>CM055611.1:14872987-15472987 GCA_029379385.1 Quillaja saponaria | reverse complement strand
TCATTTCAAGACTTACCTATAAAATTGAAGAAAAAGATATGATGTCTACCCTTTGCTTTTCTCTCTTCGTAAGATGATATGACTTAAGATACCAGGCAATAGAAAGTGTGTTAGAAAGTTATTCATGGCATTTTATAAGCAAGAGATGCCTTGTCTCCGCAAAGGAATTAGAGATGTTAGAGTCTGGAAGCACTGTTAACTAGAACCACCACAATTATATTATTTAAGAGAAAAAAGAATTAAGAATAAATGAATTTATTGTTCATAAAATGGCACACACTTGTATTTTACTTGGCACATAAGTGATATTTCCAGTTGGCACACTTTGCAATTGACTGAGAACTTCTATTTGTACAAATAAGAGTACAATTTGAAATAAAGTTAAACTCTTCTAAGATAAAACTTGAAGTAATGCAATATCAATTGAAATAAAATTCTAAGAAATAATCTTATCACTAAATAAAATAAATCCTAAAAGATAAATCAACATCATAATTATCCAAAATATAGATTAATAATCAAGAGGAGAAAGGTTTAGAACCAATCTTCTAAAGCAGTTAAAAACTAAAACTATTCAAAAAATTCAAGATCAAGAAGATAAGAACAAGTCTATTCAATAAATTGAACAGTGTATGGCCTTGAACACCAAATTATCTTTAATCTTTAATGCGTAAAAAGTAGCACTATATGTTACAGCATGCTGTAGTAAAACCTCTTTTACTGGTGATCAGTATAGTAAGAAAATAATTTTACAATCATAGTAAATAATTTAAAACCAACAAGACTGGGAAACCCTAGAAATTCCAATCTCCAAAGGACCTGTCTCAAATAGTTTGTCATTGTCGAGGCATCTAATTCTTCACAAAACAGAGAGGGGTACCTTGTTATTTATACATAATGACATTAAGTACTTTATCAACCTTCTTAACTAAAAATCTTTCCCTTTTTTTTTTCTGTAAAATTTTATAGTTTTCAAGTTACTTTCCTAGATAATAATAAACAACATAAACTACAATTGAGTAACTAAATTCCATTCCACCATATCATATGACAGTTCACAAAAACTAAAATTATAAGGAAAAAAAAGATTAAATCAAGTTTTATGTTACTTAAATGAGATGACGACTGTGGTGGTTGAGATCCTCTGAATGCAACAAGTTTCTCCTTCACTATTTGCCTAAGCAATGTAGCTATTTATAGAGTGATCATAGGTGGAAGAGGTGGGAAAGAAGTTCCAGTGTTGTCAACATTGTTCAAGCTGTATTGGCTAAGTGCCTGAGAGTCCAAGCATCCTCCAAACTCATAATAGTATCCGTGTTTCTTACCACCAAATATTCGTACCCATAAATTAAGCATCGTCGATAATGGGTTGAGAAGCTTCTGGTGCATTAGCAAGCTCACGCTCTCTAGCAGATCAAATCACTCCAAAAGATGATTAGAAAAATATAAGTGTAGTAACTATTATTTAAAGAACTTACAGAAATCTATTTTTTAAACTAATTTTTTGAAATCCAGACCAACCGTACCTGGCTGGTTGGACTATCAACCGAGTGTTATATCGGGATAGATTAGGCCTAAAAGTAGGAATAGCAGTTGACCCAAGTTGACATGGACGACTCGGCCAATCCTAACATAATTTCAAGACCCAGCCAATATTAAAAAAAAAAACAAAACATAATAAAAGCTTGTAATAGACTATTTTCATTTTCTTTTTAGTTTTTATTTATATTTTATTTATTTCTTATTTGACATCGAATTATCACATGTACATAATATAAAATTAAATTTAACATCATGTATTAGTTTGAAGAAAAATTAGTAAAAATGGAGGGTACAATAAAAAAAGTAAGTATATAATACTCATTTGAACATAATAAAAATCTAAAATAAGACATTTTGATATTTTAAAGAAAACTTTAGGATTTTTCAAGTATTTTTTCTGAAATTATTTTTAACACCTTTAGTTTTTTTGTAAATCTAAGGGAGGTGTGTGTCATATATTCTAAATTTTAGATCTTAGTATCATTTTAGTAAATCTCAAAAGAGAAGAATGTAATTTACTTCAAAAATAAATATTGATATCAAAACAAACTAGTTGTTGTTGATTTTTCCAAAATATAAAATTTAACGAATAAATTCATACGCAAGTGAATATTTTTCAGTTTAATATTTTCTCCTACCCACTTAGTTTCTTGCAAGCAAGCAATACTAATCTTCCTTCTACACATAGTATCTACCAGTTCTTTCATTTTACCAATAAGAGTCCCTATGTTCTAAGTACCTATGCAAATCTTTTCTTAGACTAGCTTATTTACCAGCACCTGCCCTCGAAGTGAGAACCCTTACTCATTTTTCACTACACCAGGATGCCAGTGTGGTGCGCCACTAAGGATGTGATGACCCAACCTTTGCTCATTTTTCACTATCTCTAGGGTCCGATGCAACACGTCGCTAAGAGGGTTACTTCCAAACAAATATTCTGTAGGATTTATCTTCATAGGGTTTGACTAGTTTTAAGCTAGCCATCAAACTATTGCAAGCCTCCTCCTTTATCAATATATAATTTACTTAAAAAATGAATATTGATATCAAAACAACTAGTTGTTGTTGATTTTTCCAAAATATAAAATCTAAAGAATAAATTCATATACAAGTGAATATTTTCCCGTTTAATATGAAAATTTATTAATAATAATTATTAACTTTTAATTTTTTATGATCATATAAATAAAATATAAAAACAAGATTTGTAATATATTATGTGATGCATATTATCATTATTATTCTTAAAATAGTCTTTATATGGTTATCAATTTTTAGTGTCTTTTTCGCTTGAGAGTGTAGCTGCTCTTTTTGTGACAACACAAACAATCAAACCTTTAAATCATACCTAAAACAATTGAAATTTGAGTGATAAAAAAAAATAAAAGCAAACAAATCTATGTGAGTCTGGACCCATCTCGCTCTCCAGCACTAATCTATCATCCAGATAGTATTTCCAGATCCATCCTCTCCTGTATACTCAGAATCTGTTTCAAAGAGAAATAAACAAATTATTAATAATAAATAAATACACTTTTTGGAATAAAATTTTGTTCAAATCTCACATACAAATCCCTCATGAGATAAAAGGAAATCCGTGTTTTTCTTTCTAAACCCAACATGTTAGCGGATTTAATCAAACAAATTTCTAATCAAATTAATAATTAAACTACAAATTTCTCTTTTTAATGAGAAAAAAGTTATATAGAGTCACTCTATTATGTCATTCTTACAATAAATTTATTAAAAAATTACATAAAGTGACTCCACCACATCATTCTTGTAATAAACCAATAAATAGATGATATGTGATTAAGTCAGGTGAGTAATACAATCAAATAATAAGTTAACCCAACCCTACCCCAACCAGCCCTTTTCTCTTTCCATTTTGCCAGCCACCGTCTCTCTCTAAAACTCCATCCTTCCACTGTCTTTCTGTCTCTCCACCCAGAACTCTTTCAAGTGACACCTACCACTTTTCACTCGGTTGCCGGCCTCCCTGTCTCCTCAGCCATCTCTGTCCCCTGTAGTTCCGGTTTTACGCAATCCTCTATTGCATGAGAATCTCACAATTTGGTATATCGCCCAGCTTGAAGATAGGCCTTCCTTAAATAAATGCGAAGGAGAACACAGTGGCTTGTAAGATGTAATATGTTTTTCCTTGAATTTGTAATTTAACCACTTATATCAGTGAATATCAAAAAAAAAAAAAAAAAGACAGAAAAAGGTTTGTATGTGATTTTGTGTCCATTAGTTGAATAATTTAGGCACGTCCATATATAGGATCCTTTATAAGATAAATAAATTCAAAGAAATCAGATTGAGCGCAAGCTGACTGGTTCTTATAATCCGTTTCAACCATATCTAATCTAATTTCTTGGTTCTATTTCAAAACCTTACCATCAAAAACACATACTCTGACCAAAAATCATATGGCCATAACGAAAGGTTTCGGGATGAAGGGACAAATGGCAAAGGAGAGAATTATGTAGGTGATAGAGTTTTAGAGAGAGACGGTGGCTTGGAGTGAGAAAGAGAATGGAGAGCGTAAAGTTGGATGAATCATTTGGGCAAGTTAATTTTAGAATTAGGTTAACTTAATGTATTATTGACATATCTTACTTAATCACATGGCTATCATTTATTAGTTTATTAAAAGAATCACGTAGTGAGTCACTCTATCATTTTGGTCCAATAATAGATGTTGGCTTCTTTTCAGCACATGGCAATATAGGGTATCTCTCAAATCTGAAAAACAATTGTAAGTTCATATTTGGTGAGATCACCACGTGTTTTTCGACTTCCTTCATATAATTTTCGAGGACTTTTTTGGATGTTACAGTCCACTATCTAAGACTCCAGCTCATTTTGGAAAGCAACCATCCAGCCTGACCTAGTTGGGCTTTTCTTTGTAGGCCCCTTCGTTAAATCTATCTTAGCCGACTCCAGATTTGTAGCTTACTGTTTATTGTTGTTGTATAAAATAACAAAATTATTAAATAAACATTTTGCATATAATGAAAAATAAAGATATATACAAAAATCAAAATATTTATTAATTGAATATATAAATAATATTAAGTTGAAAGGATGATATTTGAAACAGATTAAACGAGAAGATGAAAGTATTTGTGGTTTTTTATCAATTTATTTACAAAATAATATTTATAAAAAAAAAAAATACTAATTAAGGATATTATAATTTTAAGTGGTACGCATACTGTTTTACAAGATGAAACTTCAATATATTTGGTGTGAAATAGATAACAGGAGAAATTGTAAATTTTAAAAGAATTTTAACTAAAGTTTACACTAACCTATTTGTTCTAAATACAATATACTAAATTGATTTAAATAAATTAAATTTCATACATTTTCTAATTTCAATAACAAAGAACGAGTACTCAATTTCAAATCAATTAAGTCTTAAATTCCAAACTAGTTGGTGTCAATTATATGAATCATTTTTCTCTATTCGCATCGATCCAATGAATCATTTTCGGTAATGCCTAAACCAGTCATATCTTTTTCAATGATTGTCCCCCATGTAAGTTTTGGTTTTCTTCTATCATGTCTAACATCTTTCACCTATACTAAGTCACCTTTCTTAACTATAGTGTCCATGGGCTGACGTTGGATATGTCCAAACCAACATAAGTGATTTTCCTCATTTTTCTCTTCAATAGGTGCTATCTTCACCTTTCTATGGATCTCCTCATTTTGTATTCTATCCTTTCTTATATGTCCAATCATTCATCTCAACATTTGCATTTCGATTACTCCCATCTTATGTGAGTGTTGTTTCTTAGCTGCCAAATATTCAAAGCCATACAACATAATTAGTCTTACTGTCATCTTATAAATTTTTTTTTTCAATCTATTCCAGATTTTAGGATCACATAAAACTCTAGAAACACTTTGTCACTTCACACCCTGGCTTGATCCTATGATTCACATCATGCTCAATTTCGCCATCTTTTTGTACAAATGAACCTGAATACTTAAACACATTATTTTTAGAGATTGCTTAACTATCCAAAATTATTTTAGTTGAACCTCCTAGTAACAAAGAATGAGTAGTGAGTAATAATAAGGTGTGACCCTATAGATATGGGCACACTAGTTACACAAATATCGTGCGCAAGAAAAAATATATGATCAAAATTCAGTTCAATGTGTATAAATATATATATATATATATATGAAGAATTCATTACAATTCAAGTGTCTATCTATCTTTTATCTATACTATTGTAAAATAGAGTTTCCTATGTGAAAATATATATCCAATTAAATTTTTTATTAACTACAACTAAATAAATAAATAATAACCAACTTTAATAACTATCACATCCTACTCAAGTGTCAATTCATTTATTTCTTGATAAGTAGAACTAAATAAAGTATGATTAGACACTTTCTTCTTCCATGGAACAATAATTTTTTATTTTGTCTTTCAAAACTACAGAGTTATTTCTCACTTACCAACTAATTTATTTATCTTAGGACCAAATAAAAATAAAATACTTAACAATTTTTATGTACAATCAGTTATATAAAAAAACTCTTATATTTTATTTAATATAAAAAGAGCTCCTAATGGACTGATTATTCTTACACTTATACTACATTTCATTTTTTTAATCGAATTTATCATTAGAAAAATATGAAATATTTATTGTTAACTTGATGAATAATAATAAGTTGTGAGGTAAATATTTAAAAATGTTTAAGGGAGAAGCCAGAGTAAGTAACAGTGGCTTTTTAGTGATTTATTTATTTATTTATTTTTAAAAAAAATTCTAATTAAGAATAAAAGTAATTTAAAGTGGTAAATCTCAACCAAGTTGGCAAGGTGAAATTTAATATAATGTAGATGTATCGAGACTCCAATCCACTAGTCTAGTCTAGCACAAGAGACAAATGCAATTTAATTTCCCATTCTTAGGAGTCGCCACGTGTTTAGTTGAATTCTCCCGACCTGGTGGGGCAGTCTCACTAGAAAGGCCTTTCGTTGATAAGTTTGTGTTTCCAGACTTATCTTCAAAACACTAATTTGTCTTTTTTTATGACAGATTACCAGATTGTGATTATTTTTGGTTATTTCGATGATAATTGACGATGACCAACGTAATTTAGTTTTGATTCTAAAATATGCACAAAATAAATAAATTAAAATTAAACAGTTTAATTTTTAATTTTTAATTTTTAATCCAATTTCAATTTATCCCATCAAACAGACCCTAAATGAATGTTAAATATTTAATTTCTAAGTTCATCCAAAATTATTTTAAGATAATATTTTTGTTTTTAATGCTAGGATGAATATATTTGGAGATTAGGGATTTCGGTTAATAAAAATAATAATTCCATAATACCTTGAGAATTTTTGTTATTCAATCTTTAAGAATTTGATTGATAAGATTGAATATTCAGGTATAAAATTTATAATCCTACAATTTTTCTGGGATTTATTTGACAAATTGAACATTAAGAGACAAAACTAATAATTTTTAAAATCTTCTAGAAATTTGATTACAAAATTAATCATTTAGGAATAAAATAAATAATCTTAACATTTTTTAAGGAATCAAAATAATAATTTAGTCTTTTATTTATTTATTTATTTTGAGAGGGGTAATAATTTAAATAAAATATACATCATCTTCGATCATCAATATTTTTTATGAACAGTTCATGATTTATTGTTTTTTATAGAAACTGAAATTTATAATTAAAATTCAAAAATATGATAATTAAAAAATTAAACAATATTGAAATCAAAACAAATTAACTAGTTGTTAATGATTTTTCCAAGTATATCTAGAGAGTAAATTTATATGAAGGTGAATATTTTCCCGCTCAATATGAAACTTTATTAAAGGTAATAATAAATTTTTAATTTTGTCATCTTGCATGACCATAATATTAACTCTAAAAAAATAAATAATTTTTTTTCTTTTTTTAGATTTGAAGAGATGTATATTATATTATCGTTAATATATTCTTGAAAATGACATATATGTTATAAAATAATTAATTTTTTAAATATGATTCATGAGTGGTAACATATATACCATAAAATATATCCACATCAATGAAAATTTATTAATTTATAAAAAAGGACCAACTACATTTAATAAAATTGAAAATCTTTCTTTATTTCCCAAATATCCCGACAATTATTTAAGATCTTGAATAGACAATACAATCTAATCTATATTGCATGTTACACGTTGAAGTCCATTTTTTCAATTGTTTATGTATGCTGGAAGATGTACTTCCACACAGTGTTGGAGTTCAAACCTTCCAAAAATAACTTTTTGACTTTACAACACAATCTAACTGAGTCAGCAAGTTCATAATTCAGGGCTGTAGAAAGCTATTGTTTAAATAATTAAACTTACTGGTTCATTTGATTATCTTAAGAACAGCAGTTGAAGTTCAGAAATATTCTAATAAATTTTTTAGTTAAAAATTAATGTGGATAGAAACTTAATAAATCATTATTTGATTTAAATTCAATATTTTTACAAATTGTGTAACACTTATTATTATTATTTTTTATCATATCAGACCATGTATTTGACTTGGGCTTGGTTTGATATATTATTATTTTTTGAGAGGTGTTGTGCTCTTTTGACTTACTTAGAGCTATTTTAAAAAAGTCATAGTAGTAATGTTTGGTAAAATAATATAAAATCTATTCTCAATAAGTAAAAACTATAAAATTAAATTTCTTTTAGTAATATTGTGGTTTTTTTTATTAGAAATTGAGGTTATATTAGTATTTAAATTTTTGAGAGCATAAGCTAATTTTTAAAAACACTTTTGGCTTTTGAAAGCCTAGAACCCAATTTTTTTTTTTTTACCAAACATAAAAAAAATTGACTTATGCTCTTCATAAGCATAAGTACCCTCCTAAAAAGTATTACCAAACCAAGCCTTGATAGATCAAATATCGAAGATATCCATGTCAACTTGTGAAAGTTTATTAATTAATTAATTAAATAAAAGATTCTAACTCAATTCAACAATATTACAATATTAATTTCTTCACACGCACTTATGTGCTTGTTCAGATGCTTTTATATATTTTTAAGGTAATTTTATATCAGTTGTTTTAATTAGAGAGAAAATATTTAAAGAAATTATTGTGAATAAATGAGCTTCTAGTTAGTTAATTTTTAAAATCTTTTAATTTGTTGTGGATAGATTCAAATTTTTAATATTTTTAGATGAAAACTAAAACCTAGATTAAAAAAAAAAAGTTAGTGGAAGTGATTTTTTAAAATTATTTTTCTTTTTACAAATATTTTAAATTGACAAAAATACCATGCAACTTAAAAGAGCAATAAATTATAAATATAAGATATTGTAGGAAACTTAATAGTTAGAAAATAGTTAAAGTTAGAGGGCACATAATATTGTTTTAGCTTTTAGAATAGTATAGATAGATAATTCACTAATATCACTGATACAATTTATAAATAATAAGACAAGATAAATAATTATGTGAGTCTAAAAACTGTATTAGTCTTTTAATTTTTTTTTAATTTCTTAAATATTTCATTAATTTTTTAAGATATTGAATAGAGTACATAATCAAAAATTTAAATCCTGCATTTCAAGGGTAGCAACGAACTAAATTTTGACAAAGTTCAGATTGACTAGTCAAGAAAAATTGAACACATAACCTATTAGAGCCACTTTTTAGCATCAAAACATGTTACAAATTATATTAGTTTTTGTATATAAATAAATATGTTCTTTATTAATTTATATAAAAAAATATCAATAATATTAAATGAGCATAGTTTTAGAAAAATTAAACTCGACTCCTAATAAACTTTAACATCGGCTCATTTTTTAGAGTTAAATTAAATATGAACTTTTAACTAATTACTTAAGAATTGTTCACGAGTTAGCTCAACCTTGTCTTTTTCATTTCACTATTTTTCAATTTTTTTTTTTTTTTGCGTTCAATCAAGAAATTAAATAGCGATGTATAGTGACGATGCCTTCTGTCCATGATTTTTTACTAATTATTTAGTAAGTGAGTCTTTTCACGTGACTAATTGCTCATTATCTACAAATGATACCCATACAAACAAAACACAATTATGGTCACAATAATTTTCTTTTTTACAGGAGTGTAATTTCAATAAAGCTTAATTCTTCAATCCATATTTGTTAAGTTGCTATAATAATTTTTAAATTTATTCTTAGTGTATAAAATCAATACACGATCATTATTCAATAAATAAATCATAACACATGAATCTATTCAAATAAAATAAAGAATTATGGTTGATGTTAGATGCACATGACATTTTTTTAAAGTACTTATAATATGAATTTTATTTATAATTTAATGTTGCATATAGAAATCTATTGTATAAACAATTAAACTTGATAGTTTATTAGCTTTTAGTAAAATTTTGAATTCAAATTTACTATGATCTACAATTGTGAAAACACATTATAAGTACTTTAAAAAAATGTCATGTGCATCTAACATCAACCATAATTAAGTGATCTCTAGATGAAAATTTTATTAGATCAAATTATTATCTTCTCTAGATGTAAGTGGACTAATGAATATGAACGGATGACTTGAGTCCCTTGACTACCAAATCCAACCAGACAAACCATTCTATTTAAGTGATCTCTCCTTCACCTAAACCACCCCCCCCCCCCCCCCCCCCCCCCCTAGTTTTATGGCCAGAGCACATAAATTGCTTCAACGATACTATGTTACAAGTCTTACTCATGGTAAATGTCATTGTGACTCAACAAGTTTTGAATGATTTTGATTAAATTAAAATATTCTTACATTAATAAATTACGAATTTTGTATTTGTATTTGTATAATTTATGTTTTCTGTTTGTTTTATCTAACAGAGGTCGTCACAACCTTCCCTGCATTTTAAGGTATGTATTACAGACAAAGTCGAGCTAGACACCTTTTTTTTTTTTTGGAAGCTATGTATTACATACAAAATAGAGACACATGTTATTTTAACTAAGATATACCTATCAAAATGTTAATAAATTGAATCAGTGTTAAGATAGCACCGGAATCTAAATTATGAACTAGTCCCATACCAACTCACATAATTCCAATCTGAAATTATAAAACAAATACGATCCTAATGAAAAAGAGATTTTAATCACCTCTAGTGCTACAAATGTGTTTACAATAGTGGTAGTGTAGTAGTAGTAGTAGTAGTAGTTTTTTTTTTTTTTCTGTTTTTTTGGGGGGGGGGGGGGGGGGGGGGGGGGTGGGGGGGGGGGCGGTGGTGTATCATTATATAATTATCACTTCTTTGCAGGAAATAAAATAATATGGAAGGAAGGGACAGAAACGGGTAATATATTATGTACCTGGACATTATAGATGGTATTGGTGATCAGTGTGCAGAAAAAGGAGATGAGGTGGGTCTCTTTGGTTCTCTCTAAAATTGGTGATTGATATAACATATTAAGTATATAAAATAATTTTAATTAACTATTTACCTAATTAAAAAGACGATGAATCGAAATGTGTAAATGGATTTGGACAATATCTAACCGTTAGATCAAAACAATAATATTTGAGGATCAAATTTATACATGACTATCTACTCAAATTCTCTAGATGTATAATTTCCACCTAATATAAGTCCAGGTGACTATATATAATTAACTTTGATTGATTGGAAGATCCATAGAATCTTGGGCTATATAATTTCTAATTAATAAATTTTTGTTGGGTATGATAACTAACTAATCAACAATCCTTCACAGGTGTTGGTTAGGTACACCCTGTACCACAATAAGTCCCACAAGGTTAGAAAGACTGCAGAGGACCTTTGAAAATAGGCCTTCACGATGAACATGATCATGATTTATGGAATGAAACGGGAGGGAATAAAAAGAATTGTCACTCGTCATAATCATAAACATCAATGCAAGGTGAGTTTTCTAAATACTTTAATTTTATTTAAATTACACACCAAAAACAAAAGCCAAATGCTTTTTGAGTTTTAAGCATGTAATGTTGTTATTATTGTTACTACGAGGGTCCATTTGGGTCATCCTAATACTTTTATATTAAATTAGAATAATAAATTATATATACTAGTACTTTATTATTATTATTTTTTTGGTCGCTAAGGAAATTATATATAGTAGTACTTTAGTATTAATAATTTCATTAGTCAGATGAACTTTAAAAAATGTTGTCTCAAAACAATAATAATATTGCATACTATTTCCTCATCAACAGTAAACCTAGAGATAAATTCTTGTGAACTTCCTGTCAAAGAAAAAAATAAAAATCAAAAAGAGGAAATAGTCAATTGAATATATGTTGATCCACTAAATTATATTCTTGTAAACTTCCAATCAAGTTGTAAATAAATCAATTTTCAAAACTTAAAAAAATTTAACTAAATTCTTCCTTGTTTAAACTATGAAATGAAGAATTTTTTTTTCTTCTTTCATAATTATGCAAGAAACTATGAAATTTAAAAAGAGAAATATAGAAATTAAAATTAGATATATATATATTTTTTAAAATTCAATATGTTTTCAATAAGGGATGTAGCATTTTAATTAAAAATAAAACATTAAAAACATTAAATAGCATGCCAACAATTTTTTGTTACGATTAAAAAGTGATTAGGCTAGTTATGTGCAAATCGACTAATTCACCTCTCCAGTTTAGTTAAGGACAGATTATCCGTGATAGATCTAGACATTTAACTTTGGGGGATCCACTTATAATTTGTTTTAGACAATATTATAATTGGACAATTATAATACTTAACTTTAAATTTATTTGTATGAAAAATCATTAGAGATATGTAGGAGTAGAAAATGAAAATGATGAGAAACATTAATTATGGTGGTAGACAAAATATTAAAAGTAAAAAGATAAAGCAAAATAAAGGTAATTTAAAAAAATTCAATCTTTAATTGTAAGTAAGTTTACTCTATATTTAATTAATTAATTAGTAGATTAATATAGTAATAGGTGATTTAGATTGTTTTGTGAAGAATAAAAATATAGTGTGGCATGTGAGATATATGTGTGTGTAGTATTACCCATTTTATATTCTACGATAAATCATCCTTCTTTTTCTTTTTCTTTTTTTATACAGTACAATTTGACATTATATTTTCATCTTGAATAGATATTATACCGCCACGAGGAAGAGCACAAGATTTATGATATCACATTGCTAAATAGATATTACACCGTTTCTTGGTATGAACATATATCATGAAGTGTCGGGCTTCTTGGGCTCTGCTATAATCTGAATTTGCATCTGGTTTTTCTGAAGGTTCATATTCTCCATATTTTTCACCTCACAATTGCCAAGAAAAAAGAAAGTAATAGTTTCCTAGGATCCTCCTCAAGACCCTTGGCTCCGAGTGCCTAGTAGTTAATCTTTGTACATCATCTCCATTGTCCTTTTCTGCCAATCTAATATTGCCTGAACTGATGCACTTTCTAGGATCCTCTCCGGCCATATTGGGACAAGAACATACACAGTAAACACTTCGTCTCCTTCAATTTTACTAACAATTTTAAGTGAAAGTTCCTTTGGAATTAGATGCAATGCACCAATGTCCTCAGGCTTAATACTAAACGTAATACAAAAAAAAAAAAAAGCTGCCCAAGAAATACTGACTTTCAATATAGATGAAATTCTTTGCTCGTCGTGTAGCATTAATATAAGCATCCTGAATGCTTCGATCAATGATATTATCCTTCTTACTAAAAACCCAGCTCTGGCTGCATCTTCAGGTGTCTTGAGGAAGCAAAAAGCTGCCCACACCATTAATTGATCTTAATAACTGAACATTCCATTTCTTTTGACCATATGGGAATGTTCCTGGTGAAGAAGTAATATTTATATCAAGTTCCCTCAGCTATACAAGTAAATCCTTACACCTTGCTTTCCCTATCTCAGCTCAGATCTGAGGATAATATCCTTGATCGAAGCATTCAGAATGCTTATATTAATGCTATATGACGAGCAAAGAAATTTATCTATATTGAAAATCAGTATTTCTTGGGCAGCTCCTTTGCCTGAATGCAGATGGTATTAAGCTTGAGGACATTGGTGCACTGTATCTAATTCCAAAGGGACTCTCACTTAAAATTGTTATTAAAATTGAAGCAGTGGAAAAGTTCACTGTGTATGTTGTGGTCCCAATGTGGCCAGAGGGAATCCAAAAATATAAACCCTCCAAATCTAATATGACCCAACATTTGAGCTTGATATTAGCTCACCTTGTCTCAACACCCCAACCAATCAATGGATCTCATCTTTATTTAAATATATATATATATATTCTACAATAAATCATTCTTTTTTTTTTTTTTTTTTTTTTACTGAAGATTTATGATCTCACAATATTGCTGGATATTGTATATAAAACCGGAGAAATAAAATATGGCTGAAGTTAGACACTTATATATGTTGTGTTTCTATAGTGAGTTGAAAGTTAGCATAATAATATGATACTTGTAGAACTCAATGGATCTAACGTATATATGTTGTTTTTCTATAGTGAGTTCAAAGTTTGCATAACAATATGATATTTGTAGATCTCAATGGATTGTTGTAATAAATGTTCACTTAATACTTCAATTTCGTGTTTTCACTTTTATATAGAAAACAAGAGAAGCTGAATTTAATATTTGTTAATTTACTCTCACTTGTTATACTTTTCAAGCAATAATATACCTTACACGAACATGAAGAAAATTAATTTAAGTTATTGAATGATTTTTTTCATTATTTATTAGAGCTAATCAATTATGAAAAATTTTAGAACAAATCTATACTTAAATCAAGATAGCAATTAGTATTTATGCTACATTTTTATTTTATTTTTGCTTAAATAGTAAAGATATATGAATATTCAAAACTAAACATAAAAATCTATGTAACAAAATATTGTTTTGAAGTTAAAAATTCACATTATATAATATAATTGTTAGAAGAATTATGATAGTACACAATGATACAAAGCAAGATAGGCTGATCATGAATTAATATTTTAATTTCACGCAATCTTAATTTTCTTTTTGAAACTAATACTTTTAAAATAAAATGATAAATAGAAGTTTATAAAGTTAATAATGATTCTCATAAAATAAAAGAAAAAATGTAAAATTTAAAATATAATAAAATAATTCAAGAAATCTAGCTATACATGATAATTTAGCTAGGCAGCACTATGAATGCGCTTTATCTATGGCTTGCTCGGATTGCCGGGGTAGTTTATGGCCTTATGACATGCTCAAACTTTCATTTACACAAATTAATTTATTACTTTACATTCCACGAATTGAAATAATTTTAGAATATTCATTGATTCTTGTCAAGATCGAATAAATTATTGACCGAATTAAGTAAGTTCATAGTTGATAAAACTCTTATGACATGGCCAAATATAAATTCCTAGTTCCCCGAGCTCTGAGTGACAAGGAAAAACTGTTATTACGATGTGAAAGAAAACATGAACATGAATTTATGCACATAATTTTTATTGCACATCTTGACACTGTTAAACAACATTATATAAATTTATCTCATTTTCTTAATCTATATATTTATATTTTTCTTATATATATCTTAAAATGATATGTTGTCTTAATATACATATTTATATTTTTGATGATATATATCTTATAAAGATTAATTTGCCAGAATGTCAGGATTACATTAATAATTTCAGTATTGCTTGTCCGAAAACCCAGACTCTGCTAGTGTGCCACTATCTTCATAACCCATAATTTATAGCTCTTGATGATGTGGCTTGACTTGTATAAAGATTTAATTTGTAATTATAGGGTTGCATGCTCGATCGACGGGCTGCGCTGGTGAGCCACAATACAGTTGTTTCCAATATTTAACACCCAAACTTCACTACACACCGCAATTGACACTCATCAGGTTTTGGTTAAGAGCCCAAGTCAAAATAGTTAAAACGTGGAATTTTATCTTATATAAGAGAAAAAACCAAAGGATGCCCACACAAATCCTTAGGGCCATCAAAGAGATGAGTCCGGAATAATTCAAGTTTTGAGGAACACTAGATTATAAATTCACCTCGCCCATTTCAGGTTAAGCCTTCAAATTGCATGGCTAAGCAGATGGTCACGTTATTTTTGATGAATTATCACATGATTACTCTCCGCCCGAAATAATATTACATGCTTATCCTCATGCATGTCTAATGATTTTTCTGTTGAGACAACCATTTTATCACAGTTGTTGATAACTCCGTGAAATAGAATTATTTTATTCCATTTATGAGTTCTAAATTGTGTTAAATCCCTATATTTAGAGTTAAATTTCAATTAGAATTGGTAATTTTAGTCAAGTCATATTTGTTTAGGAGTTACAAGTGTTTTATTTCAATTATAAGTAGTTTTTTAAGAATAATTATTTATATTATTTTTAAGTGTTTGAGCAGTATCCTAGTTCGAATCAAATGAAGAATTGAAGGTAGCACCTTGGCATAGTGGATTTGAGAGTTGCAGCGCCAAAATGGTTGAAAAAGGGTAACAAGTCAGAAAGCATTGAGCTATGGCGGTATAGCATATGGCTCCATAGCGGTAAAGTCCTGAGAATTCTTCCAAGAAGGCAGAGAGCTCGGCACCGCAGAGGAGTGCAAGAGGGGGCCACGACACAAGATTTCCTAGTTTTACAGAACCAAGTCAAAGAAGATGGCGTTGTAGCACTAGGAAGAAGGAAGCTGCTGCGCCATTAATGAGAACGATTTCATTGGCAAGCAGAGGAGCTGGCGTCGCAGTGCCAAGTGTAATGGGGCCACAACACCAGGAAGTGTTCAATAAGACTCCTACTAGAGAAGAAGGCTGGGGTAATTAAAAACACACCAGAGCAAGTGAGTTCATAGATATCAAGAAGATTGTGAAGACTTAGAATTGTAATAACTTCTAGTCTTCTCCTCCCTTTTTCTTAATAATTGAATGAGTAAGTGACTTATATAGGGTAGGCCCCAAATGCTGATTTATGACCATTACAATTTACAAACAGTCAAAAAATTTATGGGTCGAAAGTGGTTGCACTGTTCATAATAAATGAGATGATTATTTAACTGTGTGTACTGTGCTAGAGATTAAAGTTCAATCATGCCACCATGATGATTAAATAAGTCATTTTGTGTAGGTATGCCAATGAACTCTTAGGTTAAATCCGATTTTATTTTGTTAAATCTGATTTAAAGCTTTTGCAAGTTGAGAAAATAGTCAAACTTTAATTTCATAATTAAAACTCTATCAAAGTTGCCAACTGAGATTGAATCACCTTTACCTGGGTTGAGGATTTATCAGTAGTAGGGAGAGAGATATCTCTTGTTTTGTAGCTTCCAATAGGCCTCCTTCGAACCAAAAGTAAAAAATAAAAAATTACAAGTGAATTGACACATAATACTTTGATGTTCCATCAGCTACAGTGTCTTTAAAATATATATATATATATATAAATATACACTAGGGACATAGGTGTATTTAATAATAAAAGAGAGGGAGGTAGTGGAAAAGTTTGAAAGAGAGAAAATGTGTGGACTATGATAGCTAGGAAAGAATGATATGAAGAGTGAGGAGTTTGAAAACTATGGCAGAATGGGAAAAAATGAAAAATTCATACTATGACTTTTAGACTTTTGGAGAGAGATCGTTCAACTACAAACTCAACTAAATTTTCAAAATAATTATTTGAAGATATTTAGAGAGATTTTCAAAATTTTAGAAAATTTGTAAATTCCTAAATTTATTCATAATAAGCCTTATTTATTTTATTTTTAATGTCAAAGACAACAGTGGAGTCAACTTAATTTATTATAGGCCTACTTTTTTTTTTGGTGTATCACAAAGAGACTATTATTTACTGGGCATACCCAAACCCGGATCCAATCCCATTAATACCTGAATTTAAAAAAAAAAAAAACAAACTATGTTCTACTAATTTTTCAAAAATAAATAAAAAATTTGTAAAATAAAACTATGTTCTAGTAATTTCTAAAAAATAAATAAACAATTTGTAAAAGAAAATTATGTTTTTCCTAATTTTTTAAAAGAATTAGTTTACTTAAGCCACATTGAATTTTTGGTTAGTTAATATAATTTTAAAAAAGCTAATATTTTTTGTTCAAACAGTTTAAATTTTTTCTTGCTAATATATACATGTTGACCCAATTTATTACTAATTTTGTTTAATGTTATCTAGTGACATGTGATTAAAATCTTGATTATCCATAGAAACAAAAATAGAATTAAAATCAATTGAATGACAATGTTAACTGAAAATTTCACCAAACAAACATGCAATAAAATAAGTTTTTGGCCTGTTTGGTTAAGTTGTGTGTAAAAGTGTTATATGTAAAAATAATTTTTAGAAAAAAGAGCTGAAAAGTGTTTTGATGAGTTAACATAAAAGTGCTGAGATATTGAGTATTAAAATTACTAGAAAAACCATTTTAACAAATATTATGGTCATATTTGCCTAAATAAAATAATTATTAAAATTCATTTAATCTTCTCTTGTTTTCTATTTGAAAAAAAAAATTTTCATTTTTCTAAATGATAGAATCAGAAAAATTGGGTAACAAATAAATTATATTGTCAGGTCAATAGACATTTTAAAATTTAACTCATATGACATGCATGTGCATATAGAAATTGTTACCCTTAACCATAAATTTTAACATTTTTGGATAAATTACAAATTATATTTAATAATATCAGTGCAATATCTTGATTCGAATATTCAACAAAAAAAAGTTAATGACATTAGAAATTGAGTGGTAGTTGAATAGGTGAGAAATTGATCATAGACCCATGATTTGTAAATTCTCATCAAATCATGAAATTTGCAAAATTAATCTTCCTCATACATTTTTAAATTTAAAAATCAAATTCTCATATCAAAA
This sequence comes from Quillaja saponaria, assembly GCA_029379385.1. Taxonomy (NCBI): domain Eukaryota; kingdom Viridiplantae; phylum Streptophyta; class Magnoliopsida; order Fabales; family Quillajaceae; genus Quillaja; species Quillaja saponaria. The sequence goes on along the minus strand of CM055611.1, from coordinate 15,454,486 downwards.
CTATTAATACCAAATCATTTTTCCATATGATAAAATTTTGAAACTCAAAATCAAACTATAGTGATCATAATGATCATGAATTTCTCAAAATAAAAAATATAATTTTTTTTTTTTATTGAAAAATTTATCTTAAGACTCAGCAGGTCTTTAAGTTTTATCCAGACTTAGCGAGTAAAATATAAAAATATCCAGATCTAGACTCATTAAGAACCCATTAACATACCTATTAGGGTCAGGTGGCTGGACCCATTTGCCATCTCTAATCACAATTGTAAGTAGTACAATTAATATTGAAGATGTTTTCCCTGTCTCTCTATTAATGGTTGTGGGGTTAATTAGATAACCACCACATTTCTCCTTATCAAGAAGTTGGCAATACTAATTATCGATTGAATTAGTCTTGACTTAAGTGTTGTTACACAATTGATATTATTACATAGGATCGGGCTATAAATGCTCATGTATGATCCTCACAAAACAAAACAAAAAACAACTATGGATTCAAAGTAGTTGCACATAATAAATGAGATGATTGTTTAACGTGTGTACTATGTTATAGATTAGAGTTTAATCATGTCACTATGATTATTAAAGTAGTCATTGTGAGTAGGAATGCCAAATGAACTCTTAGGTTAAGATTTTACTTTTTTAATTTTGTTAAATCTACTTTAAAGTCATCAAAATTTGTTGGCAAAGGTGATAAGATCAAATAATTAAAACTTTATCGTAGTTACCAATTGGTTAACTAGTAAAGTTTTTGGTGTTGTATACCAAAAAGCTAACATCAAATCACAACTTCACCTCATGGGCCTCTTTCAAATAAAAATTATATATCAGTTGACACTTAATACATTGATGCTATATTAGTAAAGGTGTCAATAACAAACGTTGGTTGATGGGGTGAAAACATTAGACCTTTGTTTAATTATTTATGTGATTAACTATTTATATTTTTCCACATAAATATTTTTATTCAAACTCCAAAGCATCAATAAAAGGCAAAAAAAAAAAAAAAAAAAAAAAAATTCTCATACAATTTATATTTTAAATTGACTTTTTGACCCACTACTAAAATTCAAAATAAATAAATAATTTAATACAAAATTAGGTACTAAGAATCATTGAAATCACTTTTGCATAGTAATATAACAGTCAATTTGACACATAAACACTTCTAATTCTTTTAATCAAACAACAGCAAAATAAAAATCGAGCTGGCTGAAAATTTTAGCTTGCCAAGCTCAAGCAACTTGGAGAATTTCCCTCTCAGACAAGAGAATTGCAATGGACATATCCATGCTTTTATTGCATGTTACTATTACTACTAGTAAAGTTAGTTATTAGGAAACACAAAATTATTGTTACAATAAGTAGCATTCTACTTCTAACATTATTTTTATAACAATGTTTAATTTTTTTTAACCTAACGTCAAGAAGATATTATCATATTTTTGAAATTCAATTGTAGATTCTGAAAGATTATCAACTAACAAGTTTAATTGCCAATAGCTTTCTATAAGCAACAACAAATTATGAATAAAAAAAATATTCAATTAACTATTAGTGTTTAAATTTTTCACTACCAGTAAATAAGAAAGTGTCATATACCTCTAACATTGATCAATCACAAATCTTAATTTTAGTCAAGTAAACTAAATAACTGATGTGTTATAATCTAAATTACCAAATGCCAACATATAGAGATTTATACATTAGTAATAAATTAAATAATAACTCTTATGAACAACTTTACGAAAATTGGTAGAAGACACATGCTTTATTGAAATTATCCTTTTGTCAGAAAGATAATTATTTTTTATCCCTAATCTGAACTCATTGACTCGGCTAGTTGTAATTTGTAAAGACCTAAAATTGGTTCAAAAAAGTCAAATTTTATTTTGGTGAATTTCAAAAGTCAAACTTGTCAAAGAATGGGCGTGATAGGATGTTCATGTAACATATTGAAAACTCATCAAGTTTTGGTTGGGTTCCAACTCGGCTCATGCTCGCCAAAAGCTCTCGAGTCTAAATTTATTAAGAGTTCACAAGCCTAGATCCTAGATCAAGCTTGACTCGTTAAACATTCTTGAATGTTCTTTTCCTAAATTTTGAAAAGTTCTATTGTTAATAGGAATTAAACCCGTAGTTACCCAAGATTTATTTAAGTAATTCTTACCATCAAAATAAGTTACAGATTATATTTATTATAAATAATAAAAATTCTATAATATTGAACAAATAGGCTCGCTAGCTTACGAGTGTATGAATCGAACTCAATTTATTTTTCTAATGAATAATTCATGAGCCAACTTGATTCATTGTTACCCTTACTCGCTATGTTCATTTTTATGTCCAACAATACAAGAAGTATATTAACCAAAACAAAGACTACAATAAAATATGGTAGGATTGACTTATATGGAGTTAATGCAGAGGCACCTACTTGGTGCATGAGGATATACCAATGCCAAACACATAAATTTTTTAGTGCATCGTATAAGATTGAATATTATAGAATTATATAATGTGTTAGAATTTATAATTATTCTATTATTATATTATATATATATTTTTTTATTATATAATTTTTTATTATCAAATATAATACGTGAGAGAATCAAATAATTTATGCAAATAAACAAAAGACATGGCAAACATACCACATATATTCTTGCGTTCTTTTTATTTTAAGAATATATTATATATTTGTTTCTTGATTTTTTTTTAAATGTCTTACGCCTACTTACTTATGGACAAAAAAACCATGATATATATTTGCTGAGTGGATAATAAATTGGTATCGTGCTCTTACCCACTGAACTAATAAAAAAACAAAAAGGGTATATAAGCTGTATCACTGTATGCATGACCAGCGGATTTAAGGGACCTCTGAGATGATAAATAGGTGTGACCCTATATGGGCCCACCAATTAATACAGCATGCGCAGAAGAAGAAAACGTGATTATAATGTTTATCGTACTCTATGAATATTATTAGCCATTTTTATTTTTTAATATTTAAAATTTTCTATCAAATTATATTTTCTTATTCTCATGTCATATATCACTAAAATAAATCTACATAATTTAACAATAAAATGGTTATTTTTTTTACAAAACATAAAAAAACTTAAAATAAATCGTTATTTTCTATTAATTATAATTATTTCGTTAATTCATGTAAATAAAAAAATGAATCTTGATTATAAAATTTTAAATTTTGAAAAAAAAATTTTAAAAAAAAATCTTAAAAACTAAATTGAAAATTGATATAATTATGAAGGATCAAAACAATAAATAAACCTATTAAGTTCTACAATTTGATTAGAACTATAAAAATTAATTACATTTTAAATATTTTCCTATGCTACACTATTTTTAAATTGAATTTGTCATTGATCAATGAAAAAATTCACTTGACAAACAATAATAAGTTAAGAGAAAAATACTTGAAAGATGAAATTAATTAAGCAAGAAGGCAAGAATAAGTATTGATGACTCTTTAACAACTTAGATAAAAATGTCAATTTCAATCATATAATATTTAGTATTAAGTAACTCATTTTCTTGACCTATTTTTGACTTAACTAATGTTTAGATCCCTCAAGATTGCCTCTGCTAGCTTTAATTTCAGTTCTCCAATAATATTTTCGGTCAACTCTTTTTAGTACTCAAAATTTCTATGTATAAAATAAAAAACAATTCTACATAGCTTAATGTTAAATGTCCGGAAATGTTTTTCAAGTCATAAAATGAAATTCAAACCTGTCATTGTTTATATGTCTAACAAGAATATTTCATTTATTACTTAATATTTATATTAATATGGGAGACATCCACGTTAATTGATGAAATATTATTAATTATTCTAAAATATTACAACTTAATTCACTAATATATATTATCAATACAACTTAGAAATAAGGAGATAAATAATCACACATGATATTTTAGCCCGGGACATCTTAATTTTAGCACCTCTATCTTATACAACAGAAGTAATTAGAGCTCGATGAAAATCTTTTATCTTTCTTAAAAATGTCCTTCATTTTTTAAGATCTTGAGAAGACTACATAATCTAATTTTTAAGTCTTTCATGTTACACGGATTTAATTGAACAACTTCCTAATCAAATAGTTTTATATTATCACAGACAATTATATGCATATATGGTTAGCTTTTATAATGTGAAATGAAAGCATGTATAATTAATTTATAGTTTTTTTAAAAAGGTGTGATTAGAATATTTGTTAAGGTGTAATGAATATAATATGTAATTATTAAATATTTTTTTAAAATAAAAATTTATGAATTAAATATTATTGAATTATTCTATAAAATAAATTATCACTAAATTCATGATTAAAACTCCAATATTTTAATAAGCAATTTAAGACTATGTTTGACAAATCAGATAAAGAAAATTGGATAAGATATTTCTATCTTATTTGGTCTATCTTAAAAAATATATATATATATATTAAAAGTCAAAATTATACCAAAAAATTATTTTATAAAAAAATATATGGTTTTATTTCACTTTCCATTAAAATATATTTTTCTTTTTTCTTTTTCTTTTTCTTTTTTTACAATTTTTTAAAAATCAACATTATGCAAAAGAAAAACCATATAAATATATTAGTTAAGAATATTTCGTGTAGTGTTAATTACTATAATATATTTTTAAAAAAATAGTTATGGTCATATATATATATATATATATATATATATATATATATATTATTCAACATAAATTATTATAAAATTTAATATATAAAAAAAATTATCAATTAATATGGGTAATCAATTCAGGGATAATTTTATAATATGTAAACGGATTTTGGTTGAAAAAATTTGAATCTTGAAAAAAAAAAATTGTTTCAGAAAATTCTTGTAGGACCAAATTGAAAATTGATATAATCCTGAAGCATAAAAAATATTAAATAAGCCTATTTAGTTCAACAATTTATTTAGAACAAATAAAAAATTCATTACATGTTAAGTATTTTCCTATGCTGCACTTTATTTTTAAATTAAATTTATAATTGAACAACGAAAAGAGAATATGAGATATTTATTGTTGACTCGACAACCAATAATAAGTTAAGAGAAAGATACTAAAAAGATTAAAATGATTAAGCAAGATGGCAAGAGTGAGAGTAAGTACTGATGACTCTTTAACAACTTATTTAGATAAAAAAAAAAAAAAAAAAATCTATATTATCTTTACCCTCCCCTCTTTCTTTTCCAACTTTTTTGTCAGTAACAAGTCTTACTTTATTTTGTACAAAAAAAAAAAATAATAATAATAATAAAAAAAAAAAATTTAAAAGTCAAGATCATTCAAAAGTAAAATAAAATTATTTTATAAAAATTATATGATTTTATTTCACTTGCCATTAAAATGTAGTTTGCTTTTCCTTTTATAATTAATTTTTTTAAAAGTCAACATTATGCAAAATAAAAAATATATAAATTTAAATAATTACTATAATTTTTCTTTTTGAAATAGTTAGGACATTATATATATATATATTCAACAGAAATTAGAATAATTTTAAAAAATTATAATAAAATTTAAAATATACAAATATATATGAACAAAAATTATAAATTTTTATGAGTTGTATGATTCTTCTATTTAGAGATAATTTTGTCAAAGTAGTATTAGAGCTTGTCATATAAAATGTAATCTAATATTTACTAAAATAGTTAAAAATAATAATTTAGTTACATTTTGTATTTTATCTGATCATACACAAAATATAAAATAATCAAATAATTACTTATTTGAATATATCTAATATTTATAAATCTTTACAATATTTATTTTATTTTATTTTATTATATGTGTGCAACCAAACCCAGAATATAAATTAAAAAATTTCATAATCAATTTTGATCCGATAGTAAATGCTGGATTCTTTACTGCACATGGCGATATGGGTACCTCTCAAATCGGAAAAGCAATTTAAGTTCATAGTGTTTTGGCACTTCCTAATTTGTTGGATGTCGTAGTCCACCATCCCAAACTTGGGCTCACTTTTAGTCAAGAAATTGATAGGGATATTGAGTGGTTGTGGGGTTACTTGGATAACCACCACATTATCAGGAAGTTGACAATAATAATTATCAATTGAACGAGTCTTACTAACGTGATTTATGTGTTGTTACTTAGGGTAGGGTCACAAATGCTCATGTACGACCCTTACAATTTACAAACAAAAAATAATTGTGAAGGTGATTAGAGCAAATAACTAAACTTTAATTTCATTACTATAACTCTATTGAAGGTGTCAGGTGGTTAATTAGTAAATTTTTTTGGCATTATATACGAAGAACTTGAGATCAAATCACGCATTCACATGGGATGAGAGATTTATGAGAAGGGAGATAAATTTTCTCGTTGCCTAACTCTTAGACCTAATGGCCTCATTTGAACTAATATAAGAAAATAAAAATTACATGTCAATTGATATCTAATACTTTGAATATATATCAACTACTATGTCTTTTTTCTTTTTTTAAGAAAAATAAAAAGGTTGATGTGGTTTAAACATTAGACCTCGGTTTAATTATTTTGTGATTAATAATTTCCATTTTTGCACTTAAGCCTTTTTCTTGAAAATCCAAAGCACCCATATATAAAAGAAAAAAGAAAAATATTTCTCATACAATTTTATATTATCAATTGTTTTTTAGACCCACTATTAGAATTCAAAATAGACATATAATTTAGAGTATCATTTTCTACGATAATTGAATAAAGAATTAGGGGTATTTAGGTACTAAATATCATTGAAATAACCTTTCTATAGTAATATAATAGTCAAGAGCCTCAATTTAATACATCTAATTCTTTTAATCAAACAGAACCAAAGTCAAAATCGAGCTAACTTAAAGTATTAGTTAATCAAAATTGAGCTAATGTAAATGTCATTTTTTTTTAATCTAACTTCTACAAATTATTTTCATATTTTTGTAATTTAAATGTAGTTTCTGAAACATAATTAATCAATAGGTTTAATTGTTTAAGCAATTGTTTTTTATAAGCAACAATACATGATGAATAAAATTAATATTTAATTCACTATATACATCTTTTTACAGTATCAGTAGATAAGAAAGTGTCATGTGCCTCTAACATTAATCACAAATCTTAATTCTAGTTAAGTGGAGTCATGTATTACAAACTTTTTTACCAAATACCAACTTATATAAATTTATACAATTAACAATAAATTAAATAACAACTATTATGAACAACTTGCAAAAATGGGTAGAATGAGTCCTATCACGTGACTTAAGTGTTGTTACGCAATTGATCTTGTTACATAGGATATGGCTATAAATGCTCATGTACAATCCATACAAACAAACAAAAAACAATTGTGGATCCAAAGTAGTTGCACATAAAAAATGAGATGATTGTTTAACATAGGTACTATTAGAGATTGAAGTTGAATCAGGCCATTCTGACTATTAAATTAGTCATTGTAAGTAGGTATGCAAATGAACTAGATATTAGATAAGATCAATATCTAACCCAATCTGATTCAATTATGTTAATTCTAATTTCAAGTAATTAAAATTTAATCGCAATCTCAATGCAACATATCATAATATAATATAACATAATATAATATATTTTGGAAATCACGTAGACACCTACTCTTCGAGCTCAAACCCTCAAGAGTCTTTATACTCAATTTTGTTAAATATTTTATTCGCACCTTGACTAATTTACTTATTTAATCCAGTCAAAGATATGTCATTCTCTGGGACTAAGAAATTTATGAAAATTTTATTTCTCATGACTTGATCTCCAAATAGATTTGAACATTAAAGAAAAAAGCACATCGGCCTTGACTACTAGATTAGCCCTTTGAGTTTAATGGATGCGCATGATTGTGGTGTGCAGTCCATGAACATATATGTTTATCTCGGCTAATCCAATGTAGTCTTGTTTTTGTTCTATTTTCACTAAAAAGTACTAGCACATCCCTCACGAAGGCATGACTGGCTGGAGGATTTGGTAACCCATCTACCGTAACCCTGACTTTGAAACAAAGTAACAAACATGACTCATGACCCAACTAAAGAATAAAAGTAGTTTTTTCAAGACCGAAGTTCATTGTAAAAGTTTACTTTCTATAATAATTAACAAGTTATTGAAAATTTTGGCAGAGGTTCCCTACAATATGAAACATGCCTCAAAATATAAATACATATGCTTATGATTCCACACAATAATAACATAAAGATAACAAGGAGCTTCGCTCCATCCACATTATAAACAAGACAAATAATTGGACGCTTACATCTTTAAAATTAGACACCCCCCTCAGTTCTAGTGTGACTGCAGACTTTTATCCTTTAACTTCAAGTCAGAGATACTAAAATTACCTTGTCGTACTCAATCAGCTAAAAAAAATCCCCAAGAGAAGGGTGAGTCCTATAGAATTTGTGAATGGAAAATCATACCCAAAGAGTACTAGAATCACTAAACACAAACGTATAACATATATAATAACCTCATGCAACATTGATCATACCTTAATTCACATTACACTTATACATTATAATCGTCATAAATTCACAATTTACATGAAACACAATATTACAGATTAATCAGAGCAATAATATCAAACAAAACAACCAAGGGGCCAATTAGTGACCCAGCCCTGTACAACATTATCACCCTTTACCGGGCATTTATGCTTCCACATAACAAATTGATCTCTGTACACAATCCATCCCACTAGGGTTGAGCACTCAATTTAAAAAAAAAATTCATTTTAAAAGAATCAAAATTTCTCATGATTTTAAATCAAGGTATCCTATGTGCACCTGGATTTTTAATTTCGGAAATAAAATCATTTTTATAAAATCCTCATTTTATTGGCCCTTATCAACCACAACCAATATTAAACAAACACAATTCAAATATATCACTGAAATACTGTACTTGTTTATTTTCTATATATATATCACGTATATTCAAGTGCATATATAATCACATATAATAATTTAGCCCCTAGAGGCAGCAATTGACAACTCACCTATAATTGATTCCATTCGTCACTCGCACTTGTGTCCACACGTCTCATCAGGTCCACATTAGAATTTGAAATTGAAATTCGTATTTCCAAATAATATTTAGCTCATAAACATTATTGTTATAATCTTTCAATTACTAAGTTTATATCTCAACTTGTATAGATTTCTTTACGAAAGTTTTTCATTACGCTATTACATGTCAACTAATATGAATTGGACTTTATGTGATAGGATTAATAGTGAAGAAACATTTTAAATGTCTTGACAACACATAGGACAGAAGGAAACTATTAGAAAAGATAGAAAGCACTAGTGAGTTAGAGATGTTGCAACTGTCCAAACTTGGGGTTTGGACCAATATCCACTTTAATGGTCATATCTTTCTCTAGAAAATTTTGAATCTAGTTTTATTAAATTTATAAAATACTAGACACATGTAGGTTTATAAAGGTACATCATTTGTAATTTTTAGATTTGTGTATCAATGTAGTTTATTTTTTGAAATTGCATCAAATTCTGCAAAACGCAAGATTTTGATAGCTAGGACCTTACCTTAGTTGTTTGGATATAACTTTCTCTAGGAAAAACAAAATCCAATTCTGTTGATCGGGTTTGTTAATAGACAAGTATATCTATCTTTCTTATTTAGAAAATTTTCCTAAAATTAATTTTGGACCCATTCAATTCCTTACATGAACTAAAAACAGGGCACTAAAAATCCTGCATGACCTAGCTAGAGTCTAACAGCTCTAACTAACAACATACTTGGAACCAAGCTACAAAATTTTGCAGACAACATCTCAAGATCCTAAGCTACACTTTCTATTTTAAGGCCTTAATTTAATTTCATCCCTAAAGACACTCAAAATACTGAATTTCTTCACCCCCGAAAGCTGCCTTTTATCCCTTTAAAAAAACATTCAACTCTCACTTTCAACATTTCACCTCACCAATAACATCTTATGCCCATACTCACCACTCAATTTCATTAAATCTTTAAATCATAACATTAACCAACTATTCCATGCTCTTTGTTTATCAACTTTTATTCAAAGTAATTAGTTATTAATTTCCATTAAAAGCTTAGATCAAATTTTCTAATGTCCCTATGTTTAAAAATCCAATTTTTGTTTATATATTTAGCCTTTCTTTACTCATTTTATTTTCATCCTTTTCAAACCATATATGTCATTCTACTATTTACTTTACTAAGAAACCTCTATCCTTCCACCTTCATGCATAGATTAAAATTTGATTTCTCCTAAGCATTTTGTTAAACACCTAATATGCATTCTTACTTCACTTCCTATGTATGTGTATTTATATATGCACATATACCAAGAACTCAGTATGATTGTGTCAATTTCCATATTATTTATTTTCCAAACATCATCTTTAAAATTTGTTTATCTAACTAGGTAATCAAAACTTTAATTGCTCAAATTTTCAACAGCAATCTTATATAATCCAAGCTTTCCTTAAACACTTAACTATTATTATTATTTTTTTTCCATCACTTCAATCTCTAACACCTCCCCTTCCCCCCACCCCCTAAATTTATTAAACTTAATCCTTCATCAATTAGCAACAAGCAAAGAGGAAAAAGGAATTAACTACATGAGTATCAGAGAATTACTTTCATTTTGGGATAACTTAATTCATGATTGGCCTTCTTACTGATGGCTACTGTTGGTGGCAGAATTGCTGCCATGGATGAAGTTATTGCAACCATCAAGGCAGGTGGTTTTAGCTTTACAAGTTCAATGGCAGTCTTCCATTGCTGCAAGACAATAATAGGGTAGGTTGAGCCAAACAAAACTACTGCCTCTCACCACCTTCCAGTCCATCTTCTAGCTAACTTTGCAACACCAATAGGAAGCAAACACGGCTAGAATGAAAGTATATTTGAGCTGCGGCAAGCAGGAAACACTCATAGCAGAATAGGGCTAAACAGGAGCAACAAAAAGGAGGCTAATGTAAAGTTGTTATAGCTACGAAGAAGGAGAGCTTTGACTGTCCAAGGAAGAGGGCATTCATATGCCAACTAGAGAGGAAGCAAAATCCTTGCCTTACAAGAAAGAGACCTTGGCAGCTGCACCTCTAGACAGAACAACCATATGCCAATAAAGGAGCCAACACACAACCAAAGAAGGAAAAGAACTCTATATGGCCAGGAGGAAGAAGAAAAGAAACGGACTGCTATCCTTCTATCAGCTGTAAATAGAATCAAGCAGAGAATTGCAGTGCCAATTATGGTGGTGGAAGAAAAAAATTAGGAAGGTTCGGCTAAGATAAGGAAGAAAGTAAAGTGAAGGAAGAAGAGAAAAAAAATCTCCAATTCTAAGTCAAAATCACATTTTAAAACATGTGATGGTAATTAAATTGTATATATATGTGTATATGTTTTTATTTATATTATATTTGTTCTCTTATTTATTTTCTTTTCATTTGCACATGTTTTGCATCTCATAAAAATTGTCACCATATCAAGTCAACTATTAATTTAATTGTACACACTTATATACTTTATTTACTTTAAATACTTGCATTTATTTTTACAAGTATGAGTTACGCCAAATTGTTCAAATTTCTTATTTTAATATCAGTCTATATCATGTTCAATTGTATTATTATCTATTTTATTTTATTTACTTATTTATTTATTATTAGTATTATTATTTTCATAAATAAACCTTGTTCATGCATATTAATTTTGTTTGTATTTATTATTTTGTAACTAAAATTTATACATTATGTATGAAACTCGACGTGGCGCTATCGGGTTATAACAAGTACTTCTATTTTTCTTTTTCTTTTTCTTTTTTTTGCTTGCAACCTATATCCTGATCTAAAACTCCTTTTTAATCCATCAATGTTTCTTTTTTCTTTTTTCTTTATTGCTTGATTTTTATTATTTATTATTTTTAACAGCAATTGTTTTATTGATTCCTATGAAATACATAAAACACATGCCCTTTAAACAGAGAGCCCATTCGCACAGAAAACCAACAACTAAAAATACCCCAATCTTAGCTAGAAGCTTATAACAAGCTTCCACCTCCCAAATGTTTTATTAATACTTCTCAAGTGCAACCTTTATATATTTACCCACATACTCTGTACAATCCTTCTAAATGAGCAATACCATCAGCACCAGCTTTATGATATGTGTAATATGCTAATTCGGATCTCTTAAATTAATTTTGATATTGGCTTTCCTTTTTTAGTTATTTAACCACCACTACTTAACCTTTTTTTAATTATTATTTATTAAAATAACTAATGATTTTGTTATAAGTTGCATTTGTATTTAGCCGAACCTAAACTTCTCACAAAGATTGTAAATTTAAATTTGCAAAGAAATTCAAAGATTGCAATTGTAATTTGCGACAGATTTATGATGGGTTTTTGTGACAGAATATGTTATTGCAAATTAATGATAATAAATTTTGAATTTGTTTACAAAAGAATTGCAATGGAATATCGACCATCACTGAATAAATAGCAAGTGGATTAATGACATATATGTTTTGTCGAATCACAAAATTCATCATAAATTCACCACAAATTGATTTAATGATAGATTCACTCTGTCACACAATTGGTTTTTCCTAGTAGTGAGTCTTAGTGGTGCACCACATCGACACCTTGGTGTGGTGTAAAATAGACAGGTTCTCGTAATTTTGATGAGTACGAGTAAATAAGTTAGTCCAAGGGATGATTTGCTTAGCTACTTGAAACATAGGTACCCTAACGGGTAAACTCAGAGAGTTAGTAGATACAATGATCAGAAAAATGGTCAATGTAGCTTGTTTGCTGGAAAGGGTAGGAGAAAATGTTAGAGATATAGAAAACTAGGTTCAAGATGTGGTATAGGATAAAGGATAGAAATGAATTTCCAAAAAGATTTTCAATTTTTAATCCCTTAAATATGTCTAAATTATCACTTTTGTTCCTTAATTTTTAATTTTATCAATTAAATTCCTATAAGATTCTAAAATTATCAATTCTATTTAAAATTTGAATTTTAGATAATGTATTATTTGATTTGATATTCGACAAATAATTTTATATAGTATTTAAATTTGAATTAATATTCAAAATAATATATTTTTAATTAAAAATCTAAAATTTTTATTACTAAACTACACTAAAAAGTTTGAATATTTAAAAATTTATTCAAATTCAAATTCGAATTCAGAATTTTATTTGGAATCGAATATTCAAAATGCATTTGAATTCAAACAGTATACTATTCACTCTGAATTCCAGCCTTACTCAAGATTATTTTCGTTTTATTTCGGTCATCTAATAATTTTTCCGGTCAACTTTGTTTTAGGATTCAAAAATTTTGAATGAAGTAGCATTTCATGTAAAAATAAAATAATTCTACATATTTTAATGTTATATCACTGAAAATATTTTTCAAGTCCTGAATGAAATTCAAAACATCATTATTTTTACATCAAGTAAGATTATTACATTTATACATAACATGTGCATAGGAAATTGAAAATTATTTAGAAATTCTTAAACCTAAATGATACAACTAATTAGAAAAAACTATAAACTATTGAATTGAAAATAAGATCATTTTAAAGGACCAAAACAATAATTATACCTTATTGCTTTTACCTTAGCCATTCTAATAAAATTAAGAATATATAATACATAAAAAGATAAATGCTCAATACGACTCCTATAATTTACAAACAAATAATTGTAGGTCCAAAGTGATTGCACGTGAGAAAAATGTTTTGTGCACCCAAACATAACTTTACTAGTAGCAAGTGACTATATTAATAATTTGACAACGAATTTATTCATACTAACTAACTTTACTAGTAGCTGTAACATCCAATAAAAACATGGATATGCTCATAAGTCATAACAATTGTTTCTTGAAGTATTTCTTTGAGTTCAAACTCTCCAAGTCTTTGATAGTCAAATTTTTTTCTTCTGCAACTAATAATCTGCAAGGACACCCACTAGAGATGTATTACTCAAAAGAGTCTTTCTACCAAAAGAAAATTTGACTTTTCCAAATTACTTTTGGGTCATATAAATTACAACCCGTCCTAGTCAATGAGTTTACATTAGGAGGCGCGGGGCCAATGACAACAATTTTTTTCTTGATAGGTTGGTAATTTAGATAAGGATAAAGTACATTTTATCCCATGTGGTATGTCTTCGCTAGATATAAGTGGACTTACGAATATGAAGGGATGACTCGACTCCCAGACTACCAAATCCAACCAGACTAGTCTACTTTATTTAAGTGATCTCTCCTTCATCACTAAAGCGTAAACCCCATTCAGAAATTCAAAATCCATGGCAATGATTCAATAGTACTCTTCGTCTCTTTTAATGAGACCAGCTTGTAAGTGCCTCTCTCTCTCTCTCTCTCTCTCTCTCTCTTAACCTATATGACAATGAAGACATTTATTTTTATGGCCAGAGCAAATAAATCGCATCAACGGCACTATGTTGCAAGTCCCATTCTTGGTACATGTCATCGTGACTCAACAAGTTTTGAATGATTTTGATTAAATTAATAAAGTATATATTTTGTATTTGTATTATTTATGTTTTCTATATGTTTTATCAGATGTTTTTTTTAAGCTATGTATTACATACAGAGTAGAGACACATATTACTTTAACTAGGATACACCCATCAAACTAGTAATAAATTGAGTCAGTATTAAGTTAAGATAAGACCCGATCTGAATTATGAACTCGACCCATACTGACTAACATAATTTCAATATGAAATTATAAAACAAATACGATCCTAAATAAAAAAGAGATATTAATTACCTCTAGTGCTACAAATGTGTTTGCAACATTTGTTGTTTTTTGTGGGTGTACATTTATATAATTAACAGTTTTTAGCGGGAAATAAAATAATGTGGAAGGAAGGGACAGAAACGGGTAATATTATGTACCTGGACATTATAGATGGAATGGGTGATAAATGTGCAGAAAAACGAGATGAGGTGGGTATCTTTGGTTCTCTCTAAAATTGGTAAGTGATATTACGTATTAAGTATAAAATATAAATATACTTAAGTATTGACCTAATTGAAAAGGCGATCGGTCAAAATATGTAAATGAATTTGGAAATAATAGTTAAGCATCAAATTTATATACGACTATCTACTCAAATTCTATACATCTATAATTTCTACCTAAGATAAGTCTAGGTGACAATATATATATATTAACTTTGGTTGACTAAATTAAATTCTTGCGAATTTCCTATCAAGTTGTAACTAAATTATTCTTTGTTTAAACTATGACATGAAGAATTTTTTTTTTTGTTTTCAATAATTGTGGAAGAAACTATTGAAACATAAAAAGAGAACAAAAAATATAAATTCAAATTAGATCTAACTTAAAAAGAATTCAATATGTTTTCAAAGGGATGTAGGATTTAAATAAAAATAAAACATTAACAACATTAAATTGCATGCCAACAATTTTTTGTTATGATTAGATAATGACTAGGTTAGCTTATGTGCACATAAACTAATTTATCTCTCCAGTTTGGAGAAGCCACTTATAATTTTTTTGGACAACATTATACTTGGCCAATTATAACATTTAACTTTGAGGGGATCAATTATAATTTTTATTGTTATTATTATTATTTTTTTTTTTCTGGAAAAGCTGCTTATTCTGATTTTACTTGTAAAGTTCAATTTATAATTTGACATTATATTTTTATTTGAATTGATAGGCACGAGGTAGAGCACAAGATTTATGATCTCACATCGTTGAATATTGTAAAGCCGGAAAATAAAACATGGCGGAAGTTCTTGGTATGAACATATATCATGAAGCGTAGGACTTTTTGGACTCTGCTATAATCTGAATTACCATCTGATTTTTCTGAAGGTTCCTATTCTTCATGTTTCTACATCTCCATTGTTCTATTCTGCCAATCCAATATTTCCTGAAATGATGAATTTTTCGGGATTCCTTCAGGCCACATTGGGACCACAACTTACAGAGTGAACCTTTCCCCAAATTTGACTACCAATTTTAATTGAAGTGAGGACATCGGTGCATTGCACCTAATTCCAAAAGAACTCTCACTTCAAATGGTTAGTCAAATTGAAGCAGGGGAAAGTTTCAATGTGTATGTTGTGGTCCCAATGTGGTCTGAGTGAACCCCAGAAAGTGCATCAGTCCAGGCAATAGTTATAGATTGGCAGAAGAGGCCAAAGGAGATGAAAAAACATGGAAAATATGAACCTTCAGAAAAACCAGATGCTGATTCAGATTATTATATCAGAACCCAAGAAGCCTGACGTCGCTTCATGATGTAAATTTATAGTGTGCGAGTGTATATGTCACAAGACTTATGATCTCAAATTGGTGAATATTGAAAAGCCGAAAAATAAAATATGGCAGAAGTTAGACACTTATATATATTGTGTTTCTATGCATGGAGAGTTGAAAGTTTGCATAATAATATGATATTTGTAGAACTCAATGGATTGTTGTAATGAATGTTGGCTTAATACATCAATTTCGTGTGTCTTTTTTTAAAAATAGAAAACAAGATAAACTGAATTTTAATAATTTTTTGTTTAAAAAAATATAATACTCATAATTATGATATCTACCTATGATTTGCTCGCCAAGATGCTAGATTGATTTGGTTTGATTTCTCATGCTTATCTAAATGATGTGGATGACTCAATTATATGCTCTTTATCAAAAAATTAAGTGATGATCATGACTTGACTCATGCACACATTAGCAAAGCGACGTGATCACCTAGAGTATAATTACATGCATGATACTCTCAAAGTAATTTAATATCAATATTCATCTATAAGATGTAATATAATGGTATTATTTTTGGTAATAAATATAATTGATACTTGATGTTTAGGAGAATATGATGTTGAGACATCAGCAATATATCTATCTAATATATTGCCATATAATTTTGTCACATCTTCCATTAATTCTCTCTTGTCTCCTAATTTAATTATGTAAAATATAAATTTCTAATTTTTCAATCTAATTCCTTCTTTTTTCTTTTTTTTTTTCTCTACCATTTTGTTTTTTATGTTTCTATGTAATTATTCTCATTTTTGCAGTTTTGTTTGATATTTAAATTTTTTTTTTTCTAAACAAAAAATTCTTAATTTACTCACACTCTATAATTTACAAGCAATAATATATCTTGCACGTACATGAACAAAATTAATTAAGTTTTTGAATTTTTTTTATTACTTTTTAGAGCTGATCAGTTATGAAAAAAATAGAATAAATCTATATTTAAATCAAGACAACACTTAGTATTGATGCCACAATTTTTATTTTTATTTTGGCTTAAATAGAAAATATATCTGCATATTCAAAACTAACAATTAAAATCTATGTAACAAATTATGTTTTTAAAGGTTAAAAATTCTCATTTTATAGTATTATTGTTAAGAGAATTATAATATGACACAATGACGCATAGCAAGATAAGCTAGTGCATCAATTAATATTTTAATGTCACATCATCTTAATTTTCTTTTCCAAACTTATACTTCTCAAATAAGACAACAAATATAAGTTTATAATATTCCTAATAATAAATATCATAAAATAAAATAATTCATGTATCACACGAAGGCTAAATAAATCTACTTATACATATAATTTAGCTAGGCAGCACTATGTATGCGCTTTAGCTATGGCTTGCTCGGATTGCCAGGCTAATTTATGGCCTTATGACATGCTCAAACTTTCATTTACAAAAATTAATTTGTGACTTTGCATTCAACCCCGTTGAAATAAGTTTAGAGTATTCATTGATTGTGGTCAAGCTCCAATAAATTAATTACTGAACTAAGTAATTTTTTTTTTTCTTTATAAGTTTATAGTTGATAAAACTCCTATGACATGGCCAAATATAAATCCCTGTTCCCAAGCTCGGAGTATTGCGCATCTTGACACGGTTAAACATCGTTATATATATTTATATTTGGTCCGAGCTTGTTCGAGTTTAAGTCACCTAATGGTCGAACTACACAAATTGATTCGTGCATTCACTACATTAGATTGAATGTGTTGTTTTATTGCTGTAAAGGTATAGAGCCACCATATTTCACACTAATCACATCACATGTACATACAAAAGTTATTGAATAAAATCACAAGCCTGATATCTTGTTCTCATGTCTGATCAATTTTTCCCGTTTTCTATATATATCTCATGTTGAATATAAGAAGAATGTATATTCAGATGATTTTCAATAACAAGAGGGAGCCTCTATTTATAGACTAAAATATTTAACCTAACATAGTGAACCTAGACTAAATATCAACCAAATACGTAATAGAAATTACATAGAAATAAGGAAACTATAAATAAGGAAGGAAACTATAAATAAGGAAATTTGACCAGCTGCCTATATTTACACTCTAACACTCCCCCTCAAGCTGGAGCATAAAGATTATATGTTCCAAGCTTGTTGCATAGATATTGCAATCGGTTTCCTGTCAAAGATTTTGTGAATAAATCTGCTAACTGATCTTCTGATTTTGCATATGTAGTCTTGATTGTATTATCCATAAGTTTTTCACGAACGAAATGACAGTCAACTTCTATATGTTTTGTTCGTTCATGAAAGACTGGATTTGATACAATATGTAATGCAGCTTGATTATCACATACTAACTCCATAGGTTGTGAGTGTTGAAATCCAAGTTCGTCTAATAGATTTTTCAGCCAAACTAACTCAACAGTGGTATGAGTCATGACCCTATATTCAGATTCAACACTGGATCTTGTAACAACAGTCTGCTTTTTACTTTTCCATGAAACAAGATTTCCACCAAGAAATCTACAGTATCCTATAGTAGATCTTCTGTTAAATTGAGAGTCTGCCAAATCAGCATCGCTATAACCTTGAACTGGAGTAGAATTATGTTTATGAACTAATGTATGACCACGACCATGTCCTCGAACTAAAGTGTGCCCATGATTCTTATATAATAATCCTTTTCCGGGTGTAGTTTTAAGGTATCTTAGGATACGAATAACAACATTCCAATGATATGTTCGAGGCTGAGAAAGAAATTGACTAACCATACCAGTTGCAAAAGCAATATCTGGTCTAGTGACTATGAGATAATTCAACTTACCAACAAGACGTCTATATTGCTCAGGATTAGTTAGTAGCTCCCCCTCATCTGGTATAAGTTTAGTGTTGGGATCTATAGGAGTATCTGCAGGTTTGGAATCCAACATACCTATATCACTCAAGACATCCAGACAATACTTTCTTTGAGAAAGGCAAATACCCAATTGTGATCTTGCAACCTTAATGCCCAAGAAATATTTTAGCTGTCCTAAGTCTTTAGTTTGAAACTTAGACTGTATGAATGATTTCAATTGCTGAATCCTATGATTATCATTACCTGTAATCACAATATCCTCCATATATACAATTAAAAGAATTCTACCATTAGGTGTATGTTTACAGAAAACTGAGTGATCAACAATACACCTCTGAAAGCCAAAACTAAGAACAACTTCACTGAATCTACCAAACCAAGCTCTAGGAGATTTCTTTAAGCCATATAGAGACTTTTTCAATCGACACACCATACCGGACTCCCCCTGAGCAACAAAACCAGGTGGTTACTCTATAAAGACTTCTTCATCAAGGTCACCATATAAGAAAGCATTTTTGATGTCCAATTGATAGAGTGGCCAATCAAAAATAGCAGCTAGAGATATAAATACACTGACATATGTAATTTTAGCTACAAGAGAGAAAGTTTCTGAATAATCCACATCATAGACTTGAGTGTAGCCTTTTGCTACCAATCTAGCCTTTAAGCGATCAACAGAACCATCAGGATGAACTTTTACAGTGTATACCCATTTACAGCCAATAGTGGATTTTCCAGAAGGTAAAGAGACTAGTTCTCAAGTACCATTAGTATGTAAGGCGTTCATTTCATTAATCATGGCCTGCCGCCACGCGGGATGAGCAAGAGCATTGCTGGTGGACTTTATAACAGAAATAGAAGATAAAGAGGAGACAAATGCATAATAGGGTGAAGATAAACGATGATAACTCAAAAAAGTATAAATAGGATAAGGATTACGAGTTGAACAAGTACCTCTTCGTAAAACAGGTGGTGAAGCATGATCTGAGGCACGGAAAGGTGTTGGGACAGAAGGTGAGTCATCAGGTACATCAACAGTGTCTGCTGGAAGATCAATTAGTGGTGCAGATGATATATAGTCATGTGGTCCAAGATAAGGAACCGGAAGAGCCTCAAAGATAAAAGGTGACTCAGGAATAGTCAAGGGAAAGAATGAAGATTCCTCAAAAAATGTAACATCAGCAGAGATAAAGTAACGATTCTTATCTGGACAGTAACATTTATACCCTTTTTGAAGGCGAGAATAACCCAAGAAGATGCACTTAAATGATTTGGAAGAGAGTTTATCCTGTCCAGGTGTTAGATCATGAACAAAACAAATGCAACCAAAGATACGAAGCGGAAGTGAATATAAGGGATGATTAGGAAAGATGATAGAATATGAAATTTTATTATGCAATGTAGAAGATGACATGCGATTAATAAGGTAGCATACAGTAAGTACAGCATCACCCCAAAACCAAAGTGGAACATGACCATGAAGTAATAGAGTGCGAGCTGTTTCAATTAAATGTCTATTTTTACGCTCAGCAACTTCATTTGTTGAGGGGTGTGAGAACAAGATGATTGATGCAGCATACCTTAAGATGTCATAAAGTGTTGAAATGATATAGAAAAATATTCATGTGCATTATCACTACGCAAAATACGAATAGAAACACGAAATTGTGTTTAAATTTCAGCACAAAACTATTGGAATATGGAAAATAACTCGGAACGATTTTTCATTAAAAATAACCACGTGCAACGAGAATAGTCATCAATAAAGGTTACGAAATACTGAAATCCCAAAGATGAACTAACACGACTAGGACCCCAAACATCAGTATGAACAAGATGAAAGGGAGACTCTGCTCTAAAACGACTATGCTTTGAAAACGAAGCACGTGTGTGCTTGCCAAGCTGACATGATTCACAATTTAAAAATGATAGAGATGACAAACGAGGAACCATCTTCTGAAGCTTAGATAGACTAGGATAACCCAATTGACTGTGAATGAGAATAGGTGATACATCTGTAGAGCAAGCCACTGAAGATGTAGGTAGTGTGGTAAGATGGTAAAGGCCCTGTGACTCACGTTCTATGCCAATCGTTCGTCCCGTACGTTGGTCCTGTATAATAAAAGAATCATTAATGAAAGTGATAGAACAATTGAGAGAACGAGTCAATGGACTAATAAAAATCAGACTGAATGAACATTCAGGGACATAAAGCACAGATTCTAAAGGCAAAGAAGATAATGGTGTAGCTTGATCTATACCTTTAGCAATGGCTGTGGAGCCATTAGCTATAGTGATATTGGAAAGTGATGATGGATTACTAATATTAGAAAAAAGTTTTGTATTACCAGATATGTGATCAGAGGCACCAGAATCAAGAATCCAAGTGTCAGAAGGGGTCTGAGAGAGGCAAGCGACAGAATTACCATGAAAAGATTGCTGGGTAGCTTGATACTATAGGAACTTATCATAGTCAGTAGCTGATAATGAGACATTAATAGGTTTTTCTTTAGATGATGAAACTTCAAGTGATTTGGCGATTTCAAATTTTTCAGAGGTAGACATACCGATTAACAGTACCCCCGATGAACAATAATCATACTGCTGGAATGAAACACAGCAATAGAGAGACACGCTAGAATGAAACGCAGCAGTAGAGAGACACGCTGGAATGAAACACAGCAATAGAGAGACACGTCGGAATGACATGCAGCAATAGAGAGACACGCTGGAATGAAACTCAACGAAAAATAAAAAATTAGGGTTTTTTTTTCAGGGAAAAAAATAAAAATTAGGGTTTTTTCTTCCTAAACTCTGATACCATGTTGAATATAAGAAAAATGTATATTTAGATGATCTGGTGGGTTTAAGTTGTTTGCTTGATAACCCATAATTTATAGCTCTTGATGATATACATGATTTGTATAAATATTTAACTTGTTATTATGGGTTGCATGCTCGGTCTACAGGCTACGCTGGTGAGCCATAGTATAGTGGTATTGAATATGAATACCCCGATCTTCATTACACACCACAATTGGCACTCATCAGGTTTTGTCTAAGAGCCAAGTCTAAATAGTTTAAACGTGAAATTTTATCTTAAATAAGAGAAAAAACCCTAGGGTCATCAACCAGAGGATACCTCAAAAATCCCTAGGGCCATCAAAGAGATGAGTCCAAAAATCACTTTAATAAAACAATTAATGATTTGAGAAACAATATATTATAAACTTACCTCGCCCATTTCAGGTCAAGCCATTAAATTGTCCAGCTAAGCAGATAGTCACATGTTATTTTTCAAGGATTATCAGATGGTTACTCTTTGCCTAAAATAATATTACATGCTTATCCTAACGCTTGTCTAATGAATTTTCTGTTGAGACAACCACTTGGTCATAGTTACAAGGTTATCTTATTGTCCGAGAGGATAGGGAGAGGCATATCCCCCACCCCCAACCGAGCAAAAGCTCGGAGAGAGTCCACAAGATTAGCAAGTAAGAATCTCGTGACCCGGAAAATCCCCAGAGTTAGTCTGCTAGAATACAATACGCTAACGCGTGGTTCCTTCCTAACTTTAAAGGTCGAACTTCCTAACATTGGCCTCATTACTTCGAAAATCTTGACCTCATCCTTTATTCTTTGAGTTCAAACTTGTCGTCTTCACGGCTGGATGACCCAATCAATTTGACATTGTCTTTTCCATGGTCAGAGCATCGTGACATCGATCTTTAAAGCCCTAACCTCGGTCTTGTACTATCAACATTGGCCTTGATAAACTCGACCTTAACCTCATCGTTCTCATGATTCAATGGTCCAAACCTTAATCTGGCAGTTCTCATGGCACAAAGGTTCAAAGCCTCGCCGTTTTAACAACTCAAGGTCATGTCGACCCCAACCTAGCAATTCTGAGCTTTAACCTTAGTTTCACCATTCCCAAGGCACAAAGACCCTAAATTCAAAATTCTCGTGGTTATAGACCTCCCCACATTGGCTTCACCATATTTTTGGCTCAATAACCCTATTTCTTAACCCTAGCCACCACAAACACCAACCTCCACCTTTACAATCTCAGCCTCAGCCTTCATAGACTTAACCGTGATCTCACTAAAAGAAAACAGACCATAATCGACCAACCTGGTTGGTCGATAGTGAGCTAAAAAATGGTTGGCAATAACTTACCGACCACCAATTTGTCAGTAAATGGTGATAGAGAAAATTTAGTCCACTGTTAATGACCAACTAGACAGTTAGTCCATAATTACCAATCAAAACTTTTTAGTAAAGTTGGTTGGTGAACATTTATGGGCTAATGGATGAAGTTGGTTGATAATTACTGACTAACCAGAAGATTGGTTGGTATTTACAAAATTGGGGCTCTGCCTTCATAAACATTTGAATGCCTTGATAAACTTTTTATATGGACTGTGCTTATACATAGGGTTTTTATTTTATTTTTTATTTTAGAATAACTAATTACACTGAGCAAATGATTTTAGTTCCAGTTGGTTTCTTAGGTTGGTCCTACTCACTCATGGAATCATCTATCTAGCGTGTCCATGGAATCTATTAAAACATAAACTTCATTTTAAATAAATCGGGTCATTTTGTAATATATTCATGTTCGGCGGATTTTTCTTCGTACATGGGACCTCTTAATTAAATAATAATTAGGTATAGCCCTATTCAAGCAAAAAAAAAAAAAAAGTGTGGCCGGCCTATCTCAATTAAGTATCATGTATAAAATGAAAATTAATTCTACAAAGCTTAATATATATAATCAACACAATTTATAAATTATAAGATAAATAATCACACATGATATACTCGAGTCTCAATTATCTTCATTTAGGTAAAGCTCGACGACAATCTTCTCACTCTCTTAAAAATGTCGTTAATTTTTTAAGATCTTGAAAAGACTACATAATCAAATTTTTAAATCATGCATGCAAATGAATGAGTGATCTAAGGATACACGTGCAGTTAAAAAATTTCTTAATCTATTTTACTGCACATGGCAATTTAAGTTCATATTTAGTGGGGTTAATGAGTCTTTCCAGCGTGACTTACGTGTGGACTAGCTGTTAAGAGAAAAACTTAATTAAAATTACTCATTCACCTGGCTCCTGCAGTGAGCCTATAAAATAATGCAATGTTGATAAATAATGACATCTCATAATCTAATAAGCATAAATTAATTTAACCTAAGGAGGCATTTGTTTTGAGTTAGGTTTTTTTACCCCAGGAAAACGTGATCTAGAATATATTATGTCGTTGTTTATTTCAAGAGTTCAAATTTTTACCCAAAAGAAAATATTTTTTGTAAACATAAATTTGGCCGTTTATTCCCAAGAACATGGGAATGTTATACTCTTTATGATAGGTGTCTATATTTTATTTTCACATGAGAGGAAAAGGGTAGGCAAGATGACCATTTTGCTTACCCTTAATGCTACAGTAGCAGATCATTCAAATGAAATCCTGATAGTCTCTGCTTTTTCATTATTCTTCTTCACCTTTTCCATTCTTCACCTTCACATTCTTCTCCATCTCAGTCCCAAACCCAGCTAATAGTAAAATAGATAAGGCCTCCATTTGTGCTTCAAGGTCGTTCTTCCATTTGCAAAGAAGCCTGAAAGTGATATTTTCCATTGGTGTTCACAAAGCAACGAGGAATTCGTCTTTACTGTCAGTTTTGGGCTTTAATCAAGTAAGTTATTGAATCTTCCCTTTCATGTATGTGAAACTGGTACTTAATCTACGTATTTGGGTTAGGGTTTTCTGTTATTAGGATTTTAAGGTTTTATGAAATTGAGATTTTAGGGTTTTCTGAAATTGGGATTATAAAGTTTCCTTAAATTGGGAACCTAAGGTTTTCATTGTTGGAGTAATTGTGAAAAAAAAAATGAAGTTGGTGGAAAATAGTTCAAGTTGATGGAGGTTTGTAGTTGAACCCTTCTCATATCTCTCTATTTCTTTACATGTAATTGGTTTCATCTCCCTTGTGATTTGTTTCTCTGCAACCTGTTTTTTTTTCTTTTTCTTTTTTGACTTATTATTGTAATATGCCACAAGGGAGAGGAAATTTATACTTCTTTTTTTTTTTTTTGAATGATTATTGTAATATGCCATTAATGAACCTAGTGGTTTCTTAATGGTCAATAATTCATCAAGATTGGGAGATTGCAGTTTCACTCGAAATTAAACAAGAGAAAAGAGGAAAGAGTTTGGATTGACTTTTAGGTATGGATTTAACTTTTTCTTGGTATCTTTACTTTCTTTGTTGTTATTGGAATTGAAGTAATAAGATAGTTCTTTTTCTTTTTTTGACAAATATAGTTTAGCAGTTGTCTAGATTACATGATCTTGGTTAGATTTTGTGTCAACCAAATACTAATTGTGAGGTTTTAATTAAATTTATGGATACTTATATTTCTGAATTTTGGGGCATACATAACTAAAATCCTAAATTGCTCTAGACCACATTGTTGGTTTTTCTAAAAATCTGAGCATTGGATTCAACATGCTTGCTGAAATAAGGGTTGACAAATGCAAATAAGAGGGAGGTTGCTATGTTACTTGTAAAACTTGGTATTCAATATAGTATTGCAGGAAGTTGCTGAGTTGCTTGTAAAACTTGGTATTTATTAGAAAATATATTTTAAATTTGATTATAGTTTTTGGTATAAAAAGTAGCTTGAAGTGTGTTATTATGAGTTAGTTAATTTTTTATTTTTATTTTTAAATGTAAACAATTATGTATATAAGTGAAATAAATTTAAGATAAAATAAAAAATTAGTGGATTTTCTTCTTTTAGAATAATTCAGAAATACAAACATAAATAAGAAATATAAAAAGAAAATATAAAGAACAAAGTAAGATATTAAACTAATTCACTCAAAAAGCTACATTGTGATTGATGTATTTTGTTCATATTGATTGTGTTTATATCTTATGGTTAGCTCAACTTATCTTTAAGACAAGTGCAAGTTTTCTACTGTCACTACTATGTATACTACTATATTGTATCCATATATTGCCATCATCCTATCTTGTGTGCATTATCAATGTCTTTGTCTTTTTATTATAGATTGTGCAAAGATTTTATAAACTAAATGGTTTTTTTTTTTTTTCCTGTAATGTGAGATAATGGATTTGGTACCTTTGGCAAAGAATAAGAAGGTTTTGCTTTGCTTGTTGCTACATCTTAACTTATTAGACAATCTGACCTTACTATTATTGGCCTGCATAATCTTATTGTTTCTAAAATTTCTATTAACAATAAAAAAAGAAAATGAAAGTGGGATGCTTATAGAAAAAGTATCATTTGGAATATAAATTTTTATAGGATTGTATTTTTAATTGACTTAACTTGCATAGATAATTGTAGGATGGATAGGAGAACATTTAAGAACTTATGTTGAATTCTTAGGGGGCCTGGAGGTCTAGTGCCTACTAGGAATATGGGTATTGAAGAGATGATAGCAATTGCTCTCAATGTACTGACTCATGATGAAAAATTTAGAAATATGAAGAGGTAGCTCTTAAGATCAACTAAGACCTTAAGCAGAATTATGATAAAGGTCATACACTCTATTTTGAGAAGTCATAGACTTCTTTTCAAGCAACCATGACCCATTCAAGAGGATAGCAAGGATGATAGATGAAGTAATAACTTAAAAATAAGTCTCTTTTTAATTTCATCTCTTGTATGGTCTTATTAGAATTTTCACGGTGCACTTGATGGCACCCACATCAAAGTGAATGTGCTAAGTACAGATAAGCCTAGGTTCAAGTCTAGGAAGAATGAAATTTCAACCAATGTATTAGGTGTTTGTGCGCTGATATGTACATTCATATATTTGTTGGCTGGATTAGGGGGTTCTACTGCTAACCCTAGAGTACTGAGAGATTTAATCTCTAGGAGGAATGAGTTAATTATCCCTCAAGATAAAGAAGGTAAATAGTGCAGTTGTTAGTACACTACTAGGTTTATAGTTATTTATATATAAAAACCAGCTAAAACAATGCTGCAATTTTTTTTATTAGGTATTTTTTATCTTTGTGAAGTTGGGACATGAACTGTGATGATTTCCTTACACTTTATAGAGGTACGAGGTACCATTTAAAAGAATGGGAGACAGGTGTTTTACCCAACACTGCACAAAAGTACTTAAATATGAAACACTCTTCAGCTAGGAATATCATTGAGAGGGCATTTGGAATGCTAAAGGGTAGATGAGGGTTACTTAAAGGGAAATCCTATTATCCTTTCAAGATACAGTGTAGGATTATAATAGTATGTACCTTGTTGCATAATCAGATTAGAAAAGAGATGCTTGGGATCCTTATGAAGCAGTTTATGATGCAAAGGTTGAAGAGGATGATGAAAATCTAAATGAGGAAGATAAGGAAGATGAAAACAAGGTCAGATATGTGGAAGCAAGTGAGGCTTATACTGCAATGAGAGAAAACTTGGTAAATGATATGTTCAATAATTAGAAAGCAAGAAGAGGCCTAATTTGAACAATAAATAATTTTATTGTGGTTTATGTAATAAATAACTTATATATATTAAGTTTATGTGGATGTTTTTGTTTTTAGTTGTTTATTTAACGAATATAAATATTTAGCAATCTTGCAAATGGTTTATGTAATAAAAGCTTTATATTAATTAGCTTTATATATTCAATGAATGGTTGTATTACAAATTGGATTGTGTGGTTTATTGAATGCTTTATGTATTAGCTTTACAAATGGCTTATTAAATGTTAGTTTATGTGCTTTGTTGCATCATTATTTACTAGGTTTTTGTTACTTTGTGTGGTTTGTAACTGTTTACTTACCTTTGAATATTAGTTTGTGTGGTTTATTACAGCACTATTTACTAAATCTTTGTTTAAATACATTATGTGTAATTATTTAGATATGGCTGCACAAAGAAAGAGGAAAGGGACTAGTAAAACCAAACATCATTCGACTTTTGTTGAGGATTCCAAGCTAGTACTTGGAAGACTTATCTAATTCAGGGAGTGGAAGTTAGATAATAGGACATTCAAGGCAAAGTATGCAAGCTAATTTAAAGAATGGCTGTATAAGAAACTTCCAGGTACTGAGCTTAAGGCTAATCCACATATTGATTCTAGAATGAAGTAGCTGAAGAAGCAATACTTTGCTATTGCTAAAATGTTAGGTCCTAATGCAAGTAGGTTTGGTTGGAATGAAGAGTAGATGTGTGTGATAATGGAGCATGACATCTTTAATGAATGGTGTAAGGTATATATAGTTTAAGTTTCTATGTAGTTTACTTATGTTACCTTAGAAACTGTGAATTTACCATTAGATTTTTTTGCTTATTTGTGACAGAGCCACCCTAATGCAAAGGGATTAAGAAGGAAGTGTTTCCCTTTTTATCATAGACTAAGCAAGGTGTTTGGTAAAGATAGAGCTAATAAGAGAGGTGTAGAGAGTGCTACAGATGCAGTAGAGGCAATGGATAGAAAGGAGGCACTAGAAAATGAAGAGGTTATGGGAGGGTATGACTTTGTTACTGTAGATGAGGCTGCATGCTATAGTGTTAAGGTGGATGAATATGTTGACATTTCTCAGCCTATGATAGCTAAGAACATTAATGAGGGTATCCAAAACTCAAGTAATGTGAATACTAGCAGGTAGCAGCAAAATAGGGGCAAGAAAAAGGCTAGATGTAAGGATAATTCAGTGACAAATTTGATCAATGTTGTGAGAAACTTAGAAAATGAGTATGAAGAGGCAACTGCAAATATTTGCAAGATTGCTAAATATTTTGATATTGAGGCAGATGGAGCTGAGAAGAAGTTGAATATTTTTGAAGCAATTTCCAAGGTAGAAGGCTTCACTCCAACCTAGAGGATTAGAGTAGGTGAGATCCTAAGCTTGGATAGGAACAAAAAAAACTTCTTCTTCTCTCTTCCAGATGACCAGAAGGCATTGTACCTAAAGAGTTTGTTGGGGATTGAGTGATGCAAATGATAAAATTATGAAGCTAACCTTCAAGTGTCTTTAAACTATTATATTTTTTGAAGTTTTAAATGACATTTGGTGAGAAACTATTAGAAAATTTATGGTAACTTCTTATTAGGTAGTACGAACTGATAGGAACAATATATTAATTTTATATTTTGGCCTACATAGGGGTTTAGTCCTTTAAAGAGGTAGTTATATAAATATTGATGAATAACTAGTACTTTATAATGGTATGCTGTTTAAAAAATAACCAGTAGTATGATTTGTGATTTTCTATTTGTAGCATATTTGCATATGATATTATGGACATGTGATGTATCTGATATGTTGGATAGGTGTTTCTATCAGTAACATATGATTTATGGTTGGACAAACTAGTTTGTGGTAGTTTTTTTGATATGCTGTATATGGTTGGACAAACTAGTTTGTGATAGCATATGTTTGGACAAACTATGTTGGATAAGTGTTTCTATTGGTAGCATAAGATTTGTAGTTTCTATTAATAGCATATACTAAATATGGTTCTATTAATATGGATTGATTTAGTATAAGAATGTGCACTTGAAAAACTAGTTCTTTGTTTGAATAATTAGTTGGCATAAAAAATATTTTGTCAGGGGGAAATAGACAAATCTAATATGCACTTGAAAAATTAGTTCTTAGTTTGAAAACTAGTTCTTTTATTTGAAGTTTGAATTCTCAATTAGAAATAAGAATTAAATTGTGACAGCTTGTTGAAAAGCTAAAGTTAGTTTTGAAATTTCTAAATGGACATAATGTCTTCTCATGCTGAAAGAGGTAATTAGTTTATCTTGTGACTTGCAGAAGTTGCTCAATTTAAAATCCAAAAAATATTCACATTCTAAGGTGTTTCCGAATTGAAAATACTTTGGTTCACTAATTTTGAGGTTATAATTGTTTATAAAAATTGTATGAACACCTTTTTGATGAATTCTTGTGTTATTTCTAAGATAGCTTTGTAATAGGTTATAGTCCTTGAAAACTATCTTGTTTTTAAAAAAACATTCGCTAGAATTATATATATTTATAGTTTATATTTTCTCCTTAACAGAATTGTATGAAACATTTGATTTTATATAGGTATAGGATATTTAATCCGTTAAGTATTATTTAATATATGATTGTATGCATCATTTAATTTCATCTAGTGATATTTATGTCAAAATGTTTATTTTTTTAGGGAATATATTTTTTTAACCACACATGGGAATTAGAAACTATTTTTATCTCCTGGATAAAAAATGACATTACCAAACACAGACAATGTTTTTATTTGGGAAATATTTATCTGGAATTACGTTACCTATGCAATATATGCTACAAGAGTATTTCTTATGACTTGAAACAAACACCTTCTAAGTAAATTAAATCAGCCTCACTATTATCCCATCCTTCGGCAATCACTCTGCCACATTCTCTCTCTCCAGATTGTCCCTTCTCTCTGCTTTGTGCATATCCATTAAACTCATATTGTCCAGATCAATTAATGATTGTCAAATTCATATTGAGTCAGTTCTTATATACACTCATTTTATACCTTTTGATGGAATCAATCTCCATGGAAAGGAATAATTGAAACAACTTTCATTCCATACTCGAGCATCTATTCCAAACAGCTTTCATTCTATACACGGTCATCTGTTCAAATAAGCATTAAAGGTTATAAAAGAATAACCTTTCTCATCATACATTTCCCATTCATACAACAAATCTCCATTGTAGCTTCCTATAAATATCCTAAGATCGGTTAAACCTTGAGGTGTCTGGATCATTTTTAGGGTTTTAATGAAGGATTTAGGAAGAACTCACACCTGACTGAGCAAGAGTAAATATAGGTGAACTGAAGGTATTTTGAGGTTGAGCTAGGAATAACTATGAGGTGAGCTACAAGAGCCCTATGAGTTGAGATGAGCTGATGCTCCTGAAAAATAAATAAAAGTCAAAGGTCGAGGTCGTCCATGAAAATCCTTCAAAGTTTAAGTTAGAGCTCACTCAATGATATAAGGAATTAGTAAAAAAAAAAAAAAAAAAGTTCTTGTGTCTACCTGCTCAATTTGGATCCCTATATATAGCTATAGAACATCTATTCATTTTAGGCCATTATGATTTTTTCATTTATGGTGATTATAGTGTGAATGGTCACAACGTTCACCACATTCATTTAGAATCATATTTATTTAGGACGATTCATACTTTTTGTTAGATATGTACGAGCAGCATAATATGCCACGTGGCATTTTTCCATTGGACAGATTCTTTCCTATGTTGACACTTATTCCCAAAAAACCAATACGTGTGCTTACAGACTTAAACCTTTTTTTTTCTTTTCTCCCTTGGGCAAGAAATGGCTCCCAGGTCAGGTCTTGTTGGTTTGAAATGCGTGGCAACTTTTCATAAGGTGCGTCTTATGAGGTCAGCACTTCAATGCCTATAAGATGAGGGTATGAGGACCTTGGGTCTTCACTTCTGTTAAAATTTATAGTAGAGCTCTACCAAATTCAAGTTTAAAGAGTAAGAGTCTGAGCTGGGCCTTTGGTTCTCTTACTTATCTTCTTCCGACAAAAATATTTTGTTCATAGGTACGAGTTCCACACCTCTATATTATATTCAATTTATTTATTTAATATGATATGTGCTTTAGGGAATATGATTTTGAGAATCTTGGAATTTAGGATTATTTGGACAAGCCTTCATCTTCGACAATTTCATCTTCTGAATCATCTTGGGAGGTAGTTCATAATTATAGGCATTATGAAAATTCCTCTAGAGTGGAAAATTATAACAGGGAGGTGAATTCCAAATTTAGTGAGGATTTTGAATCCGATATTGACAATAATGCTGAGTTTGGGTGTTCATTTTTTTCTCCAAATCAGGGAAAAGAGTTCTAGGTGGATGATGTGTATTTTACTCCTGAGACAAATAATGTTGTTGTACGGAGACAAATAATCTCAATGTTGAGTTCTTTACAAAATTCTTTAATAAGCTTACAATAGGGGATTCCATATCCGCATACAATATTAGACCAAATGAATTTCTTAGCTACCTTTGCAGTTATGGCTTTGTGTACTCCTATTTCAATCCATTTTGTGAAATAGTCAATTATCATAATGATGAATTTTGGTACTTTTCCGGTTCATGTCATAAGGAACTGCCCAAGAATGCCCATTCCAAAAATTGCAAAAGGCCCTGATGGAGAATAATTTATCAAAGAGGTCAGTGGTTGTTTCAGTATTCGAGCTGCTCATTGATAGTTATCGCACTTCTGAACCATGCTGAGAATCTTAGTGCAGCGTGGGCCAATAATATCTTACTCTCAAGATCTTGTGGGCTAAGGCTTTTAAACCTATATGTGATCCGCATGTTTCCAGATGAACTTCTGCAAGCACATAATCTACTTCCTCTTGGCTGAGGTATTTTAAGTAAGGAAGAACATTAGCTTTTCGATATAATTAGCAGTCTATGATAGAATACCGAGCTACCTTTCTCCTTATAACTCTTAACTGGTTTACATCCTCAGGAAGTATTCTAGTGTCCAAATATTGAAATATAGAAGTGAACGAACAATTATCTATCATTGTATTGTAGATTGTTCGATCTTCGACATAGTTGGCGTAATCTATTGTTTCTATAAAGACATCATCGAATATGCTAAAGCTGCCTTTTTCATGCATTTTGGATACTGTGTCTGCTCTGGTGTTTTCTGATCTTGGTATGAGTAGGATGGATATGCTGGCAAAATTTTTCTACAATTCTAGAACTTTCTGAAGGTAGTTTTCCATGGTGAGTTCTTTGGTGTCATACTCCCTTATTATTTGAAAAACCATAAGTTTTGAATCATTGAATATTTGCATATGCTAGATGTTTACCGCATGTGCTAATTTCATCCCTGAGATTAGGGCCTTATACTCAGCATCATTGTTAGAGACGTTAAACTGGAAACATAATGAACATTGAATTAAGAAACCTTCTAGTCCTTCAAGAATCATCCCTGCACCAGAGTCATTCTTACTGGCTGAATCATCCACATAAAGTTTTCAAATGTCTATTGCATCAGTCAACAGCTAGGGTTATGAGGTGCCTTTTTCTTCTTTAGTTGTGAATTCCACTATGAAATCAACTAAGGCTTGTGCTTTGATTGTCATTCAGGCACATACCTGATGCCAAATTCACAGAGCTTGCTAATCATTTGTCCCGAAGTGTCAGGCTTATGAAGGGCTTTTCGCAGAGGTTAGTTGGTTCAGACTTCAACAGTATAAGGCTAGAAATATGCTCAAAGCTTCTAAGCTGAAATAAGGACAGAAAACGCTACTTTTTCTATGTTGGAATAGCTTCTTTGAACAGCTTGCTGATGTAATAGACTGGTTGTTGTCTACTATTTTCTTCTCTTATCAGGACTAAACTGGTTGTGACAGCAGAGACTCTTAAATATAGGATTAAGGTATTGTCTAGCTTAGGTCGCCGTAGAAATGGGACTGTGGTCAGATATTTTTTAAGTTCTACAAATGATTGTTCACACTACTTTGTCCATTCGAATTCCCTGGTGAGTGTTTTGAAGAATAAAAAATAGCGGTCTACTGATGTTAACATGAATCACACGAAGGTTGTCACATGCCCTATTAATCATTGTACATCTTTTACCTTTTTTGGGCTTTGCATGTCTAAAACTACTCTAATTTTTTTTGGATTGGCCTTGATCCCTCTTGCTGTGAACTTAAAACCTAGGAATTTATCTACTGAGACCCCAAAGGTGCATTTGGTTAGGTTGAGTTTCATTTCATATTTTTGTAAAACTGAGAAGACCTTTTCTGGATATTTGACATGTTCCTAGATTGTTTTACTTTTTACCAGCATGTTATCAAGTATCAACATATACCTCCGTGTTTTTATCGATCTATGATTTGAATACTTTGTTTACCAAACATTTATAAGTGGCCCCTACATTCTTCAAACCAAAAGGCATGACCTCGTAATAGTAGGTACCCCTTCTTTGTGATGAACTAGGTCTTATCCTGGTCTTCCTCCACCATGAGAATCTGGTTATAACTTGAGTATGCACTGTCAACTAATCTACCAATTACCCGTGGCACTTGTCAACTAGTTTTCTCCTAGTCTACCTTGTAAATTGAGTATGCACTATCAACTAATCAAGTTATAACCCGAGGTCTTCTTTTAGTCTACCTTGTAACAGTAGGTACCTCTTTACATAAAGCTCATAAGTTCATTACACGTGGCACTATCAACTAGTCTATTGATACAGGGAAGTAGATTACTATCCTTTTGGGCAGGCTTTCTTTAGATTGATAAAATCAACTCACATCCGCTACTTTCCATTTGAATTCTTAACCATGACCACATTTGATAGCCCGTTAGGGTAATTAACTTCCTTGATAAATCTAGTAGCCAACAACTTGTCTACCTCCACGTCGATAGCCTTTTGGTATTCTGGGGCAAGGTGTCATTTCTTTTGTCATACAAGTTTCACATATGGGTTTGTACTTAATTTATGACCTATTACTAAAGAACTAATGCTCGACATGTAGCTGCTCTCCACTGAAAACACATCTCTGTTATTTTCTAGGATTTATGTGAGCTCAGTCTAGGTGTCTGAGCTCATATCTATGCTGAGGAGAACTATTTTTTGTTTGTCATCCTTAAAAAGTGGAACTGGTTCTGTCTTGCCAACTGAGTTTTCGTATTTCTAGTTCTGCCTTTCTTCTCTTAGTCTAGGGTCCCTCGAATCATTTATTATCAAAACTTAGAACTTTGGTTCTTCATGCATCCAACATAGCATAGGCATGCTACTTTTTGGTTTCCTCTAAATATGCCATTCCAGGCTCAAAAATTTTAGGCAAACATGCCAAGATGAAAGATTGCCTTAGCTGAATTAGGAAACAGTCTTCCCAAGATGACGTTTTAGGCAGATCCGGCTTTAACTACACAGAATATTATCATCATATTCTTTTTATGATTCTTGTCCTCTAACATCACTAGAAGCTCAATTGTCCCCTCTACTAGAATCTGCTTACCCTTAAGACCGACTAGAGCTCTAAGAAAAGGGTCAAAGTCTTTTTGGTGCTATTTCCATTTGCTCAAAACAATTATGGTACATGATATATGCTGAACTCCCATTGTCAATTAACACTCAATTAACTGAAAAATTGGCTATATTTATATTGATTATGATAGCATCACTATATGGTGCTTCTACTCTCAACAAGTCATCATGAAAATGATATTGTTCCTGTTATGGCAATCATCTTTAGTCTCACTCACCTCATTAATAATTAATGGTCATTTAGAATATCATTTCTATTCAAATGAATATGGTCCTCCAGAAGGAAAAATAAAAAATAAAAAATAACTTGTGATAGTATATATAATACCTATAGGTTATTCTATATCTTTCTCAAGAAATTGCCCTGAAATTGTCTCTTCTAGGTTGTTCACCCTTGCATTTGTTCATATCATACTTTCCCCACTCAGATTACCTCTGGCTACACAATTTCATAAGTATCCCTGCTAGATCAATTCTTCGATTTGATCTTTTAGTTGCCAACATTCATCTATGTTATGTCCAAGCCCACTATAGAAATTACAATGCCTGCTCTGATCTAAACTCCTTGGATTTGCTCTTTGTTTTGGTGGCATTTGAAAAAAATCCTTATGTTATTCAACCAAAAGTATCTCAAAAGGTGGTTTGTTTAAAGGTTGGTAACTGAGGAATCGATAAGGTGGGGAACGTCGCCAATGTTCTGGTTTTTGATCTTTCTTCCTTGGAGTACTCATTATTTCCTCTAGTTGACGAGGTCCTTCTTGTGAAGGGATTTGTCATATATTTGGATTATAGGTGGCCATTCTGGCTCGTTCTACTTTTTCTACATTGATAAATTCTTCTACCCTTTTTATGAGTTCTTCTAAAGTGAATGGTGTTGACTTGTTTATGTTATAGTGAAAATGGGATTTTCTCAGGTTTGCTTTTAGTATAATGATCATAATCTATGGGCTTGCATCTCTGACCTCAAGGACTCCATTATTGGAGCGAGCTATGAATTCTGTCAATAATTCGTTATCTTCTTGTTTGATGCCTAACAAGTTCTTTGCATCTTTCTTCTGCTTCAGTTTGTATAAAATGCCTTTGGAAAGCCAAAATGAGTTCGTCAAAAATTTGTATAGAATTTTGGGGGAGGTGAGTAAAACCATAACCTGGCTTTTTCCTTGAGTGCTGCTACGAATGCTTAACACATCACCTAATCTGGAACACCATGTAACAACATTAGTGACTCAAAACCTGTGACAAAATCATCGGGGTCAAACTACCCATTATATTGATCTGATGTTGGGATCTTCAAGCTTTTTGGTACTTAGAAAAAGATTATGTCTTCCGTGAAGGGGTAACGAGCTGGTCCTTCTATAATGGTCTAGGATGCCCTTCTGACCAAATTTGAATTCAATCCTCCTTACCTGGCTATGGAGGGACAATTTGGAAAGTATTTCGAGTCCTTTAGGTTTCATTATCATCACTGTCTTCTTGACATTCTCTGTTTCCAAGTAGTTTTTGATTATTTGGAGGAGCTGCATTTGTTTTGTTGGATAAAGCTTAGACTGCTGTAACTAGTGTTTGGAATTGTTGTTGTGTGACAGGTGTATCATTGTTGATGGGCATAAGTGGGATTTGTGGTGGGGCTGCGGTTCTGAGCACAATTGGTGTGTTATCCTCAATTTGATGTTCTGCCATAATGTATTATAATTTAGAGAATGAACAAAATAGTTTTACTTTTCCCATAGACTATGTCAATATTAGATCAAAAGGTGTACGAATCTTTTTTTAGGGTTTTGATGGAGGATTCAAGGAGAACTCAAACCTAACTGAGTTGGAGTAAATATAAGCAAGCTGAACCTATTTTGAGGTTGAGCTAGGAATATCTGTGGGGCGAGTTGGGAGAGCCCTGTGAGCTAAGATGAGCTAAGGTTCCTAAAAAAAAAAAAATAGAAGTTAGAGGTCTGGGTCATCCCCGAAATCTTCCAAAGTTTAAGTTAGAAATTACTCAATGATATAAAGAATAAGTAAAAAAGAAAAAGTTCTTGCATTTGCTTGCTCAAATTGGATCCCTATATATAGCTGTAGAATGACTATTCATTTCAGGCTGTTGTTATTTTCCTATTTACAGGTGATTATGGTTTGAATGGTCATAACGTTCACCATATTCACTTAGGAACATATTTGTTTAAGACGATTCATATTTGTATGTTATGTACACGTTGCATAATATGCCGCATGGTGTGTTGTCATTGGACATTTTTCCCGATGTTAACAAGATCCACTAACTTTTCTTTGATGTTGTGCTCATGAATAAGCAAAATTGGATTTGAAAAAAACTTGAAGTAGAAAAAACAAAGTCAAATGCACAGTTATGTGAAAAGTAAGTGCCTTCTGATTTTCCGATATGTGGATGAGTTAGTGAGGTTGAGTCAAATTAGTTTATGTTCATTAGAATGAGGTATCATTTTTTTTATTCACGTGGCATTATTTAATTGGTTTACCCCAAGAGTCTAAGTAAGTTTTTCCTCTTGTTAATGATTGTGGTGTTAATTGCAAACATAAATGCCACGTGTTCTTGGACTTCTGACCAGGAAGTTGCAATACTAATTATCAATTGAATGAGTATTCCAAACAAGACTTTCTTGTTTTTACGCAGTTGATCATGTTAAAAAGGGTAGGATGTTAAGGCAAAACCCAGTTCCAAGAATGGACACCAAATCTTGAGAAGTTTGAGAGAGAGAGAAAAGAAAGAATTGCAGAGAGAGAAGAGAACAAGGCTTAAAGCCAATTCATTCACAAAATCCTTCCCAACTCTTACATTGCAAATCTATTTAATATCTGTCACTGGACCTAACAGCCTAACAGTATTTTAACAGTCAACTAGCTAACTTTTGACATTTACAACAGACTAACAACCTTCCTAACTGTTAAACAGGTGTACACTTATTCTGCTAGTGTAGGATTCATAAAACACTGCGTATAAGGCTAGTAAGGAATGTGGCTTGAAGGTCTTATTGTCTTAACCCGAAGCCCATAAGAAGATCCACCCATATCAATTCCCTTTTCTTCAAAAGATCCTTGTCCACAAGGATTCCAGTTAGGATACTTTGCCTTCAATGCATTGTAATCTTCCCAAGTGCATTCGTCTCTACCAGTATTGGACCATTGTACCAATACTTGAGCTACTGGCCTATTGGCTTATCTGATCATCCTCCTACTTAGTATAGCTTGAGGTTCAAGAGTTAATCGGCCCTCTTCATTGAAGCTTGGTAATTGCTAGTATACCTCATAATGCCCATGCTGTTTCTTGAGCAAGGATACATGGAATACATTATGTATTCTAGCATCCTGAGGTAACGGCAACTTATATGCTACCTTACCAACCCTTTTAGTTATTTGGAATGGTCCATAATACTTTGCAGAAAGCTTATGGACATTGACAGTAGAGACTGATCTTTGTCTGTAGGGTCTTAATTTAAGATAAACCCACTCTCCTATTTCAAATTCTCTTTATGTTCTATGCTAATCAGATTGAATGTTCATTCTTCCTTGTGCCTTCCTCAAATGTTGTTTGGGTAATTGTATCATAGTCTCTTTATTTGTTAGAGATCTATCCACCATGTCATTACTAGAATCTTTTCTGACATATGGAATGTGTGATGGAGGCTCCAGACCAAACATTGCCTGGTATGGTGTCATGTTGATAAAGGAGTGGTGAGTGGAATAGTACCACCATTGAGCCATTAGCTAACATCCTTAGATTTTTGAACTATTCCAAAACATGAAGTAAAGATGAAAGGAAAAGAGAACTCATCAGTTCAACAGAAATCAGAGGAATTTGGACTAAAAACGATGGAGATGAACTCATCGGATCTGGGGGTTGTCTCCTTTGCTGTAGCGTGAAGGATATCCGCCATTCAGAGTGGTGGTGAACAATTTTTCTTCTCAAACACCAAGTTTAAATTTGGAATTTGATCGGGTTTTGGAGTTTTTGGTTTGATGTTATGGAGATTCAGATGCGGTCTTCCTTAACGGTGGCACGGTACAACGGCGGTGAGTCTAGACGAAAAGGGAGTAGGGAGGGGGAGGTGCATGGCCCATTTTCAGAAATGGAGAAAGAAATAGTGATAGAAAAGTCATGGGTTAGAAATTTAACTGGAAAAGTATATGCGTGGGCAAACGCAATATAGACAAGTGAAAGCCGCATATTCAAATATATTTATAAAAAATATTGTTATACTATATGCGTCTGCAAATACGTATTTTGTAGACGAAAGAAGTAAAATACAGATATAGACAAGTTCACAAAAATTTTAATATTAGATAATTGCGTCGATGTTGAATTGAAAAATGCAGATGCAATACATTCGTGAAATATGACACCAAAAATAATTATTTTAGGATTATTTGAGTTTGTATTGCAAATACAAGGATGCTGATAGTCACTACATGTGTTTGCTTTTCTTTTCTTTTTTTAAGTACAATGCAGATATGATAATTCCTTATAGTGAAATTTAAAAGAAAATAAACTTCAATATAAATATAAAATAAATAATCT
The DNA here is from genome assembly GCA_029379385.1 of Quillaja saponaria. Lineage (NCBI taxonomy): Eukaryota > Viridiplantae > Streptophyta > Magnoliopsida > Fabales > Quillajaceae > Quillaja > Quillaja saponaria. The sequence goes on along the minus strand of CM055611.1, from coordinate 15,414,614 downwards.
TGTGTATATATATTTTCTTAAAAGATATGGACTCTAAAAATGTAATATAAATTTAAAACATACTTGAGCACTTCTAAATAATAAATAAGTAATAAATCTACTCTTGAAAATACTAATTTTTTTATTAAAAAAAAAGGGAGAAAATATGAATAGGATGAGAACATCTTATTACTTTTAAGAATTTTTTATTTTTTCATTAATATATCATAATTTATTATTTTTTGAATTTAAGTTACCTTCTTTTTTGAATGTTTTTATACTTAGTAACTATTTTAAACCTAAATAATAAAAACTATAAGGGTTAAAGTGATAAAAATAATAATTCAATTTAAAGTGTTATAAATTATTTCGGAAAGAAAATTTTTAAAATATGAATCATTTGTCTTGTAAAGTTATGGGAGCACTTATTAATTTTTTTTTTTTTTTAACTCTTTAAGTTATTAATTGGTCTTATGATCAATGAGATATGTTCTTTTTTGACTTTTTGGGAGTAAAATTCACATGAATTTCATAATTCTAGTGTGAATCCTTTGACCAAACAAAATTGATGAATTAGTTTAAGTATACGTAATCTAAACCACTCGCTACCTTACTATTATAGAATTGCAATATAAGTTACATGTAAAACTGGCCAGATGCAAAAACCTTAATTTGAGATTGAATGTAATCACCTCAACTAGTAGGATTAAATTTAAAACTAAATTGATTTGCATTCCGGCTTAACATGACATGAGGTACCAAATAGTATCATTAAAGAACTTAAGAATCAAGATTTATGTAACAACATTAATTATTTATTTCAGAGAAACAACTTTACTACATTATCTATTATCATAGAACAAACCAAATGAACATAAAAAGTTCATAAGCTAAGCTAAACAACACACCCATATTAATATAATACAATCCAATACACAAACGTACGTACACTGCAAGTACCGACTTTAAAGTAATTAAGACATGCAAGCTGCTGACTTATTTAAGGGTAGCTCGAAAAAAATTAATGAAGGTGAATGCCAGAACAGCAAGTTCAACTATAGTTGAACTAGCTCTCCATAGATCTTTCAAGTATACGCTTCTTAAGGTTCCCATGATAAGATTGAAACGATTCTCGTAGTGCTTATTGAGCTTTTTGATTTTTTTTTTTTTGTAGCAACTTGAACTTATAAAAATTTCTCTGCAAAGACTGTTAACTAATTCTGTCACTGCACGATTGCTACCCAGACCATTAACAATTACTTTCTCTCCCAAAAGAAGATCCACTTCTTCTTTAGTTTCAATTAGTCCATCAATCAGCGACACATAATTGCAGATGAATGGATGCTCTGGATAGTGACACTGCTCCAATGCAATGAGGTTTTGAAGCTTACATTCTGTTATATCATCTATAATCAATTGTGGAAGTTCAAGACGAGCTTTTGCAATCTTGTCGCGTGTTAACAAACTAAAGAGCCAGAATATGTAGAAATGGTTCTTGAAGCTTACACCAAGCAAGCACTTTTCTCGAACAGCTTTGAAACTTACCCCTTAGTCATGCAATTTCGTTGCACTATACAAAATACCATAATCAAAATGGCTATCATTAGTTAAATCAAATGGAATGTACAAACATCTTAGCAAGTCTGTTAAGTGTGATGCCCGATGCTTTTGTGTTTGTATGCACTTTCATCTTCACTGCAAAAGCACTTACAAACAAGACACTGTTTGATTTTTGAAATTTTCATATAGTTGTGTAGGCATTCATTTCCACCTTCAGGATTTTTTGTGGCCCTGTAAAGCACTTACAAACAATACACCATTTGGTTTCTGAGATTTTCATATTGGGAGGTTGAAAAAACCCACACTGACAGACAAGATCAAGGAAGGTACAACATTCACTTCCTTCTTCTTCTTTTTTGGAACATTTACTGCAAACCACTTCACCATGATTTTCCTTGTCTTTTGGAACAATTTCATATAACTCATTCAAGACTTGAATTGGAAGCTGATTCTCAAGTAATATCAAGTCCAAACATATGCCTTCTATCAGCCATGGTTTTGACATCACATAATCATCAGCTTTGTAGCAAACTCTATCTTTTAAGCTTAAGAAGAACTCCATAATGAACACAGCATCGAATTCAATCATTTTAGCAATTTTTTGTCGTTCAGAATGGATTTAGCTGCATAACACTTCCGGATATCCTCTAAATTGTCCTTAATGTGATTCTTGAATACATCAAGATTAGAACGCTCAGAATTAAATCGTTTCTGAAATTCATGGTAGTATCTCTCTTTTTGTGTTTCCATGGCCTCGAATCGAGGTTTTCCATGGTGAAAAGGACCAATTGAGATAAGTTGTGGAGTGTAGGCTTCCACGTTCACTTGACGAAGCTTGGGAGGAACCCTGTAAATGCAGAGATCCTTGTGAATCATCTCAGGAATGTCGATTATGTGTTCTTCATGTTCAACTGAAAAGTATCACTATGATCACTAGCATCCACCATTTTCGCCATGGGACAAGATCTACAAACCTATAAACATGGTGAGGAACAAAAATTCTTAGAACCCTTTTTCAATAAATTAAAAAGAGTATGTAGAGAGCAGCAGAAGGGAGTCTTATAAGCTGCTCTTGAAAAACAAGAAGTCATGGCATATGTATAAAAACGAAAAGTAAATTATCATATTCAATTATATATGCATCAAGAAAAAAAATAGAGAATCAGATAAATGAGTAATTGAATAACTTTGACCTTCAAAACCGATCACCTTCTATTATGCAGAACACAAACTGATCAGATTCAATTATGTATGAAAAATGTACTTTGAGTGGCTACCACTTGCCAGCTCCCATATTTATATAGGATATCGGTCACGACATACACGCACTTATTTTAATCTATTTCTACATAAAAATTACTAAAAGTTTAAACAATAATTATTTATACTTTTTAATACTCAATTTACAGTTTAATTTTCCATCTATTGTTCACGAATTAGCATAACACACGCAGAGCTAGAAAGTTAACCAATTTACCCTTATTCAACTCATATTTATTATGTTTAGATACATCAACACCTATTTTTATTTTTATCAACTAAAATTAGTATAAAAAATTCATACCTTTTATTATTATTCTTTTAAGTTCGAGCGGATCAATTTATCCACGTAATCACAACAAATGCAGTATTAGTTCTCATACAAATAATTTTCTTTTCACTTTTATATAGGTTACTTAATTTGTCTCATACACACAATTTTCTTTCCTATTCAAATTGTACGGTAAGCAATACTAATTCTCTCACATATCTCATAAGTTAATTATATAAAATATTATTTTTTATTTTATATTTTTTACTTTTTCATTCTAGTTCCTATTATTTTTTCATCTTCGCAGTTTTGTTTGATATTTGTTAAAATACTCATTCCTTAAAAATAAAAATAAAAATAAATAAATTACTCTCACACTCTTTGTGTACATGTACATGAATACAATTAATTTTGTGTCTCTATTCAATAAAAAAAATAACAAAAAAAAGACTAATTTCTTAACTAATCTTTTGAATAATTTTTCGCTAGTAATCAAATGTGAAAAAGTTAGAGCAAATCTATGTTTAAATCAATCATCAATTAGTATTGATACCTAATTTCAAAATTTTTTGCTTAAATAAACAAGACATGCATAGATTCAAAATTACAATTAAAAATTTATGTAACAAAATATTTTCTATAAATATGAATTTTATAATATATATAATATAATTATTACGATAATAATATGCTGATACGGTGACACATAACAAGATAGACAGGCACATTAACTAATATTTCAATATCAAATTATCTTAATCATATATTTCAAATTAATACATTACAATAAAAATAATACATAAGTGATTAATGATATTAATAATAAATCTTAACAAATATAAAAAATTAAATTTAGAAAATAATAAACAAAAAACGAATAAAACTATAATTTATATTGGCACCATTACTAACAAATCTCAAGTAATATCAAGTCACTAAAAATCACAAGAGACAAAGCAATTTAATTCTTATTATTAGGAGTTGCCACGTGTTTTTGACTTTCGTACATCATGTAATTTTCATGTTCTCCGCTCCTCTTGACTGTTTTGGGGTTTCTTCTACTCATTTTGAAACCAACTATTCGTGTGGGACCCACCAAACCTTTTTACATGTCTCAAAAATAAATTTGTCCTTTTTTTTTACAACTGTATGAGGACGCAAGATTTAAGTCCTTCTGAGTAAATTACAATTTTGAATGCCTTAAAGAAGTCTAAATTATTTTAATTTCTTTGAACGTGTTAAATGATAATTTTCATTAGGTGAATTACTTGTTATACAATTTGATTTGTGGGTACTAAATGCCCAACAAAAGTGGCTTCTACTATCATCATTTATCATTTATTTTCGTTGTTTTAATTACAACTATTTATTATTTTTAGCAGGTTATTTAATAATTGTTAAATAAAATAATTGTTTTACATCACATTTTTAATTTTACAATTTCATTTCAGTCCAATTTTCTCTCTCCAACTCAATCTAGACATTTTGCAGAGTAGAGTTTCTCTTATTCACGATCTCCATCTTTAGACTATAAGCTTAAGTTTAATCTTAAATTAATGTTTATTTTACTATTAAATAAATTTATAATTATCGATTTAACCATCTTCTCCAACATTGTTTCTCCCACAACCTAGTAGCACCAATTTCAGATCTTCATATACTCCTGAAAAACTAGTATAAAATTGGAAGCTAAAGCTTTGAACCAAGAACATAGCTAGAGAGAGCCAAATTACACACTTCTGTCGCTGATTGATTTTTTAGGTAAACACTTTTGAGGAAATTCTTCTTTCTTTTATTTTGGGGAGGCAGAGAGATGAGAGGTGTTTCGCTGACCAAAGCTGAATTAGGCGGCCCTTCATCACCACCACAACTCCTCCATAGTTTAAGTTTCCTCCATCTCCATAGATTAGATTAGTAAGCTGCCTCCATCACCTCTAATTTTTCAAAAAAGAACTAGATCCCTTCCTTTGCAGATCTCATAACCCTCTCCAATTTTTATTATTATTATTTTTTTATGGTAATGGGTTTCTGTTCCAGTGATCTTTAGAGAATTTGGAGCTGTGTAAATGATTTTGTTTTTGAATTTGAGAATTGAATACAATTTGTGTTCATTGGTTCCACCTGGGTTTGATGAAGGGTTGGAGAAATTAAATAATTAATATTTTTTTTCAATTCATAACAACTGTCAAGCTTCAATTAAATTATTCATCATTTATTATTAACTAATTTTTTTTTTCAATTCATAACAACTGCTGAGTCCGAGCTGCGCTTCAACTGAGGTTGAGGAAGTATTTTTAGGGGTATAATAGTTGATAGATAACTTCCTTGGGGAAAAAACATAAATATGAAAGTGTTTTGGTAGGTTTATCAAGCTGGTGAAAAACAACTCATCTGGTGAGTTTAATGAGTTGTCATCACCCTTATCACGCACTTGTCACTTTATGTTGAGTATATAGTACCCAGCAAAACCAATGGGGTACTGCATAACTCACCTTTTCATTATTCTAATTAATCAAAATAGATGGAAAAATAAAATTGATAATCTTGAATCATTCATGAATTTGATTGATAAAATTGCATACGAAATTTCTAATCTTGAAATCTTATTTGAGAAATTAAACATTGAAAGCAAAATAAATAATTTTAAAATCTTATAAAATTTGATTAACAAAATTGATCATTAAGAAATAAATTTGATAATTTTAACATTTTTCAGATATCAAAATAGTAATTTAGTATTGTTCGTTCTAATACATAAATTATTTTCAATAATTAATATTTGTGAGCTTTTCATAATTTGTTATTTCTTATAGAAATTTATTGTTTAAATAATTAAACTTGATGGTTGATTATCTTTTGAGAAACTGTAATTTTGCAATTGGAGTTCAACAATATGATAATAATTTATTTTATGGTGGTATAAAAAATTAAGATTAAATTACACTTTCCACTTTTGAAGTTTACTGAAATGACACTAAACTTCAAATTTTGGAGAATATGACATTCCCCTCCCTTTGATTGATGAAAAACTAAAGGTGCTCAAGATTAATTTAGAGAAAAATATTCAAAAACTCTAATTTTATCTTCAAGTGCTAAAATATAATATTTTTCTTTTTCCTTTGCAAATGAGTCATAAATATTTTTTTCCTATATTTCCACTTATTTTTGTTTCTTAGTGTTAATAGAAATACATTTTTAACTCAGCTTAATTTTATTTTCAATAGAATTTACAAACAAAATTACACATATACTATTAAATTTGAATATTAAATAAAATAGTCTTGAATTGTTTCTTTATTTTACATAATGAACCGTAAAATTAAAACTTGTATGAATTGAAGAGATAAATTCAAGTATTTTAGAAAGAAAAAAAAAAGTGATATATATATATATATGTGTAGTCTTGAAAACATTTTTTTTCTTTAAGAGAAAAAATTATTGTGAAATGAGAGTATGAAAATATCTAATTATAACATATATTTATGAGTATTTTAAATGTATAATATATGATTTTTTTTGTTTTTTGTTTTACTTTTTAATTAATATTTTGAACCTAAAACGTTTTAATAAAAAGTACAAATGGGAAAGCGATAAGAAAGTATTTTATTTTATTATTGATACTTATTTGAAAGAAAATATTAAAATTATGACTTACTTGTCTTGTAAAGTTTGGTATTATAACTTTTTTGTTTCTTTTTGAGGTATCACTAACAAAAATAATTTACTTTTATATGTGTAAACTATTTTTTTATATTTATTAAAAAACTAAATTTAACATAAAGCATTGCTATAAAGAAAAATAAGTAAAAATAGGGGATACATTAAAAAAAAAGTATATATTACTAATTTGAAAATGGTTTAAATCTAAAATAGGACATTTTGATATCTTGAAGAAATTTTGAGGATTTTTAAATTATTTTTAACACCATTGTTTTTTTTTTTTTTTTTATATATAAATCTAAAAAAAGGTGAGTGCCATATATTCTAAACTTTAAATCTTATAAACATTTTAGCAAAATCTCCAAAGAGAAGAATGTAATTTACTAAAAACAACAATAAATATTGATATCAAAACAAACTAGCTGTTGTTGATTTTTACAAAATACAAAATCTAAAGAATAAATTCATATCCAGGCGAACATTTTCCTTTTACTATGAAATTTTATTAAAAATAATAATAAATTTTTAAATTTATATGAGCATATAAATTAAAAATAATAACAATATTTGTACAAATATGATGTGATGCATATTATCATTATTCTTCTTTAAAATGTCCTTATAATGGTTATCAATTTTTACTATCTCTTTCTCTCGGGAGTGTAGCCACTATGTGTCTTATGACAACACAAACAATCAAACATTTAAGTTATATCTAAAACCGTTGAAATTAGGGATTGGGCTCCTCTGGAATTAGGGATAGAATTCTACCAATAGAATTCCTTTAATCCTGACCATACAAATTTAATATTAAATCCTAGCCATCCAATTTCTTAACTTAAGCTATGCGTTTTATAAAACTCAAAATCTGCCTATCTTTAACCCTTATAAGCTCATCCCCTGCCTATCTTCAACCTTTATCACACTGCCTATTTTCTACAGGGATTTCATCGAATCTGCTATTGGACAAGGTAAAATTGATTTTAGCTTCTACTATTTAGATTATGGGAAAAACAATCTGAGGGAAGGAAAAAGAAAGAAACTTTGAGGGCTTATATGCATGTTCATTCTCTATTTCTAATCTGTAAGGTGTGAATAATCTGGATTTGGCTCCTCTGTATCTGGATTAATTTTTTTTTGGATACTGAGTTGTATTTCTTTGAGGTACCAATTAAAATGGGAAAAAGTATTATATTTTAAATTCATTTGTTGAGCAACTCAACAGTGACTAGAGAAAGAGGGGAACAAGATTTTGTTATTTTTACGTTTGTGCTTTCAAATTATTTGGGAAAGTTAATAAACTAAGGGGTTTTTTTGGATGAGCTTTGAGGGTTTTGCTTCCTGTACCTTAAGTTTGTTGATTACTTAATTTGATATTTATCATTTAAGTAAACTAATCTGGGATTTCCTAGACATTTATATTAAGTCAAAGAGTTCGTAAGTAATCTAATTGTAGGTACAATGAATGTCTAACTCCTCATTTCTGAGTGTCATCCTAAGCAGGTTCAACTATCTCAGCTTCAATTGGTTTTGGGTTACCAGACTGTGCTGCATGATGCTGATATTGGACTTGAGCAAGATGTGACCATTTGTCCTCAAGAGCCATACCCACAAGCAGATATCTTGTAATGTCAACTTATGTTATGCACTAAAAGTTTAATAAGGAAGAGATAGCATTAAGAACAAAATTTATTTCATAATATGTTGTTCAATAACTCGGTGATTATAAAGAGATTAACAATGTAAATTGGCATAAGATAGTTATCTCAGGAGGATGCTTGCTCCAAAAAAAAATTATAGTTTGATATCCTTGTAATTCAGCTGCTTTTTGTATGTGTTGATAGGGGTTTGTTGTATTTACTAGTTTTAGCTTACTTTTTTTTTGGGTGTGTACTGGTTTTATGGTTAACCATGTGATGATCATGTACTGAATCAATTATCAATAAAAGAATGACTTTTACAAATTTGATTTCAAGTTCAATTGTTGTGTTGGATTGTAAGAATAGTATTGATTTAAAACTTGTGAGATAAGTTGCAATGCTTCAATATTATTAGAAACTATGAAATTGCTGAAAATTCATGACTGTTAATAATTCAGTCAAGAAATAAAGATGACAAATGATATGTAAAACTAATCCAAAAAAAGGCTATTCAAGAACAATTCTAAAACTATTATTATAGATTGATGAAATTCAGTACAACATGCTAGATTCATTACAAATATCCATAATTGCTAGCACTTCTAACTTTCAAAAAATAATATGCTATTAGCTTCAAGTGTGGAAATAGCATAACACTTTGTTTGCAAAAAATCAAGTTTGCTGTTATCTTGCAAATAACCACAATAATACAGCAATTTACTTTCAAAAAATTAAGTTTGATTCATTGTATCTCCCCAGTATTTGATATATTAACATCAAATGCTTGTGTAGTACTAAATCCACTGGTGCTTGACATTTGAAAATGTGATAGAGATGAGTAATCACATGATGCTCCTTGCAAAATCTTGAAAAATCAATATCAAATAAATAGTGAGCTTGAAAATTTCTCAAAATTTGCATTGAATAAAAGAATAGTTTACCATCAAAAGTTTTGTAAAACTATTATTGTGTCCATTTACTTGAGACTCGTTGTAAGATATACATGTCATTAGATGAGTGAGCTGGACTTCCTGAATGTATACATATGAGTTAGACAAAATTATATATATCATGACACTGCTTTACCAGTTATACAGTAGCGAGGAAAACGTGTATATGCTAACCTGGTAATGAGTGTATCCTAGTTGAGAAGTAGAGTCATCATACACATGAATAGGATCTTGATTTTCCTATTTGAAACAACAAGAAAATAGTCATGATAGATTTTCAATGTGAAGTTTAATAAAATTAACATCTTAAAAGTAAAAGTACCTTATATGATTGAGTGGAGGAGAAATCCTTAATTTTCTTTTTATTTGGCATCTTTTCAACCCAACACTTTTGTCGCTTTCCAACTTTACGAACATTAACCTTTTTCTTAAGACCTTTCACTTTTTGAGCAAGATTTTTTATTGTGCTTCCATGCTCGCTTTCATTTACTTCTAGTAATGGCATATGAGATTGGTAAGTTGCATCTTTGTCAGTAGCATATTTACTACAAATTTCATCAACTTGCTTACTTAATTCATTAGCAACTTTTTCTACCAATAAATATGCTTCCTCACAATCCGATGCTCGAGATGCTAACTTAACCAACTTAGGACAAAGCATTCTATAACGTTCTGTCATATCCAAGTTACAATTTTCACGAACAATTCTCCCTTCTACATCTTGCACAACACCATTCTTTGCTTCTCTTGTCCATCTCTTTAGCATGTATTGGTTAAGAATTAACTTAATATCCAGCACATCAAGAACTTCGAGAGCATGACAACACAAAATGCCAAGTATCTCAAACTTTCGACAACTACAAGAGATAGTTTGCTCAATAGGATCATAAAATACATTAAACTCTCCATGTTTACCAATAACTTCAACTACATATTCCTGCAATTGTTCACTTTCATTACGAGATTTTACAAAGCCTGCTGAAGGCCATTCAAACTCATCTTGAAACAATCCAAATATTTCTTTTGTATATATCTATCCTGCTTGCTATAAAATTGGTGACTTTTTTAGTCTAATTCTTGGCAATTTATGCCTAAAATCATACTCGGCTTCTAATTTTTTGTAGCGCTTATCATTAACAACTCTTTCAAAGTGTTTGAAAAATCGTATCATATCCAAGTCTGCTTTCAAGTAATCTTTTAAGTCTTTATTCAGACTTTCACTAAGTTGTGTGCTTCGCATTCCTACAGTGAAAGCCATTTTCATGTAACACTTGGCCCATTTATTCTTGAGTTTATAGACACTTTCTAACCAAGTGACTCCTTTACATGTGCATTTTGTTAGCAAGGCCTTCCATGGTTTTTCAAACTCTATCTCGTAATCATATTGATACATGCAAGCACTGAATTCAGCAAGAAAAGAATATCCATCTTTCATCATGTTTCCTAAGTGTTTTATTGCATTTTGCATTAGATGCCAAGTACACAAACCATGGCATACATCTGGCATCACCTCAGCCAACGCCTTCATCATTACAGCATCTTGATCAGTAAAAAATGTTTTCGGCTTTTGATTCTTATGTGCTTCTAAAAATGTCTCAAATAACCATTTGAATGATTCAGCTGTCTCATCATACAAAAGTGTTGGCCAACAAATTGTTAGTCATCTATGTTGATTAAATCCAACAAACACCCCAAATGGTCTAAACTCTTTGTTGGTACCGAATGTGGTGTTAAAAGTAATCACATCACCAAAATGAGCATAATCAATAATCATTCTTGCATCAGCCCAAAAGATATTTGTTATCTGTTCTTCACAATCCAATTGTATGGCATAATAAAATGAAGGATTTTCTAATGATTGTTGTTGGAAGTATCTAAACATACTCCCTGCTTCACCATATGACAAGTCTTTTTTCCGTTTAGTTCGAAGGTAATTCTTTTGATCTCGTAGTGTATATCCAAGATTATGTCTTCCACCAGCTTGCTTACCCATAAACTCGAGTATTTTCTTGGACCTGATTCCTGAATCATCTGCCAAATCAATCTCAAAAGCTTGAATATGTGAAATCTTTCTTTATGAAGGTAACATGTGACTAGTTTCTTCAAGTTGAAGAATATGATTATATTCAACTACAAGATCATGAATTTGGTACTTTTCAGAATCCTGATTTAATATGATTCTCATCCTTACTGAACAACCTGTGTGTGTTTCTGCTCGAGGATGATGTAGTAGAAGGTTTTGGAGAAACTAATAGAATGAGAGACATGGTAATGGATGCTACTGGGCCATCTTTCAATTCAAATCCAGAAGATCCAAATCCTAATGCTGCAAAGTTCTTAGATATGTTGGCAGCTGCCGATGAACCCCTATGGGAGGGTTGCAAGGTTCATACTAAACTTTATGCTGTCACACAATTATTGAATTGTAAATCTGATTTTAACATTTCTGAGAACTGTTATGATCGATTGATGTCAATAATTAAATCCATGTTACCAGATGGGGATAAGTTACCATCAAATTTCTATGAGGCCAAGAAGACGGTGAAAGAATTAGGACTTGGGTATGAGAAGATAGACGCATGTCCAAATGATTGTATTTTGTATTACAATGAAGATAAAGATAGAACAAAATGCAATATTTGTGGTTGTCCTCGATTCAAACCCAAAAGAAATCAAAATCACCCAAATATATCAGAGAAGGTGTTGCGTTACTTACCAATTATACCAAGACTTCAGAGACTTTACATGATAGAGAGCACTGCTAGACAAATGAGATGGCATAAGGTTAGTATTCGTGAGAATGAAAACATAATTGTCCATCCATCTGATGCTGAAGCATGGAAACATTTTGATAACAGTTTCCTAGAGTGGGCAGATGAAATCCGAAATGATCGATTAGGTCTTTCGTCTAATGGTTTCACTCTGTTTAATAACTCATCATCTTCTTACTCTTGCTGGCCAGTTTTTGTTACCCCTGTATAACTTGCCACCAGGGCTATGCATGAAGGAGCAATACTTGTTCTTATCCTTGGTCATTCCTGGGCCAAATCATCCTGGTAAGAATATAGACATCTACTTAAGGCCATTAATAGATGACTTGAAGAAATTGTGGAATGAAGGTGTTAAAACTTATGATGCTTCATTAAGGCAAAATTTTAATATGAAAGCTGCATTGTTATGGACAATAAGTGATTTTCCAGCATACGCTATGCTTTCTGGGTGGAGCACTCGTGGAAAATTGGCTTATCCTTATTGCATGGAGCATACAAAATCATTTCAACTTAAACATAGGTCGAAAGGCATGTTGGTTTGATTGCCATCGTTAATTCTTGCCACCTGATCATGTATTTCGAAGTTAGAAAAATGCCTTCCGAAAAAATAAGGAAGAATAGGACTCACCACCACCACGCTTAACCGGGGTTGAAGTGCTGGAAAGAGTCAAGCCTTTTGAACATATTAAGTTTGGTAAAGGGTATGAAGAACCTCCTGGAATTGGGATTACACACAATTGGAAAAAATTTAGCATATTTTGGGAGTTGCCTTATTAGTCCACAAATCTTATTCATCATAATTTGGATGTTATGCATATTGAAAAAAATGTCTTTGATAATGTATTTAACATCGTTATGGACTTTAAGGATAAGACCAAAGATAGCATGAAAGCACGTGCTGATATGGCCTTATTGTGTAAGCGTCAAGATTTAGAAATAATGGATGGTGCAAATGGAAAACAAAAGGTCAAAAAAGTGGCATGTACTTTAGACAAGAAGCAGAAGAAGTTGGTATGCGGGTGGGTTAAAGATTTGAAATTTCCAGATGGATATGCATCAAATTTGTCTCGATGTGTGAAGGTCAATGAATGCAAGTTCTATGGTATGAAGAGTCATGATTGTCATGTATTTATGGAGAGATTGTTACCTATTGCATTTTGGGATTTTTTAAAAGAATGCATATAGGATGCTTTGACAGAACTCAATAACTTTTTCAAGGATATATGTGCAACTGAATTACGTGTTGGGCACATGGAACAGCTTGAAAAAAATATTGTCGTCACTTTGTGTAAACTTGAAAAGTGTTTTATTCCTGCATTCTTTGATTCTATGGAACATTTGCCTATCCATTTAGCGTATGAAGCCAAAGTTGGTGGTCCTGTGCAATATCGGTGGATGTATCCATTTAAGATGTAATGTATCCTTGCCTTGTTACATATATTATGCATAAATGTTTCCATATATAACGCAAGTCTTTGTATTTTAATATTAGGTGTATGCATAGCCTAAAGAAAAAGTCTCGTAATAGGGCAAGGGTGGAAGGTTCGATTGTTGAGGCCTACATTTTAGAGGAGATCTCAAATTTCTGTTCTCTATATTTTTCTAGCAATGTTCAGACAAAATTAAGACAAGTAGGTAGCAATGATGATGGAGGGGATAAAGTGGATGACGGTCTTTCAGTTTTTCGTTATCCGGGTCTTACAATTGGTCGTGCTAATTATAGAAAATTGGAGGATGAAGAGTATAATGCAGCAATTATATATGTTCTCATGAATTGTGATGAGATTAGCCCATTTGTGGAGTAAGTCATTGATTAGCTACTATCTACACAATCAATGAAGTGATACTATATAATTATAATGCATTAAACAATTCATTCATGTTTGTTGTAGCCAATATAATGCAAAGTTGTGACAAGAGAAACCCTATCTCAATGACCAACAAATTGAGAAGTTTCGTGAAAAGAATTTTACATGTTGGTTTCGTGATCTTGTAAGTAATAATTTTTTTAGTAGTTTTGTTGATTTCATATTGTTCATGATAAAATATTAAAATTACATCTCCTTATTTTATTTTGATAGGTTATGAAGGATTTAAGTATTCATAAACATATACGTGATATAGGTCGTCTTCCAAGACGACGTGTAAAAACGTATAAAGGATACAATGTAAATGGGTATAGATTTCACACACAAGAGTATGGAGCATATAAGAAAATAATGAATAACGGTATATGCGTGAAAGGTGAATGTTACAGTGAAAGTGACCTTGACTGGTATGGTATGTTGGTAGAAATTATTGAGTTATAATACCATGGGAATAACAATGTTGTCTTGTTTAATTGTAATTGGTATGATATAGAGAAAGGAGTAAGGGTAGACCCAAAGCACGGCATTGTAGAAATTAATCATCACTCTCAATATAAGAAATATGAGCCATTTGCGTTAGCAAAGCAGGCAACACAAGTATACTATATACCATATCCTTCTCAAAAGAAAGAAAGATAATCCTGGTGGGTTGTATGTAAAACAAAAGCCAGGGGCAATGTGCATGTTCCATTTATAGAAGAAGCTGATGACGTAATTGTGCCTATTGTTACAAAATGCTTACAAGAGGATCAAACGGGGTTTATAGCACCTGTTCTTTCTAATGATGAACTAGATCTTCCAGGTGTTCTTGTTCGTAATAATACAATGGAAGAGGAAGAAGAGGAAGAAGAAGATGAAGAGTCATGTGGTAATTGAAGTAGAGGACGAGGAAGAGGAAGATAAGGATAAGGACGAGGACGAGGAAGAGGAAAGACAATGGGAAGAGGAAGATGATATAGAAGAAGAGGAGAGTGAAGAAAGCGAGGATGAAGATGAATGAGTTTATATATTACATTATTTAATGTTTATTTGATATGACTTAATATTGTGTATGAATGTTGTGGTTCTTAATTCTGAATTGATTATATTATTGACTAGTATTATTAAATGTTTCAAGTTGACAAGTAAAACATCGTTGTTGTAATTGAAGATTATTTATCGTTACTATACATGAGGTTTATTATTTGAAATATAGTTAGGTAGAATGGTTCAAGGTACAATAGGACATGACAGCTTGGATGGTGTCAACCCACCATTGAGTGGAGGTATTGGCACCAGTTCAGGTACACAGTTGACTGGAGATCCTAGTATCGGCGATGCATTGATAGGTATGATTTATTTATTATATCCATTATTTATTGTTTTATTTGCTTATATACTTTTTTTTTTTTTTGGTATAATATGTAGGCGAGAATGATGATGATAATAATGATGAGGTTGATGTGACACGTAATGGAAGGGGTAGTAATAAGCCTCAAACTCCTACTGATATTGTTGATGATCGTCCCTTAATTTCTGTTTGTGGCCGGTATGTTTTTCAATATGTTATATGTCACTTAATTTAATGGTTGTTAAATTGTAACTATTGTTTTTGTCTTTGCAGTGGATATCTTGGTCATCCAAAAACGGCCTTCACTATAACATATTTGGTGAAAACATCTTTGCCGGGTCCAGTCACAAAATTTGATGACTTCATGCAAGATCAAAAGATGGATATTTGGAATGATTTCTTGGTTTGTATTTATATACTTTATAATACAATATATGCCTAACTTATGCATAATTTGATAATATTCATTGTTTATGTAACTATATTTTAGACAAGATATAGATTTCAGTCACCGGCACATACGGAGGAGGCCATTCCTATATTTTGGAGTATTTGTAAGGAACGCTTCAGACAATCTTTGCACAAGCTGAGGAAAGAAGCTAAAAAGAAAAAAGGTGACAATCTTATCAATTGGAAGACTTACAGAAAAAATAATTGGGTTCAACAAGACATCTGGAGTCAAATGTGTGATATATTTAACACTCCTGAGTGGAAGAGTGTGTCTGAATCTGCATCAAAAAATAGATTAGCAAATGATGAGGTTCTTCACCATTTGGAAGGATCTAGACCAGCACTTGTGCATGCAGAACATATGGTATGAATATCTTAAAAGTTTTCTCTTAGCCAAGTTAAATCTCAACATCTAATTTTTTTTTTATTTTTTGAATGTATAGATGTCACAATTTAGTAGGCCATTAAGTGATGTAGAGGTCTTTAACAAGCTTCATATGAAAGATGGTCAGTACGTGGATGCTAGGTCTCAAAAGCAAGCTGTAAGTGCAATAAACATTTGTTACTTATATTTTTTTTATTACTGGCTATTGTTAGTTTTGTAATGGTTAAGCACATATGTGAGACTTTGACTAGTATGTTTTAAGTTTTATGAACCATATATACATTTCTATCTAGTTATGTCAACTTTGGCACCCAATTTTTAGTGCTGAAGTTAACATGGAGTTATGGAAGTTAATGGCATTGTGCTTGTTATTTCTAGAATTATGTTTGGTTTGAGTTTGGTTGCCTTGAATTTATTGGCTGTTGAGTGAAAGGTGTGACCATTTGTGCATAATTTATTGGCTTTCAATTTATTGGTTGTTCATAATTTATTAGTTGTTTAGCATTTATTGGTTGTTTGGTTTGAGTTCTATCTTTCACACCCTTAAACATTTTCTTTCAAGTTCATGGTCTGTGGCTTGTCTTAAGATTTTGATTAATTTGTTAAGCCTCTTTTCAAATTCTAAACAATAGTTCATTGTTGAATGAGTCAATGCCATTGTGTTTGCTTTTTGAGAACACAAAATCTTCAGTTTTAGGAAACTTTACTGCTCATGCTAGTTCATCAAAGAGAAATCTCATAAGACCAAGTTCTTAGTCTGAAAATATGAAAGTCACCAGCCTATTCAATTGAAAATGTTTTATTAACACCTATGCATTGACTTATATTTTAGAAAACGAGATTAGTATTGCAAGCTCTCTTTGTGTTCTTTGTTTCAATAAATTCTATCATGCAATGAAAAATTACATAATACTAGTTAGGCAATGTATCTTCTTGTATTTTTCTTACTCAATTCTTTTCTCTGATTGTTTATTTATATTTCTTCTATTTTAGGTGGCTTATGTGAAAAAGTATATAGAGAAACATGGAACAAATCCTGAAACTGAACCTAGCATTTGGGATGATGAACTACGGATGCAATTAAGTAAGGAAGAAAAGAAGCCAAGTCATGGACGAATTTATGGGAAAGGAAGATATACAAACTTATATTCATCTAACAGGTAGCCATTAAGTGGGCAACCATCGAGCAGTCAACATACACGACCTTCAGCTCCTTCTCTTATCTCACCTTCACAGCTTTTACCTCCGGCACAATGGACTGAGCAAGATCATCTTGTTATGCAACAGTTTGCTACCTATTTTGCTACACATGCATTTTAAACACCTCAATCTAATGTAAGTATATCAAATGAACTTTCATTTTATTTAGTCATCTAATTTGATTTTTCTTAAGAGTTTTGATGATAAGTTCAAGTAGAATTACGAGAATATCTCTATTATCTTACAAAAGTTAAGAAAAAGTATGTTATTAATGGCATACTTAGTTTTAACCATTTTTCTTAAATCATTCTTATTTTTCCAAATATATGATAAGTTTGCAATTCTTTGTTGAGTACTATATACATGTTAGAAAGTTTTGCAAATTGTAATCTTCCCTTATGCTTAATTATAAGTTAAATGCTTATATTGATTTTACATGATTTACACACATCATCTTCGGCAAATGTTAATTCTCAATCTGAGGAACCGGATGATGATGATGCTCACCTCGATGATACTTGATGTGTAGGCATGCTTAGAGTATTTTCTTAGGGATAATGTTCTCCTCTGGATATAAATTTGTCAATGTTTTGCTAAGATTATCTATGTAGTTTGGACTTTTTGTTAAGAATGTCTAAGTAATTTGGATGTTTAGAATTTATAAGATTGCATAAATGTAGACAAATTAGCCTATTTTGAATACATATTTTGGATGTTATTAATGTGTAGCTATCGATAGATTGGTAAGTGAACAACAGGTTTTAAGGGAATGAATTGGACAGGTTTTTGGGAAAAAAAATTATATATATATATTTTAAAAAATAATAATGTTATCTGCTACAGCTATTATACATCTACTACGGCTAGCCGTAGAAGAAAGAGTGGCGCCAAATTGCAAAAAAAAAAAATTATCGGCTACGGCTAAACACTTTTTCCACTACGGTCAAAACAGTAATGAATAAATTGGCGCCAAAAACCGCCAAAACTATTTACTACAGCAAGCCATAGCAGTTGGTCAAATTATTTAAATGTTCTAATTTTCGCTACGGTCAATTACCCGTAGCAGAAAGTGTATAGTCCGTAGCCAATAACATTATCTGCTACGGTTGGAATTACCCGTAGACGAAAATGTTTATCAGCCACTCTTGCATTAGCTACGGACTTTAGTGCTACGGTGGCTGTAGCAGATGCTATCTGCTACGATTTTTCGATTTTTTGGTTTTTAGCTACGGTTTTAAGCCGTAGCAGAAAAATGATTTTCTTGTAGTGAGACCTTCCAAAAATAACTTTTTGACTTTACAAATTACAATCTGACTGAGTCATCGAGTTCACAATTCAGGGATCACAATAATTTTCTTATATGTAGAAAGCTTTTGTTACAATAATTAAATTTAGGGTGTGTTTAAAATTAATTTACATAAAAATTTAAATGATTTTATTTGATTGCAAATTTAGTTCAATTTAATTTAAATTATTTTTTAATGTTTGAAACAAATCATTATAGTGATAGAAATAAATTGAACTCAATTGAATTTTATTGTTTGGACTGTAAACATGAATTTTAGAATTCAATTTAAATTAATGATTTTACACTACGACCCTTTAATTTACATAATTATTTTGATGTTCCTCTTTCTCACAGCTCCTTTCTCTCTCTTCTTTTTCTCAACCTTGTTATGGTTTGGTTGGGAAATTTTATGAATAAAGCAATCAAACATTGTACAAGCATGGGTGGGACAACAAAGTATTGGAAGCAAAACAAACTCTTTGTAGCTATGGAGGAACATAAACTTTCTAGACTCATCATCAAATACTAGTGTCAAGGCTGAGAATATATAGGTGTGAGTGTGAATCAGAGCTTAGGAAATGGCAGCGGAGCTTTAGGAGAAGAGGGGAAGAAGCAGGGGAGCATGGTGGCTTAGACAATCATTGTAAATTTGAAGTACATAGGGTATAATTGTCTAAACAGTTTTTAAACCCTCAATTAAAATAAATTTATTGTAAATCTGACCAAATTTAACAAGAATTCAAAATAATGAAAAAGTTCAAAAATAAGATTGAGAATGAATTCTATTCTAGTTAACTATGCATTCCAAACACAAAAATTTATTAAAATTCATTGTAAATGAATTGAATTTCTCAAATCCTTTGGTTCCAAACACACTTTTTGTGATTGATTTAATTATCTTTATAAAACTGTAATTGAAGTGCTTAAGTCTTATAATAATTTTTTTAGTTCAAATTTAATATGAATCCAAACTTAATGAATCATTATTTGATCTAAATTCAAAAATTTTACAAATTATGAAAATACTTCCATTTTTATTTATTTATTATATTAGATTATATATCTGGCTTGATAGATAAGCACAACCTAAGCCGCTACCGAAATTCACTAGCTTTTTTCGTGCTAGTTTTATTGTCATCTTCAGTTTACTTATTTTTTAATCGCCACGTTATTCTTGGGATTCGAACTTTATTTGGATATACAGTGACGACGCCTATTGCCATGTTTCTCCAAAGTGGGAAGAAATTGTTGTTGTATGCAAATAATATTAATTTAATAATGATGATTTATTTTTTACTAATTATCAATTGAATGAGTCTTTTCATGTGACTAATTACGTGTTGTTATGTAATTGATTTTGTTAATTATAGGGGTCCAACATAGGTATGCCCGCCGACGACTGTTAACCATTGTAGGTAGGGGTGACAATAATTTTACAATAATTTTCTTTTGGACAGGGGTGTAATTTAAAACAAGCATACTTATTCTATCCATTTTTGTAGGTTGGATGATAATAATTATTGAATTTATTTTTACAGTATAAATCAACGCACGATCAATATTTAATAAATAAATAAAAATTCTGACAAGTATATTAAGGGTACCTAAATTCTCAACTTTTATAGATAAAAATTTCATAATATTTATTATCATAATTGAATCATGAATTTTAATATTTAATAAAAAAAATATATATATATATATATTACTATCTTTCAAAAGAAGCTTGTAATAGATCAGATTAGGCCTAAAGTTTGAAATTGCAATTGACCTAGCCAACCCGACAATCCTGACATAATTTCTGGACCAAACTGGAAGAATTATAAAAAATAAAAGAAATTTGTAATAGACTATTTTTATTTATTTTTATTTCTTATTTGACATCAAGTTATTACATGTACATAATATCAAATTAAATTTAACATAATGTATTGCTATAAAGAAAAATAAGCAAAAATAGATGGTACAATAAAAAAAGAAGAAGAAAAAAGTAAGTATTTTGTATTCATTTGAGAATAATAAAAATCTTAAATAAGACATTTTAATAATTTGAAGAAAATTTTAGTATTTTTCAAGTATATTTTCTAAAATTATTATAATACTGCTAGTTTTCTATATATCTAAGGGAGGTGAGTGTTATATATTTTAAACTTTAGATTCTAAGGTCATTTTAACAAATCTCAAAAGAGAAAATTATAATTTACTTGAAAATACATATTGATATCAAAACAAACTAGTTGTCATTGATTTTTTCAGAAGATAAAATTTAAAGAATAAATTCATATGCAGAACATTTTCCTGTTTAATATTAAATTTTATTAAAAATAATAATAAAATTTTACTGTTATATAGGCATATAAATAAAAGATAAAAAAAAGATTTGTAATATAAGATGTGATGCATATTATCATTATTATTCTGAAAAATGTGTTTAGATGATTATTAATTTTTAGTGTCTTTTCTTTGGGAAGTGTAGATGTTCTTTCCAGTGGCAACACAAATAATTAAATATTGAAGTCTTACCTAAAAGATTGAAATTAGAGAGATAAAAATAAATAAAAGCAGATAAATTTACGTTAGTCTGGGAGCCATCCCACTCTCTGGCAGCAATAATTCATTCAGATAGTGTGTCCCATCCTCTCACGTGTACTCAATGAATCTGTTTCAAAGAGAAACAAACAAAATAATAATAATAAATAAATACACTTTTTGGAGAGGATGAAATTTTGTTCATATCTCATCCCTGATACAGAGAAAATCGTGTTTCTCTTTTTAAACGGATTTAATTAAACAAATTTTGAATCAAATTAATAATTAAAAAAATTCTCCATTTTTTTGCCCTTTTGATGTCGGGGGGTTAGGTGTGTCCTGTTTAACATGCATATATTTAACTAATCATTTAATCAATCTAGTTAAAAATTGGACATTTATAAAATTTATGTTGATTACTTTTCAAAACACCCTAAACAAATTTGAACCCAAAAAATATACATTTTTTTTTAAACCACCACACTAACCCCTACTATTATTACACAGATTTAATTGGACAAATTACTCTCTTTTCAAATCATAAATATAACTTAAAAGAGAGTGAAAAATGTGAAACGAAAACATGTACAATTAATTTATTATTTTTAATGAGTATTCTTAGGATATATGTATTTGTTAATGTATAATAAATATAGGTCTTTAAAATTTATATTGTTTTGTAAAATGATAATTTTTAGTAAACATTATATTCATGACCAACAATGTAATAAATGTTATAATCTTTTTGAATTGTATACTATTTTAGTTTTTTAAGATTATATTAATTTTTAATTCAATTTTTCAAGAATTTTTTTTTATTAATTCATCGTTTATAATTCTAAATTTGTCAATCAATTTTCACTTTTCTCTGTTTTTATATTATGGATTAATAATATAACTGAACTTGATATAAAAATAATAATATGTTTAAATTATTTTTATGTCTTGAAAATTTTTTTTAGTCATTTTATTTTAAATTATATAAAATTATTGTGGAATGCAACTTAATTGAAAAAAAATATGAATTCCAAGTTATCATATTGGTTGAAAATATTTTTTTAAAATAAATTAAAAATTGAGATAAAATTAAAATACTAAAACAACTATTAGACTTAAGCCCAACTAGGCTGCCATCCACAAAAGTCTGAATCGGAAATAAAGTGAGTCCTCGAAAATTATCTGCAAGAAATCCAAAACATGTGGCGATCTCACCAAATATGAACTTACAATTACATGGGGTATCTCTCAAAACTAAAAAGCAATTTAAAGTTTATATTTGGTGAGATCGCCACGTGTTTTAGATTTCTTGCATGTAATTTTTGAGGACTCACTTTATTTCCAATTCAGACTTCTGTGGATAGCAACCTAGTTGAGCTTTTCTTTCCGGGCCCCAGTTCAAAAGATGTCATAATCAACTCCACTCCAGATATAACAAAATTAGGATATATATTAAGTAGAATTAATTATTATTTTGTGTAAATATATTGCATATAATGAAAAAAAAAAAAATATATATATATATATATATATTAAGCAGAATTTTTTTTATTAAGTTCGACTAAATAAAAATATTACTCTTTTAATAACTATCACACCCTATTTACCTCTATTCACGTATCAATTCATTTGTTTTTTCATAAATAGAATAAAATATTTGACCACTTTCTTCTTTTATGCAACAATAAAAATATTTATTTTCAAAAATTACGTGCACTAATAACTATTCATGTTCTTGTTTGTATATCTACTAACTCAATTATCTTAGGAGCAAATAAATTAAAATACATAACAATTTTTTTTTATCCAATCAGTTATATATAAAAGAAACTTTTATATTTTATTTAAATAAAAAGAGCTCCTAAGCACAAGCATTATTGTTCGCAATGGACTGATTATTCTTAAACTTTTTATTAGTAGAGCAGTCTTACTAGAAAGACCTTTCGTTGATACGTTTGTCTTTCTAGACTTATCATCAAAACAAAGAAATTTGTCTTTTTGAATAGAACAAAAATGTCAATTTTAATATTAATATTCATGTGACTTTAAGAAGCACCACAAAATTTTTCTTCGTATCTTATTAGACACTCTTTCTAGAGCAATAAAAATAATATAAACACTATTATTAATTTTTTATATTTCTCTATTAATCTCTTACATAAAAAAATAACTTCTATTATAAATTTTCCAAGTATACAAGTTAAAATATTTTAATTTTTAATTAATAAAAATATTTAATTTATTTAATTATTATAAGGTAAGAGATAATGAGGTATTTTTTGTATGATCATATAAAGATAACATTATAATATACGATTATTTAGTTAATTTTTATATAATATTTGACAATAACTTGATAATATAGCTTATTTTATTGACCCATTCTTATATTATGCTTGATATATAAAATTATATAATATAATAGAGTATGATATTATAATAGTAGAACAATTAAATAATTCTATAGCATAATATATTGTATATTATTAAAGATGCTTGAAAAGTGATTAGTGATTTTTTATCAATTTATTTATATAAATGAATTACAAAAATACTAATTAACTATGGATAAAAGTAATTTAAAGTGGTACCATTATTAAGGGTGTGAAAAAAAAAAAATCGCCCTGCCAAACCCAACCCTCCCGAACCTGATCGAAATTAAACAACTCATCAACAACTAATATTATGATTGAGTGATTTTTTGTTTTTGATATTGTGATTAGGTTGAGATTTTTTGAATATGAGTGCACATGATCCATCAATATTATGTTTTAATATTTTTAAGTGGTTTTTTATATGTAAATATTAAAAATAAATATCAAATATTAAAAATAAATATCAAATATTATTATATAAATATCAAATTTTATATTATTGTTAAATATGAGTCTTTATTTAATTTTTTAAGTTTATGTTATAATATTAAACACTTTTAATTTATGTTGATTAAATTAAAAAAACTAAAATGTAATATATTTTTTATTATTTTAAATTTTAATTTACTCACTTGAATCACTCTATTTTCATGTGGGGTGAAATATTTTATTACTAGACCACTCAGTTATTAAAATTGAGTGAGATTTTTAAATACCCAAATTGGCTCCATGAATGATATTTTACCTCCACCCGCTTCGGCCTGACGGTTGGACACCCTTAAATTTCTATTATTAACACATCTCAATGAATTTAGCAAAGATGAAATTCAATATGATATTGACGTATCCAGTCACTAGTCTAGTCTAAGATCAAAAGGCCCAAGAGACAAAACAATTTAATTTCTTATACTTGAGTGTGGCCACGTATTTTTGACTTTTGTACAACATGTAATTTTCATTGAAACACTAATTTGTCTTTTTGAACAAATTATAAACCCGTCCAAGGCAATACGTTCAGACACCTTTTTTATTTGATAAATTGAACATTTGAGAATTAGAAAAATAAAAATAAAAATTCAAGTTTGCCTTCTTAATAGTACATACACATTTAATAATACAAATAATTCTTTTGTGTTTCTTTGATGTGTCAAACGAGAATTTTTGTTAATTTCAAATAATCAAAGAATAATGAAATTGATAATTTGAATTTTTTTTAGAATTTAATTAATAAGACTAAATTTTGAATTATAAAATAATTATTCTTCAAAATTTTCAGATTTATTTGATAAATTGAACATTAAAAGACGAAACTTCTTTTTTTGACAATCTTTTAAAAAATTTGATTAATTATTTAATCATTAAAGAACAAAATTAATAATACTAATAGTTTTGAGGATTTAAAGTATTATTTTGGCCTTTTTCATTATGGCACGTATAATAATCTACATAAAACATGCATCGTTTTTACAAATTTGTTTGTTTTATGCAAATATTAATTTAATATTATGGTGTTTTATTTTATTTTATTAATTATCAATTGAATGAGTCTTCCCACATGAGTAGTTACGTGTTGTTAGGCAATTGATCTTGGTCCTGTGTTCCAAAGTAAATTTAAATCATTGTAAGTTGGGTCCCAAGTACCTATGCAAAACAAACATGCAATAAAATAAGTTTAGTAAAAAATCAAAATTTATTTACTGATTTATCACTTTGTATTTTAAAGTTTATTTAGTAAATAAGTGCGTGAAATAATATTATATACTAGAGCTCGATAATGCCTCCAAGACAATCAAATTACATATTTTATAATGAATTTATGTCTTTACTGTTTATAATTTAATATAAATAAATATATTAATGGATCATATCGAATAATATTTAATTTCATCTGAATCAATTTATCAAAATATTGTACCATAAGGTGAAAAATTGATTTAGATCATATATCTGACTTGATAGATCAAATTATCATCTCTGGACATATGTGACGACCATGAATGTGAATAGATGACTCGAGTCCATTGACTTCCAATTATCCAACTACACAAGTCTATTTTATTTAAGTGATCTCTCCTTCATCAGTTGTTAATACAAACCTGCAGAGTCATACTACAGATTGGAAGCTAAAGCTGAAACCCCTTTAAGAAATTCAAAATCTATGGCAATGATTCAATTCTCTTCGTCTCTTTTAACCAGACCAGCTTGTCAGTGCCTCTCTCTCTCTGTCTCTCTCTCTCTATATATACATGTTCACACACTTCCTGCCAGATAAGTCTCTTCAATTAATCTAGAGTACCAAGTCCTGGTGACGGCCAGTACCAAACTTGCTACTTCAGTCGCAACCTTGAAGATGATAGGTGAGTTAATATTGTGGACGATGTCTTAGTTTAATTAGTAATATACAGTTAATTTGTTCAAAATTATAATTTAACTTATCATGTATTTTTATATTAAATTTATGGGAAGATAGAATAAATTGAAATGTAGTCAGAGTTCCCGATATGATAAATGTCATCCTTACTCAATAAGTTCTGAATAATTTTAATTAAATTAAGAACTTATAAATATTAATAAATTATTCATGTTTTTTATGTGCTTTATCCAACAGATCATAGCGGATCGCTAAGCATCCCTCGAATCGCTAAGTAAGCATCCCTAAATTTAGATGTACATATGCTGAAACTACAATTTAAAAAAAAAAATATATTTTTGGGTGTACCATTATATAAATTAAATACTCTTTCTGCAGGTATCTACCAGGATATTGAAGAAGGTTATGATGGTCAATATGCAGAAAAAGGAGACAAGGTGGGTCTCTTGGTTCTTTTTAAAATTGGTGATTTATTAATTAATTAACACCCATTCAAAGTAAGTTTTCCATCATTGGAAATGCAATGCTTCAGATTTCATTTATACAAATTAAAACACACAATTAAATAATGACCTGATCATCAAATTTATATACTACTGTCTAAGATATGTCCAGGTGACTGTATTTTTTTAACTTTGGTATAATATTGGAAGATCCATAGAATATTTCAGGCTACATATATGTCACATTTTTATATCTAATTTCTAATTAATCAACAATCCTTTACAGATGTGGATTAAGTACAAAGAGCATACAATCGAAATACGCCTGGGAAAGGATCACCATAAAGATGATCCAGGTGAGACATGAATTAGAATTCTATGAAATTTCATTTTTCCTGTTTCTGTACTTTCTTTTTCTTTAATACGTAAGTTATGAATCCAGATCTTTATGAAGGGATTTATGGAATGAAACGGGAGGGAAAAAGAAGAATAGTCACTCCTCGTAATCGTAAAAAGAAGAACTGGTTTATGGTAAGTTTTCTAAATATTCAATTTTATTTACCTTACAAAACAAAAAACAAAAAACAAAACCCAAATGCTTTCAAATTTAGTTATATGATTTCTCACTCAAAGATAGAGTCGTGTAAATTACATAAATTGTTTGATATGTATGATAACACGTATATTACTTAGCTTTTTTATTAGTCAGGTTATTTCGTTCATACTCATATTTTTTTATATTTAAAATAAGTAACGATATATACATACTAGTATGTAGTATTAATAATTTAATTAATTAAAAGAACATTGTCTAAAAACAATAATAATATTGCACACTACTTCCTCATCAATAGTAAGCTTAGTGATAATTTCTTGAGAACTTCTTATCCAAATTGATAATTTCGGATAAACTCGGTAATAGTTTCTTATAAAGTTATTCATAAATTCTACTAAACTTATTGAGAAATTGTTTTCAGAATAATTGATAAATTCAGGTAAACAAATTTGTCATAAATTTTCAAGTGGTTGATAAATTCTAGAATTTTATTAATTAATTTCAGAAAATTATCACTAAATTTAGTATGTGTGAGGAAGCAGTGTATATGTAACATTATTTAAAAAATAAATAAAAATGTTTTACTATTTCTCTTCCTTTATATTTTGTATTCTAAAATCAATCATTCTTCTACTTTCATTTTATTTTATTTTTATACAGAAGAAATGTGAATGTATCTGGGCTATGTATTGTTTTTAGCACACCTCTTTATTGCAAGTTAGCATGATCCTACGGTTTTGACTTTCATACACGAATCTGACCTTGATTTTCGCATTCTCTTACAGTTTTAATAACAGAAAATGTGACAATTTACAAGAACAGGATTCAAACCATAGACTACAACACCGAGTCAGCAGCTTACTGCTGAGTTATTCATGCTTTTGTCTTACGTAGTAGTGTATCATATATCTATTGGTTATTTAAAGTTTGAACAGAACTTCATATTTATGTCTTTTTGAGATAAAATATTTATAAACCAGTTATAATAAATGCATCATTCCTGTAAGTTATGTTACAGAAATTAATTTAATATTTTTAAGTATGTTTTGCCACACCTCTTCTCCTTCTCAATCAAAGTCCTTGCTGGAGCCTCCAATTCATGTTCCCTTTCTAACAGTAGGTCCTCTCTTTGTTTAAGATCTATATCTATCAACCCGCCTCTTGGTCTTAACTTCATGCTCAACCAATTTAAGCTTTATTTCCATTTCAGCCTCAAAATCAGACTTCCTGTGCTTCAATGAAATCTCTGACTAATAAATTTATGAATTTCATCAAATTCGTTGCTTTTAAGTTTCACTTTTAAATAGAGTAGTTCTTGCTCCATGAAGTAGCAGCCTAAGGAAACATGGAAGAGATCAATTTAGTTGGTTGGTAAGTGGGATATTTTCAACTTTGTCCTTAAAATTCTAGTGTTTATATTACTTTAAGTTAAAAGTTTTCTAGTAGATTGATGATTGGGTTTAAAAATTAAGTAAATCTTGAACAAGGAGTTAAAGTAGGAATTGAATTAGGTGATATTGATACTAGAAACATGTGTAAATAAAGCTTTTATGTCACTTTATTAGTTAAATCGATGTTTAAATTGGAATTCGGAAACTTAGTAATGTGGGTTGAGTGGTAAATGAATGGGAAACAGGAGCAGATTTTAGAAGCTAGAGAAATCTTATATTTCGGGTGTTTTTGATACTAAATTGAATTAAGAATTCTAAAGAGAAAGTGTATCTTATGGTTTTGAGATAATGTCTACAAAATTTTGTAACCTAGTTTTAAGTATATTTTTCGAAAGAGCTGTTAGACTGAGGCTAGGTCATGCAGGATTTTTAGTGAACCTCAATCAATCCTGAAGACTTCGTTAAGGGTTGTGGATAGAATTAGCTTTGAAACTCTGAATGAAAGTTGTTCCTAACATCTTGAAACACTAGACTGGAAAGTTTCGTAATTTAATTCCCAAGTATGAGAATTTTATAAACATTGAAATCAAATATTGGCAACCAGAAATTTTACTAGTACTCTGTTTTCGTTTATGTGAAGAATCGAGGGAGTTCAAAACTTATTTTAGGAAAATTTTCTGAAAAATAAAGCTAGATAACTTCCTAAAATTAATATTTCAACTTGGTTTTATTAAATTTGATTAAGCATGTAAGTAAAAATAAATATATATCAAAGGAGGTAGTGAAATACCTAAAAGGAGTAAATTCTAAATAATTAATTATACTAATATACACATTTGAATAATATTTATATCAAGAAAGATATACTTTTCTATTAAAAAATCCAACAAACAGAATTGAATTTCCTTTTTCCTAGAGAAAGTTATCTGAACATAACTAAGGTAAGGTTCAGAGCTGTAAAATCCAGTGTTTTGTAAAATTTGATGCAACTTCAAAAAATAAACTGTATTGATACGTGAAATTTAAAATTTCAAATGATATACCATTATAAACGTTACATGTGTCTAGTATTTTATAAATTTTACGTAACTAGGTTTGGAATTTCCTAGAAAAAGATATGACTGTTAGAGTGAATACTGGTCCAAACCCCAAGCTTGGACAATTTTAATATTTCTAACTCATTAGTGTTTTCTATCTTTTCTAATAGTTTATTTCTACCATATACATTGTCAAGACATTTAAAATATCTCTTAATTATCAACCTTATCACATAAAGTATAATTCATACTACTTAATATGAAATAGCTTAATAAAAAACTTTCCTAAAGAAACCTATATAAGTTGATATATAAGCTTAGACAAAAAAATTATAACAATAATGTTTATGAACTAAGTATTATTTGGGAATATGAATTTCAGTTCCAGATCCTAATATGGACCTGATGAGACGCGTGAACGTAAGTGTAAGTGATAAATAAAATTAGTTATAGGTGAGTGGTTAATTGTTGCCTTTGGGGGGGGTTAGATTATTATGTGTAATTATATGTGTATTTAAATAGATGTTATATGGAAAATAAGCAAATGTAGTATTTCAATGTTTTATTTGAATTATGTTTGTTTGATATTGGTTGTAGTTGATAAGGGCCAACAAAGTGAGATTTTTCTGAGAAATGATTTTTATTTCTGAAATTGAAATCCAGGTGCACCTAGGATATTTTAATTTGATATTTTGATATGAGATACTCGTAAATGTCCAGTGGGGGGAGATACTATTATGCGGGGCTGAATTACTCTATGGGCCCTTTGCTTGCTTTGTATGCTTTGATTGCCTTAATTGTTTTAAGTGGATTATACAGTGTACTAATTGAACCATGTCAGCCAAGTTTTATATTTCCGTATTTATATATATGTAATCTTAGTAGTTTTGAATTATATGACATGTTGATGTTAATTGATAATATATTTTATACGTGTGTCGAGTGATGTTAGTACCCTTTGGGTACAATTTTCCACTCACGGAGTCCGTAGGACTCATCCATCTTCTGTGATTATTTTTTTTAGTAACAGGATTTCGAGGATGGTTGTTACCGATAACGGATTTTGCCAAGTGATTGGCTTGCAAGGTAATTTTTCAAAATCTCAATTTTGAAGTCAAAGGATGAAAGTTTGCAGTCATATTAGATCTGTGGGGTTCTTGGTTTTATGTGAGGTAATAGTCTAGTTAATTGCTATTATGATGAGAATCGGAGCGGAGCTCCTTGTTGTCTTTATTGTTGTAGTTGTTATTCTATAATAACAAGAATGTGTTTTTAAATTTTATGTGCATGTTCCACTTTATGAGGAGCTTCTGATGAAAATTTTAATAAATTGTTATAAGTTTCAGTAAATAAATTTATTTTAGTTAACTCATGTCACATAAAATTTACTTTTGCTTTTTAGTTTAGTCAAGTAACTTGTTCGTTTATTGTTTTAAAGTCAGGGTTATGGAGGTTTGGTTAACCATTCCTTCGGCCAGTCATACCTCTAAGAGGGGTGTGACAACATCTATGTGCATTTCCATGGTTTGTTTCTTTGTGATAATACATAGGTTTAATGTGGGTTCTTTGAAAGTTCATACAGTCTATGTCAAATAGGTCTCTTATCTCTTTTTCTCTCTATTGTTATTATAAAAGTCTTAAGTATATTAAGTTCACAAATGGTTGGTTGGTTTGTTGAACTAAACTAGAAGGTTTGCCTCTTGTGGAGGCTACTATTACTAAACTAAAATTTCAGCTAAGTCACCCATATTCTTCTACGATCTGAATTTCTTGTCAAAGACACCTAAGGACTAGTTAATTCCTGACCAAAACTAATATTTTCTTATCTCACACGACTCATAACACGATCCACCACGTATCATAGTGTCTAAGCAAACACAAATGAATTCAAGGCGCATCTTTCGTATAAGGTCAAGAATGGTACGTTAGAAAATCACAACTTAAAGTTTCAGGTTGAATTGTGTATTACTAAGTCTACATATGTCCCCGGGTAACGTATGTAAACAAAGCAACAACGTCCCATATTTGTAGTCACAAACCTCTAGACCCAAGCTCTGATACTAACTTGTCGTACGCCTCATGGAAGCATGACAGGGCCGGAGGATTGAATAATCCAAACCTCCGTAACCCTAACTTCAAAACAAAGTAACAACCACAACTCTTGACCCAACTAAAGAATAAAAGTAACTTTTATACAACATAAATTCAATGTAAAGGTTTATTTTCTGAAACAAACAACAATTTACTAAAATTTTTGACAGAAGTTCCCTGCAATATGGAAGATGCCTAAAAAATACAAACATGTATGTTTCTGATTTCACATAACAGCAACACAAAGACAACAACAAGGAGCTCCGCTCTGTTCACATCATAAACAAATAAATAATTAGACTGTTACATCATACAAAATTTGATACCTCATAGTTTTATTGTGACTGCAAACTTTCATCATTGACTTCAAGTCTGAGATCCTGGAAAAATATCTTGCCATACTCTATCGACAGGTCATGAGCTTGGTGATGCTATATACTGAACTCCTCTTACTAAAAAAATATTAATAAGAGAATGATGAGTCCTATAAACTCTGTGAGTGAAAAATGATAAACAAAAGGTAATACAAGTATATCACATATATAATAACATCATGTAACAATGTTTATATTTTAATTCAAAATACACATACACACATTTGTAATCGTCATAACTTCACAACTTACATGAATGATAGAATCACAAATTAATCAGAGTAATCACAATATACAAAGCAAACAAAGAGTCAACGAGTAACCTAGCCCTACACAACAGTATCACCCCTCACAGGGTGTTTACGTGCCCGCACAATAGATTAATCTCCATACATAATCCATCCTACCAGGGGTTGAGCACTCAAATTTTTAAAACATTTATTAGAATAAAAATATCTCAGAATTTTAAATCAGAATATTTTAGGTGCAACTGGATCTCAGTTTTGGAAATAAAATCATTTCTCAGAAAAATTTCAATTTGTTGGACTCTTATCAACTACAAACAGTTTCAAACAAGCATGATTCAAACAACTCACTAAAACATTTCACTTGCATATTTATTTAAATACACATACAATTACACATAATAATTTAGCCCCTAAAGGCAACAATTAACCACTCACCATTTACCGATCTTGCTTCTCATTTCCTCTTGTGAGTACGTGTGTTTTTCGCTCAACAACATATTCTGGAGCTGCAATTAAATTTTTCAAGTATTACTTAATTTAGTCAATTTTATAAGTTATAACCTTTTGATTATGAAAATCTATGGACACTAAGTTTCATGTATTTATTTAAAGTAACCTTACTTAGGCATTTTTACAACCACTTTGGAGATATGTTTGATTTCAATTACGCACTTAACCAAATTCAATAAAACCAAGTTCAAATATTATCTCCAAGACATTAACTACCTTTCTTGGTTGGACAAAAACCTTAAGCCACATTCTCATTCCTAAGGAACTAAGAAGAAGACAGCTGATTATAGATAGTTTCTGCAATATGTGCAAAAGAAGTGGTAAGAATGTCAATCATCTGATACTGCATTGTTCAATTGCCAGAGCTCCTTAGTTCAATGTTTCCACTCCATGGTATTATTTCATCGATGTGGCTAGAAAAGGTTATTAATGTCACACCTTCTATTAGAGGTATGACTGGCTAGAGGAATGGGTAACCATGCCCTCGTAACCCTGAATACTCAAGTAATGTGCATCTCTAACTCAAAAACACATTACAGTTAAGACTACTAAAATATTACTGAATTATATAAAAAAAATTCAAACTAGACTATTAAACATAAAATAATTACTGGAAATATTGGCAGTGATTCCCCATAAGATGAAACATGCTCATAATACATATAACATCTTGTTTACAAAGTCAATAGTAAATCATAGTATCATAATATACAGAGTAGCTCCACTCCTAACAAAATATAAAATTACCAGGGTGAATTCAATATATATCTAACAATAATACATAACACCTAAACTGACTGCAAATGACGTCCCTTACGCTCCAAGTGTGCGATTTCCTAGATATACGTTGTTGTAGCATAGTCAACAAGTAGCAAATTCTGTCATGGCCAGCAGTGATTTCGTGGAAAATAAAAAAAAATTGACAACAAAGGAAGGTATGAGTCACAAGGACTCAGTTAGTAAACCATGTATCGTAAAAGTACCTGGCGTCACACAACACATATATCATAGCTTAAAATTGTATTTAAGTTTACTTATACACATATGTAATTATAATTATCATACGATCACAATTTACGTAGTTCACAAATTTCAACATATCAATTAAACCATACAAACAAACAATTAAACACACAACGAATGAAACAAACAAAGGGCCAATGAGTGACTTAGCCCCGCACAACAATATCTCTCCCCACTGGGCATTTGAAGCGCCCGCACAACAAATTAATTCTCCGCACACTGTCCATCCCACCTGGACTAAGTACTCCATTTGTTTTTAAAATAATTGTCAAAATTAGAACAACTCATTAAAATATTAAATCTAAACATCCTAGGTGCACCTAGATTTTAATTTCAAAAATGATAATAAAAATCATTCTTAAAAAATTTCATTTTTTTTGTTGGCTCTTATCAATCACACTCAATATCAAGCAATCATACTTTCAATTAAATCGTTGAAATAACATAGTTGGGTATTTTTCAACATAACTCATCAATTCAAATATACACATAATTACACATAATAATCCAGTAACCATAAAGCCCATAATTCACTCCCAAAGCTCACGGATTTCGTTTGTCCTCCTGCTTTGACTGTGAATGTGGTGGTGTATCATCGATACGATCTCGAGCTGAAAATCATAAATTTACATATTACTAAAATGATCATTTCATAGCTAATTTTCATAATTATTTAATTGTTGAGACTTATATGAACAACCTTCTATACATTTAATAACGTATGAATTCTCATACATCTTCAGTTCATTATTTAGAACATATGAATTTTCATAATTCTTGTATTAATCATGTTTCACTTTTTAAATTAAATTTAAATTAGTTACTTAAAATTAAGAAAAAAATTAAAATTATACTTTTTATTATTTACTAGCAGCTATTAAATATATATATATATATATATATATATATATTATATATATTCATTATCCTGGATTTCTAATGTTAATTCTTTCACTTTGCATCATTTGCTTTTACAAGTCCAATAAATCTACAACTTTGTTAGGAACCATGCTCCATATCACCTAAGACCCACGGTTTCAAGCTCCAATTTCCTTTTCATCCTCCGCATTGCTGCCCTACGCTAATTTACCAAACTTTCCCTTCCTTTCACGTTCAACACCAGCTGGAAAAATAAAATTGGCAACCAAGTTGCTGCCCATAACAGGGGACAGCAGCTTGGTTGTTAATTTTAGTTCCAAAATTGATCATACCTCCACCCAATCTTCAAGTTGAATCCACCAATTCCTGACTTAACTAAACTTACAACCATAATCACAAAACATATTATGAAAGGAAGGAGATCAACCACCCAAAAATAGGGCCACTGAAATTTCAGCCACATCTTTGCTGCCGCCAACCATCTCTCCCTTCATCCTTCCCCCATGAATTCCATGGCTACACACACCCACCTAGCACTCCTTAAGTTCACAGCTAAGAAACCATGATACCATCACCTAAAACAAAACCAATTTTTCTTGGCACATACAGCTATATACACGGCACAAGAAGAACAAAATAGCACCTTAAAACAAAGGAAGGAAAAAAGAAAAGGTAATTCATACCTTGAACTTACTTAACCCAAGAGAATTTCACACTATTAATATAAGGAAGCTTGGCGGTGCAAGGTGAAATAATAGAAGAGTTAACAGGCCAGCCGAGAGAAGAAGGAGAGATAGAAGGAAAGGAAAATATCCAGCAAAGTCGGTTTATGGGTTTGGCTACAAGACAAAGTTATAATAATACTAATATATTAGGAGCATTATTGGTTATTTAATTAATAAGTGGTGTAAGTTGATTCTACTTTTACTTATTTGTATAGATATAATTTACGTAATTTTCAACAAAACCTTATAAAGTAGACTCTTAAGTTCACAATAATTCATTATAAAATGAGAATACATGTTTTATTTACAGTGCATTTACATATGAATTTGAGTTTATTTGTTTTCAATTTTAATTTTATATAAACGTTAAATCACCTATATATATATATAATAATTATCTTATTTTAACTTATTCCATAAAAATTATGAATTTACGTAATTATAATAATTTACTTACAATATCTTACAATATATACTAAGTAATCAGGTTCTAACAATTAATCTTTAATCTTCTTTGATGATGGGATCACGGGAAGTGGGAATAAATAATAACATTTCCTATTTACGTTGTGTGGTTTGCTTGGCTTGAATGGAAGAAAAGGGTAGTGTAGAACAAGGTGTTTCTAAGTTCACTCTTTCCTTTATATAAAATGTATTTCTAAGTTTACTAATTCATCATATTAGTTAATTTCTTAAAAACATGCATAGAAGAAAGAAATGCCGAGAAAATATTAAGATTCCTTTATCATATTGGTTTAAAAGAAGCTGGGAGAAAAAAAAAAAAAGACACTTAGAAATCTCAATAAATTAGACTCCATTCATGAGACATTTCAAATTTCTCAGAACCAATAGGCAATAATCAAATATCTATCACCATAGTGAAATTTAAAAATTAAAGAAAAGGAAAAAAAAAAAACAACAAAACAGCCAACACAAGTGCAGTTCAATCACCCCATTACAGTGATGATCTAATCAATAAAGAACATATAATACAATCAATTAACCTCTGTTTGGCTAATAATTACTAGCAAATTTCCATCTAAAAGACTAAAAAGTTTCGATTTCTTGTACTTTATGTTTTTTGTTTTTTTCCTTTTAGAGTAAAATATTTTTCTCAAGGAAAATTGTGAAAAACTATGTACTAAACATTGACCATCATTAGCTCAAAATACCTCATTGCTTCAATAGGATACTTTCATACAAATTGAAGTTTTTTAGAAAATTGAAGAAAATAAAATCTAAGATAATTCAACATAAGACCAACCAACACTCAAACCAGTCAAGTAAAACATTAAAGTTCTATATCCAAGTAAAAATTCAAAAAAAAAAAAAAAAAAATCAATTTTCACCTAAAGAAAACAGACAAGAGAAAAACATAAATTGTTATTATTCAAAAATGAAAACCTGTTCATCCCATACGAGAAAAATAACCAATTTTAGGGACTAGAAAATTGATTGTCAAATTGTTGGAAGAGATCAGACTGAGTCAGAGATGAAGGTAACTTCCGAATCACCACTTTGGTCTTATGTATGGGGTCTTTCATCTGAAATTTTGTTCCAATACCAATTTTTTTTGTTCATGGAAAGGTGTAAAAGTTTCCTGAATCAATGAATGAATTGCTCAAATTCATCTATCCAAGCCTTCCTAATTGCTTACGGCCAAGCAAAGAAGCAAAACGGAAAGGGAAAGAATCTAGCAAGGACAGGGCATGGTAAAACAGGGTATATGTTTAACAAAATAAAGTATAATCACAACAAGGAGGAACAAAACAAAAATGCAGCTGCTGTGTTTATGTTTTGTTTCGCTAAGAGGCATGGCAGTGAACACTAAAAAGGAACTAAACACAATTTCTTGGAGGTTGACTACAGTCCCTGCTAGTGAACACTCCTCACGGCAGCTAGCTTCAAGGAACGTTGAAGCAAGGAAAATTACACCCATAAGAGGAGGAGAGGATGATGTCCCATGGTTAAGCTTAAGAAAATTTCCAAGGTGCTCTAGAACCATCCATAACAAGGGAGGACTACTATGGCGGTGGAGATAAAGAAGAGAAGAGAAAAATGAAAAAAATAAAAAATAAAGGAAAACATAAATACTAAAGTGAGTCAAAGTCAATCAAAGGTGTGGGGAAACTTAAACCTTGATATATGTATTCATTATCCAATCACTTTAATTTACTTAATCACAATTTTATTTACTTCACAACAACAAAATATATATA
Organism: Quillaja saponaria; assembly: GCA_029379385.1. Lineage (NCBI taxonomy): Eukaryota > Viridiplantae > Streptophyta > Magnoliopsida > Fabales > Quillajaceae > Quillaja > Quillaja saponaria. The sequence goes on along the minus strand of CM055611.1, from coordinate 15,377,234 downwards.
TAAAATTTAAAATGTACACCAATATATCGAGTTATAACATATTTGATTATATTAGTAATTATTTAATTTTTTTATTTTACAACATAAATTTACACATTGTGTCTAAAAACTCGATTTTACGATGTTAGGTTTTGAAGGTTATAACATCCAGATTGCTGGCATTCCTTTGTTAAAAGATAGTTACACATACACATTGGAAACCCATTTGAATTTGATACTTTCTTTTAAATTGAATCATGAATTTGAGAGATACTTATAGTTGACAATTAGTTAAGTTCATGTAAAACTTTTTAGAGCATGTTGGGATTTCATTATGTTTAGGGTGATGTAGCTTTGGGTTATTAGTTTTTGTTTGTGTTTTTAGATTTCTTTTGCTTGAGGACTAGCAAAACTTTAAGTTTGGGGGTGTGATAACTCTTGAAAATATAATTCTTTTTACATCCTTTTACTTATATTATTTTAGCTATATTCTAGAGTTTTAGTTGGTTTTTGCTTAGTTTTTAGTCAAATCCTGGCTAAAGTCCTTATTGTATTAGGATAATGAATCCTAGTTAATTTAGGCTTTGACTAGGTGTTTTATATGAGTTTTAGTTTATTCTAACTTAGTTGGTGTGTCTTGAAGGTATAATACAATAAAGAGTCCTATTGGAAGTCAAATTCAGGCCCAATGCGCTTAAAGACGTTCAAGACAAGGGCAGCTACCCAAGAGTCCTGGTGCCTCAGCTCCAGAAAGTTAATGCCCCAGTGCCAGGAATTTTTAGGTGGGCACTACAGGGCCAGAAAGCTGAGGCTATAGTGCCAAAGCCACTACCAGACTCCTCTTGTTTTGTCAAATTTCAAGGCCGGGGCTCCGAAAATCTTAGGCTGTGGTACCGGTACGATTCCTAGTCCAAATTGAAGTGAAATTAAGGGTTTTTAAGCTTATAAAAGGGGGACAACATTGGAGGCAAAGATACACATTTGGAGACACAATTAAGCTTAGATTTTTTGGAGAAAATGAAGCAATCAAAAGTGCAAGAAGGCAAGAGGAGCTTGGATGTGAAGATTGAAGATTGACAACCTATCGATTTTCTATTATTCTACTCATTCTTTACTTTTCTTGTATTCTTTTGATGTCTATATTATTTGAGTTTATGTCTACACAAGGTAGCATGAACTAATTTATTCTCCAGGATTACAATTGAATTCAACATGTAGCTTGATGATTTTTATTATTTATTGATTGCTTATGGTTTAATATATGGATTGTTAATTTTATTCTATGCTTAATGCTTTTAGTTGATTAGCTACCAATTAGATTGATGTGGTAAACCTTAACAAACTTTGCTATATAGGATAGAATATACCTATATGTCTTATATAACCAATTGAGGTATAATCTTAAAGAGTCTTGCTTAACTTAAATTCTCATAAGAATATAATGAATTGGTTAAGTGAGATATATATTTATAAGACATAGGAATATGCTTATAATTGATTAAGAACCCTAGGTTAATAATTCTATACCATAACTAAGCATGATAAGACAACAATAAGTCAAGTGAAGTGTTGAGGGAAATTGTAATTCTAGCTCTTTATCCATTGAAGTCTCTATTTTAATTTGTCATTAGTTAGATTTAGTTTAAATTAGGTTTTTCAACCATAATTTGTTTGTTTAAATAAAATTAAGATTGTGTTATTTTAATCTTAGCTAGATATTAGTGAAAATTTCCTCAGTGGGAACAATACTCTACTTACTCTATATTACTTGAAGATGATACATGTGCTTGCATAAGTAAAATCCTTGTCAATAAGCAAATATAAGTGTAGAGAGAGAAAGTGAAATAGAAGAGACCCTACCTTGAAGCCTTAAGCCTCTATCTATAGAATTACATGTCCAATAATATGGTGACATATGTCATGGCACCACATGTTGCGATAGTATAGGATTGGATGTTAACATCAGTCCCCTTAAAATAAGTTCGAGAAGCAAAATGAGTCGGACTTGATGTTGATAGGAGGCGCAACTGAACTATTGAGATTGAAATTATAAGGATTGAGGTCAAAATCATGGATGTCGAGCTTAGGTTATGAGTTGGGATCTTGAGACCATGAAGGTCGAGCAATAAGGTCGTTAAGACTAGGATGATAAGATCGAATTTCAAAGCAGAATTGAATTTAGTTAAAATAATGCATTGTGGCATCTTAGTTAAGGATATGATTAAATTGGAGTGGAAAGGTTCTTGGTTCATGAGAGCGACTAGATCAAGGCATTCGAGCCACAAGGATGACAAGGTCAGTGTCTTTGATATATTTAGAGTTTATGTCGAGTTTACCATAAGCTCAAACCATGAGAACGGTGAGGGCAAGACTGAAAGTTCTTTATGCCATGAGAATGGCTAATATGAGGTCGAAGTTGCCGAGTTAGGAGTTAATCTTATAAAACTATCACTTTAAAGGATTTGAATTAGCATTTAGCTTGCTAAATTGAGAGGTCGATTAGTCTAAAATTGAGATTTTTCTTTGATTAAGTGAGAACTCCCATTATTTCCAATACAAATATATTATAAAGTTCAAAATAATGGAACATGTGTGTGTATTATGTACTCCCACCCTTTCGAGCATGAACTGAAAAGTTTAGGCTTATACCTTTGAAGATTGCTTGTCCATGTAGCTTGGGTCGGTAGCTCGTTCTATATACCTGTAACCTGTCTTATCTTATTAAAAGGTTAGATTTCTCATACTGTATAAATAAGATAAGCTTTATGATAATAGTGTAGGTGAAAACTATGTGCTCAGAGTACCCTTTGTCATGTTTCATGAATGATCTGTAACTTATTAGTTAATGTGCTCAATTAGTATGGAAATGAGAAACCAGACTTGAAGTTGTGTTGTCCAAAATGGAGCTCTTTAGCTCCCTGTGTCATTAAAATGACATGTAATTGAAATTATATGCAGTTTATAAGCAATTAATTCATAATTTATATCACTTGGTTAGTTATCCATCATGTCAAACTCTTTTATCTTGCTTGCAGTCGATTTTTTTTTCTTTTATCTTGGCCCTAGTTTGGTTGTTCAAGTTCTACAAGGTCAGGCTCGTTGTAAGCTTTTGCACCTTTAGTGATAAATATATTTAAGCATGAACTAACGGGCTCAGACATAGTAGTCGACCTTGCCAACTTTCATGCGCCACCTCACCGGTTAGAGGTTCGTCCTTTAAGGTTTGTGGGAAGGGAACACTTCTTAGCATTCACGTAGTCCCTTTGAACCAACTAGAGGGTGACTTAGGTCACAAGACTATTGCCTGCCGACCTCGCTTGTCAAAATCCCAATCACTATATGGGAGGTTGGGTTAACTGTTGAATTGTGGTAGCTCAGGTGATCCTCGACTTTTGCTCCATAGTGAATTTCTTGGCAACCTCTTCAATTTGTTGCAAGGAGTTAGCCATACAGGAGGTTAGGCCACCTGTCAAGCTATTGTAGCCCAAGTGATCCTCAACCTTTATTCCACTCTTTTTGATTTGTTGTAAGGGCTACGCCTCTCCTTTTCTACCCTGGCTATAAGAATTTATTGCAACTATGGCTGAACAATTGATCTTAATAGAATTCGTTAGACATATATGAGGGTAAAAAATGTAATACCAGGTTGCTTAAGGTGATCAATTTAATAGCTTGATCCTGAGTTGTAAATTGTAAGGTGAGGCGAGTTATCGATATACTATGCCTAAAGGTGCTAGTTACCTTGTTAAGTTAGTAATTATGCTCATCTTTGTGATGGCCACACAATTATGGTGGTTAGGCGAGCTCGTGGATTGTCGTCGAATAATTAATATTTTCAAGGCCTGATTTGCATTGGAATGTTTTTATTTGTGATTAACATGTAATTGAACATTTTACACATGTATAAAGTGAGCTAGGCATGCAATTCTAAGCGATTTGTATGAAAATATAAGTTTATAAAAACATGGAAGTTAGCAGTCAATTTTTGTGAAATTCATAAAGTTTTAAGTCATTTAAAGAATTCAGGGGCCTATATGCAATTCTTTAGAAATATTATGTATTTAATTTGAATTTATAAAGGTTCAGTGACATAATTATAAAATATACAATAGTTTTTAGTAAATCTATAAATTATATGAAATATGTGCCAATGATGTAAAATAAAAGTGAATAGGCCAAATAGCAATATTGCAAACCTGTTAGGTCTAGTTTAGATATGAAGTTTGAGGACTTAGAGACAATAGGTGAGCTCAAGCCGATCCTGAGTTGTTGGGTTTCGGACAAGCTGTTAAGCTGGACGTGCTATTGGCTCTTGGATGGGCTCGTTCACCTAGACGAGCTGATAGGAGCTTGGACGAGATACTGACCTGGGAGAACTACTTGCTTTTGGATGAGCTGCTGACTCTTGGACAATTCGGGCTACTTGGTCTTGTACGAAGCTGCTGACTCTTGGATGAACTGGCTACTTGGTCTTGGACAAGCCACTGACCTAGACAAGCTACTGACTGTTGAACGTAGTCGGGCTACTTGGTTTTGGACAAGCTGCTAACCTGGACTAGTTGTTGTCATGGACAAGCTTCCGACTTAGACAAGCTACTGTCCTAGACGAGCTGCTGGGCCGAAAAGGAACTGTTGATCTGGTCAAGCTATTAGGCCCTAGAAGAGCTACTGACCTGGATGAGTTACTGACTTTTGGATAAGTAACTGGGACCCTAGATGAGCTGCTAACCTGAAAGAGCTGTTGTCTAAGAAGTGCTGCTAGGTCTGGGTTTTGGGCTGAGCTCCAAAAGGTCTTCCTATGAGGTCTTCTAGTGTTACATTATGTTTAAGATGGAAAGTTGTCTAAATTTGAAAAACTAAAATTATATGAATTTCCCACAGACGGTGCCAATGTTGATGTCGGATTTTGTCCTAACTGGATAGTTGATCACGAGATCCCCTATCCTAATCTTCAGTAGACCTACATTGTGGTCATGTGGACTTATTAGCACTCCAAAATTTAAGTCAGTAGAGACATATGCAAATATGGATGTAGAGAGAGAAAATGAAAAAGAATAGGTCTTATCTTAGAGCCTTAAGCTCCAATTTATAGAATTACATGTCTAATAATATGGTGACATTTGTCATGGTGCCACGTTTTGTGTTGGAATAGGATTTGATTCAATCCTACATTAACAAGTATAAAAACTGCATTTTATAATAAAAGCAATAAATAAGAAGTAATGTCATACTTAAAACATCCCAATCGTACTATATATGACAAAAATAAAATAAAGGTAATTAAGTATTGTTTGACAGCTTTAACTTAAATGTCACTTTCAAAATAAATATTCACTTTTTTTCATATATCGTTTGACACACTCCATAAAAAAATCGATGAGTATAGTCACTGGAAAATGATGACATGACAATGTTTTGTACACATCATTACTGTTGTTTTTCTCAATCTAGCTTTTAATTTTATTTTCCAGCATTTATCTAATCATTCCACTAATTATATATCTAAGATGAATAATAAAGATTATCAACTAATATGACATTTTATTTTCTTTTGCCTTCTCATTCACATTTATTTTTATTACAACCTATTATGAGAAAAAACTTACGAATCTTATAAAAAATTAAATATTTTTATATATTCATAAAATTTTGTTTCATGGTGAATAAAGTCAATAAAATATAGAAAAATAAAAAATTTAGGAAAAAGAAAAACAACCATGTCATTGATGTTATCCAATATGTATTTTAATTTTTTTATAAAATAATCAAGTTAAGGTAAAAGAAAAAAAATGCAGTTTGATGCTCATGAATAATGAATTTTGAGAATTTTAAAAAACAATGCAATTTTGATTCTCATGAATACTAATATATCTATATATAAAAAAGAAAATAAAAATATTATGGTGAGTAAACAAATTGACATATCACCATTTTCTAGTGACTATACTCACCAGTTTTTGATGGAGTGCCTTAAACAATATAAAAAAGAAATGTTAGTGCCTCAAACGATGTAAGAAATATGTGAGTGCCTACTTAAAAAATGACCTCTAAATTGAGATTCTCAAACAATAGTTAACTCGATAATTTTTAGATCAACAAATTATAATATACATTTTATTTAAATTTACTAAAACAATTAGATATATGCAAGTTATAAGTTAAAAACTAAGAGCCCATTTGATATATGGATTACAAAGTCCGATTGCTGATTGAAGGATTCATTCGGTGGATCGAGAGGGTTTAGTTTTTCAAAAGATTGTAGCTCAATCACAATCAGTCCAAATCGAAAAAAAATTTCTAATTGTCAAAAATAGCTATAGATGAGCTTTTAACTTTTCAGATTGCATGTGACACTAAAAATATCTAATTTTCCTTTTATCCTTTTCTATATTAATAGTTATCTCTAATCTAACTATCTCTCAAAAAAATTTAGTTAAAAAATTAATTTAATTTAATTTATTTTATTTACTTGATTATATATTATATTATGTATTACTATTGTGTAATATGATATTCATATAGTTATTACAATGCATTATTTAATAATGTAACATGCATAAAAAATATTTTATTAATAAATAAATAATATTAAAATATTAAAATAACTTATTTAATATGCAAACCAAATATCAATGCTATGCATGCCCTTAACAGTAATTATATATCTAAACTGACTTTTGCAATCATACTAAACACATATTTGAATTATTTTCAATATGCATAACAAATGCATATTTGGCTTAAAACTAATAGGACTTATTACCAATTTGACTTTTACAATCTGCATACCAAAGGGGCCCTTAAATAGCAAAAATTTCGGCTGGGGGCCTCGATTGTTGTATCATTTGAATTTGAATTGAATTATTAATCATTTCAAATTCATCCCTAATTTTATAGGAATTTATTAGTCAATTTGTATGAATTTTTCCATTATTTAAGTAAGTTATTTAAAAACTATACCAAAGGAAGCAACGAGCTAAATTCGACTCAACTTTCAAACTTAACTTGTGATAGCCTTAGGGCCTTAAGTCTAAGCTCATTAAATGAAAGTTCATATTTTATAATAGAATTTTCATAATAATTAATTCTTTTTTTGTTTAAGATAATTAATTATTATAAAAAATATTTTATTTTCATTTGTAAGAAATGAAAGTTGATGTTTGGTGGAGTTTTTTTCCTCCATAAACTTATTAAATAGCTAATATGTTAAATTTTAATTCAAATTATTTTCATTTAAACTTACAAAGTTCATCCTCCTAATTTCATCACTGCCTTCACAAGAGCATCAGAGTTAAAGTATTCAATCGGAAGCCCTTGAAATCAAATTCACCCTACTATCTTTTTGATTTTCTGCACACTGGGATTGAATTCTGGCTTCCACCTTCTTACAGTGAGATAATGAGATCAAGTCAGATCCTTATCACAAAGCATGAGATCAAAACAAAACAACTAAAAGTATACATAAAATTTTTAGTGCTTAAATGGCTTTCTTTTTCTTTTTTCCGGGGAAAACAAACCTGTTAGATAATCATGAGAATATTCCTATATGCATTAACTGGACAAAAGTCATATTCTATTAGAACAAGTGTAAAACAAAGCAGATCCTGCTCACCAACCATATGCATGCTCAAAAGTGCTTGAAGAATGTGAAAAATATTTTTGATATGATTTCATAAACCCAAAAGATATAGAAGAAGTTGTGAATTAATTTGAAAGGTACAACTGCGTGTACAACACAATTAAGAAGCTTATCTGAACGAGAGTTTCTTTGCAGAAATCTTGGGAAATACTTCTCAAAAAAAAAAAAATTTGATTGCGGCCATAAACTCAAGAAAACTTGAAATTGTTCTGATAGTCCTTGTAGAAGTTTCTGAAGAAATTGTACATGGTAGCAAAGACGACGATAAGTCCAACAACAGTTGAAGTTGATCTCCAAACATCACGGAAGTAGACGCTATTCAAGGCTGCCATATTCCTATTCCAGAATTGATCATAGTGTTCATTGAGTTGATTGATTATCTGAACATAACAATAATTGCTTACCAAAACTTGTTCACAAAGCCTGTTAACCAAAATTGTCCCTTGTTTATTGCTCCCCAATAAGTTTTTAAGAACTTTGTTTTGAACCAGCAATTCCGTATCTGTTACAGTGTTGATGAGTTGATCCATTAGCAGAAAATAATTGCAGATGTAAGCACTGGATGGATAATGGCACTGCTCCAAGGCAATCAGGTTTCTAAGAACACATTCTGTTCCGCTGTCTACCTTAAAAGGTGAAAGTTCCAAGTGAGCTTTCAAACAATTTATGAACGGTAAACAACTCAAAAATGGTAACCATTTCAACACCCATTTCTTCTTAAATGTTATGTCAAGTAAACGTTTGTCATTGACGTGCTTGAACACCACTCCTGCCTCATTCAATTTTGTTGCACTATACAGAACATCACAAGTATCCCTGTCAAAATTTAAGTCCATATTTGGGAGGTAAAAGCACCTTACCAGATCAGTGAAATGCAGTACTTCCTTGATTTGCTTGATTTCAACAGTTTTATCTGACGATTTCTTTTGAGGATCGTAATTGGAGAAGTATTGAAGAGCAAGGTCAAGAAAATTACTATTCTTCGTCCTGGGAATGAGCTGATAGAGTTCCTCAAGAATGAAAAATGGGATTTGATTCTCAAGTAATAGCAGGTCCATCTCTATACCCTTTCTCAACCATGGTTTGCTTAACATACAATCCATTTCACATTTGATTTTATCTGTTATTCTCAAAACAATCTCCATAATGAAGATAGCATCTAACATGATCATCTCCACAAACTCTTCTGATCCAAAATGAGAAGTGCCTGCTGAGTAACAATGCCGGATTTTCTCTTCTTTTTCCTTAATAAATTCCTTGAACTTGTTCAAGCTGGTATTAACCATTTCGGAAGAAACATTGTTTTGCTTCATTAAACGTTTATGAAACTCGTTAAAATATATCTTCTTCTGTCTTTCCATAGGCTTCAGTTGTTTTCTTCCATGATGAAGAGGGCCAATTGAGATCAACTGAGGATTGTAGGCTTGCTGATTTACACTCCGAAGATTCACAGGAACCTTATAGATGAAACTGCCACTCCATAACAGAGGATATTCACCTTTTGGAATGTCAATTAGGTGTTCAAATTGATGTGCATTCTCTGGTACAGCAATAGTGGTAGTACTGCTGGCCATTTTCTTCCAACCTTCAGCCTTTTACCCTGCTAATACAAATGAGGATGTTTGGTAAATGTGAAAAATGATTGAAACAATTAAATGGAACTTAAAGTTGCTAGTGAATCTCAATGAGCACTGCATTTCATTATGTTTTCACTCTTTAGAATTGAAGCACCTAAAAATTGCAATCTATCAGAACAAGAGTAAAACAAAGCTGACCCCTGCTCACCCTGTTCACAAGTGCCTATGCATTGTGAATAATGTTTTGGTTAAGACTTCACAATCCAACCCAAAAAAAGTAGGTGTAGAAGGAATTGAAATAATCATTTAAGCATTTCTAACAAAGATTATGATATGAAAATTAAGATATCTGCTTAGTTGATCAAACAGAAGGTCCTAAGATTAATGTCAACTACAATTTGATGGGAGCAGTTTATTTATTTACTGATAAATTAAAGTATTGGCTGTATACTTATATCTTAAAGTAATATTTTATTTAATGAATGACAAACTGAAGAGGACTTTTCTATTAGTAAACATGAAGTGGATCGGTTTTTAATTCTTTCATATATACTTAACAAATAACTCATAAAAGGTTTTTCATTAATCTAGTGGGTCTCGAATTATACATTTTCTATAAACTCACCACCGAGATCTTCAATATAACAGTCTAATAACGAAGGCTACTATAGGAAGACCAAAAACAAGGTGGATGGAGTGGTAAGAAAGATACGAGAAATAAAAGGTTTAATTAGAAAAGAATTTTGCTATAGACATAAATAAATGGAGAAAAATAATTCAAATAGATTGAGGATTCCAAATAATTTTAGAGAATCCATTTAGTCTTCCCTAATTATTTGAGATTATAACTTGTAGCATTTTCAGCTGGCTAGCCATAACTAACTCAACTAGAGATTGGAAGAGCCCTTCCCTCCTCTCTCTCTCTCTCTCTCTGCTAATAGCATTAGCAGGTAGCAAGCTATATTAATAGTGAAAGCAAGACACCATGCATGATATTTGCAATCAAAGAGAGGGACTTGAGTTAAAGAAATTTTCTATTTGAATTTGCAGTAGCAAAAAATAAAAGGCTGTGAATAATAAATATCCTCTGCACTTAAATGTCATACTAAAATGGAAATAATTAGCTATTAGCTAGAAGATCATACACAGTGACTAATTCTAAAGAATAAGATTATACCTGGAAATTGTTGAATTGATATCCGTAGATAGAACCTCAAAATGTTGTTTCACTCACGCGTTTGATCGAACATGATGCGCTTGCTTTTATAGTGTAAGTATGTGTGTGTTTTCTAATCAGTTTCATCTTCCACTTGCACAATTTTCACTAAAAAATGACTTCTTGGTTTACTTTGACAAATGATGTCTGAGAATTCCCAATGTGATTTCGTATACTTATATATAAATTAAACAACTAATAACAGCTTGCCTACGTTAATAAATTAAAATCTCCAACAACTTGTTCATCCTAAATTAACATGATTCCTATTAGCTACACAAATAAATTAATATTAAGTTGACTTTTGATAACATTTCGAAAAGAAAATATTAAGTCAGTAAAGACACACGTGTGTGTATATATATATATATATATATTTTATAATTGAATGATAACCACAAACAAATAAATATTTTAGGTGCTTTCACACGATAGTAAATTTTTTTGCAAGGAAATAATCAACCTCTCCGTGTCTTAGCTTTTACAAAGGATTCTAAATTTAAGTTTTTTATGCAAAATTATTTGGCAATAAAAATTTTAGGTTAAATTACATTTTTCATCCTGTTGGCAAATTATTTCAATGAAGATCAACCGAGGTGAATCGGCTAACTTCGCAACTTTTGATTCCCACGATCAAGCAATTTGACTAAGAAAGAGACTCTATTTCTTAGACAATGAATTTCTAAGATACTAAAGAAAGCTCGTAGTAATTTGGTTTGATTGAAATGTAACTACTAGGCATGAATTTGTAAAGGAAACGATAAATAAATGTGATAAATAAAGCATGTAAAGAAATGTTATAAATAAAGTAGTAAATGGTGAATGTAAAATAGGAATTGAATTGAATTGAATTCATAAGTTTGTGTTTGACATTGGAGTGTTGTATGTTTACAATTGATGACTATTGTCCTATTTATACAAGAAAACTAGCCGTTAACCCACGAAGCCTATCTACCCCATTTTTCCTTAACTTTATGACCAATCATCCACCATTATATGATCATGGCTAATAACCAAAGTGAGTTACAACCATTGTTAGCTGACTTGCTTGAAATTTTAGCAACTAATTTCTGCCTCAGCTAGTCCAAATAACGATCTTCAGATACCCTATATCTCCATTATCCCTTAAAAATAGGATTTTTCATTGAAAGCAATTTAGGTGCACCAAACTACCTTTGACTTGGTTCAACTCGGCAAATCCAATAGCTCTAATCAGCTGACTGATCCAATTTTGCTTCAATGAGTCCATAAGCCCAATAAGTATCCAACCCTATTGAAAGACCAATTCTGAAACAATTAGAATAGATCTTATTTTTATACTCTCCTTTGAACCATTCCTAACATCTCTATCTTTCCATTTAAAATCTTAACCGAAAATCCCTATTTTAAAAGGATTTAAAACCAAGCCATTATCCTTTCTTATTTTTGAATAATAACACTAGATATGGCTTGATTTTACTAACCAGGTGGCCTATTAAATAGGCCTTAACCCAATTGACACAATTTGAGTTAGGCCCAAACTTAGTTAACCGACCAATCCATTAGCTGATCAAAAATTATCAAACAAGCCCAAATGAAATTGGTCCATACCTTGCATATTTTTATGTGTTAACACATCCATATAGTTTGACTAAAATCACTTTAATTCTTATTTATACTATTCTAAAAGCCAGAAGACTCTTATGATCTTCTACTTTATAATAATAAATTTTAATTAATTTTATAAACTAAATTAAGTTAACTAAAAATAATTTTTTTAATGAAAAATAGTTTTTTTTTAAACTCTCAACAGCTACCCTATCACCACAATTACTCACATATCAACTACAACTCATTCATATTTTATCTTTTAATAACTACCCTATATCATTTTCGCTCATACACTGACTTTTCCCTTCTAAATAAAACTAAAAATCTTAAAATAACAACTTTATATTTTTTTTTGCGAAATCTACATTTATACTATTCTAAAAGCCAAAAGACCCTTAAGGCTAGTTTGGTATATAGGAATGGCCATTTCATTCCATGCATGATTTCATGGAATGAACATTCTTTTGTTTGGTACGTTTTTAGTCTTAGAATACTCATTCCATTCCGGCTTATTTTATTCTATAAAAGTAGGAATCATCAAACTCACCTAGGGGGTGGGATTGCTTATTCCTACTTCAATGGAATCGGTTTAGTTCAGGTAAATGACAAAAAAATTATTTTATCACATAAAATAAATAATTAAATAAAAAGTTGAATATTAATAAAATGAGGGTATTGATATGTAGACTGCAAATATTGTTAGGTGCACTACAAATGTATTAGAAAACAAAATAAAATCACTACATCTTTCTACTTTTTAGTTCACCTAACAATATTTTGTAGTACACATAACACTACCCTAAAATAATAATATTACAAATAAATAAATAAATAAAATAAGAAATATATTTAATTTATACAAATGACAAAAATACCCTTCATATCACATTAAATAATATAAAATCATATACAATATAAAAAAAAATTGTATATAAAAATAATAATAAATCAATTTATTTTAGTCAAATGACAAAAATACCCATCATATGAAAGTAAATAATATAATTATATATAAATAATTAATAATTAATGTTAAATAAATAAATTAGTTAAGTAATTTTAAACTAAAACATTAATATTAATAAATAACAAAATATATGTAATTTATAATAAAATAAATATAAGTAGTAATAATAATTAATTATAGTAATTATAAATAAATAATATAATTTTTTTAAATAATTAAAAAACTAAGAAATATATATTTCATAAATTATGTTACATTTTTATTACTTGATCTATTGAAGGATATTTTTGTTATTTTAGCATAAGTTTTATATTATTTCTTGTCTAAAAACTGTATAGAAAATAAATAAATAGAATAAAATGATTATTCCTCATCGACTCTACCAAACATTAGAATGGAATGATCATTCCATTTCACTGCATTCCATTCTCATTCCCTTTCCCATTCCAACTGCCGCAAAATTCATTCCAACTTACCAAACTAGCCTTTATGGTCTCCTACTTTAGAATAGTAAAAATTAATGGGCAAAACTAAATTAAATTAACTAAAAAAAATTAAAAAAATTAGTTTTTTTTTTACTCTAATAACTATCCATTACCCCAACTACAACTCATTCATCTTTTATTCCTTAATAATTACCTACATCATTTCCGCTCATACACTAACTCTTCTTTTCTCTTTTAAATAAACTAAAAAACTTAAACTGACAACTTTATATTTTTTTAGAAAAATCTATACTATTCTAAAAGCCAAAAGACCTTTATGGTCTCTTACTTTATATTAGTAAAAATTAATTACTAAATTAAATAATCTAAATATAGTTAAAAAGAATAGTTTTTTTTAATCCTAATAACTACCCATTACCCCTAACTAGTCACATATCAACTACAACTCATTCATCTTTTATCACTTAATAACTACCCACATCATTTCCGCTTATACACTAACTCTTTTTTTCCCTTTTAAATAAAACTAAAAAAAAACTGAAAATGACATCTTTATATTTTAAAAATCATTCAGCATGTGCATAAGCACGTGCAAGTGGCTAGTACTTTTAAAAGTCAAAATGTCATTTTTATAGTTTAAAAAATTATGTAATGTGATCCTCTCGTCACCTCTAGTTTATTTTAACTTAGTAGTGAATGGTGTGACTTTTTAACAACATTATAAGTGGCTTACCAAGTGTCAGTATGAACGAATAAAAGATTGATATGTGGCATATATATGTCAAATAATTAAGTAATTTCTTTTAAATTTTTTAAAAATGAAAAAAATAATAAAACCAATTTGGGTGCCTAAAAATTTGGAAAGTGGCCATTTTTTTCATCTGATTTTTATATATCACTTGTTTAATTAAATTTGAAACTTTATTTGCTTATGTGCTTTTGACAATAAACATATCTGAGCGTGGACTAACGAGCTTGGACATAGTAGCCGACCTTGCCATCTTCTCATGTGCCACCCCGTCAGTTAGAGGTTCGGCCTTTAAGGACCGTTAGAAGGGAGCACTTCCTAGCATTCACATAGTCTCTCTGAACCGGACTCGGGGGTGACTTGGGCCGCAGGACTATCGTCTGCCGACCTCGTTGGTCAGCATCCTCGACCTTTGTTCCACAATGAGTTTATTGGCAACGTCTTCAATTAGTTGTAGGGAGCTAGCCATATGGGAGTTTGGGTCACTTGTAGAGCCGTGGTGGCCTAAGTGATCCTCGACCTTTGTTCTACTCTTTTTGATTGGTTATAGGGGTTATGGCTTTCCTTTTTTGCTCTGGCCAAATAGTCGATCTCAACAGAAGATTCGTTAGGCACGTATGAGGGTAAAACATGTAATGATTTGCTTTACAATTATTAATTATGCAATAAAATATAATACAATTACTTGACTAGGTTGCATAAGGTGATCAATTTAATAGCTTGACCATGAGCTAGTAAATTGTAAGGCGAGACAAATTATCAATCTACTATGCTTAAAGGTGCTAATTACCTTATTAAGCTACTGATTATGCTCATCTTTGTGATAACCTCACAATTATGTTGGTTAGGCAAGCTCATGAATCATCGTCAAATAATTAATATTTTCAAGGCTTGGTTTGCATTGGAATGTTTTTGTTTATGATTAACATGTATTTGAACATTTTAAGCATGTATAAAGTGAGGTAGGCATGCGATTCTAGGAAATTTGTATGAAAATACAAGCTTAACATGCAATTCTATAAAAACATGGAAGTTAGCACGCAATTTTTGCGAAATTTGTAAAGTTTTAATCCATTTAAAGAATTTAGGGGCCTATATACATTTCTCTTGGAATATCTATTAATTAATTTGAATTTATAAAGGTTCGGAACATAATTATAAAATATAAAAAAGTCTTTTAGTAAATCTATAAATATATGAAATATGTGCCACTTACGTAAAAAATAAAAGTGAATAGGCCAAATAGCAATAATGCAAACCTCTTGGGTCTGGGTTAGATTTGAAGTTTGAGGACTCGAGACAAGTTAGTAAGCTCGATTCGGTCCAAGTAGCTAGGTCTGGACGATATATTGGGTTGGACGTGCTACTGACTCTTGGACAAGCCATTCACTTGGACGAGCTGATGGGGCATGGACGAGACGTTGACCGGGGTGAATTACTTGCTCTTGGACAATCTAGGCTACTTGGTCTTGTATGAGCCACTAACCTGACAAGGTACTAACTTTTGGATAAGCCGGGTTGCCTGGTCTTGGACGAGCAGCTAAGCTAGATGAGCTACTGACTCTTGGACGAGCTGGGTTGCTTGGTTTTGGACGAACCACCAACCTGTATGAGCTATTGTAATGGACGAGCTGCCAACCTGGACGAGCTGCTATCTTAGACTAGTTGTTGTCATGGAGGAGCTGCTGCCTGGACAAGCTGTTGACCTTTACGAGCAATTGGGCCCTAGAAGGGTTGCTGACCTAGATGAGTTGCTGACTCTTGGATGAGCCGCTAGGCCTTATAATAGCTATTAGGCTCTGGACAAGCTGCTATCTAGGATATGCTACTGGGTCTTGGTTTTGGATTGAGCTCCTAGAGGTCTTCCTTTAAGGTCTTTAGGTGTTACATTGTGTTTAAGATAGAGAGTTGTGTAAAGTCAAAAAACCTAAATTATATGGATTTCTCATCGACGATGCCAATGTTAATGTCGGATTTTGTCCTAGCTAGAGAGCTAATTACAAGATCTCCTCCCCTGATATTCAATAGATTTGCATGGTGATCCTTTGAACCTGTTACCACTCCAAGGCTTAAGTCAGTAGAGAGATAAGCAAATATAGATGTAAAGAGAGAAAGTGAAAGAGAAGAGCCCTACCTTGGAGCCTTAAGCCCCTATTTATAGAACTACATGTCTAATAATATGGTAACATCTATCATGGCGCTCTGTGTTGCATTGGTATAGGATTGGATTCAATCTTGCATTAACCAGTACAAAAAGTGTAGTTTATAATAAAAGCAATAAATACAGAAGTAGTGCCATACTTAAAACATCCCAATTGGGACATGACAATGTTTTGTACACATTATTATTATTGTTTTTCTTAATCTAGCTTTTAATTTTATTTTTCAATATTTATTTGGTTATTCCACTAACTAAATGTCTAAGATGAATAATAAAGAGTATCAACTAATATGACATTTTATTTTCTTTTGTCTTTTCGTTTACATTTATTTTTATTATAACCTATTGTGAGAAAAAAAAAATACTTACAAATCTTATGAAAAATTAAATATTTTTTATATATTCATAAAATTTTGTTTCTTGATGAATAACATCAGTAAAATATGGAAAAATAAAAAAATTTAGGAAAAAGAAAAATATCCATGTCATTGATGTATCCAATATGTAATTTAAATTTTTTAAAAAATAATCAAGTTTAGGTAAAAAAAAAATGAAGAAACAATGCAGTTTGATGCTCATCAATGAAGAATTTTGAGAATTTTAAAAACTAACTAAAAAAATATTGATATATATATATATATATATATATATATATATATAGAAGAAAGAAAATAAAAATATTATAGTGTGTGAAAATTTTGACATATCACCATTTTCTAGTGACTATACTCATTAATTTTTGGTAGAATGCCTCAAGTGATAAAAAAAGAAATATGGGTGCCTCAAACCATGTAAGAAAAATGTGAGTGCCTACTTAAGAAATGATCTTTAAATTGATATTCTCAAACAGTAAGTTAACTCGATAATTTTTAGATTAACAAATTATAATATGTATTTTAATAAATTTACTAAAAAAATTAGATATATACGAGTTATATGTTAAAAACTAAGTATCAAAAATTTCAGGTGGGGGCCTCGATTGTTGTATCAGTTAAATTTGAATTCATCCCTAATTTTATAGGAATTTATCAGTCAATTTATATGACTTTTGTCATTATTTGAGTAAGTTATTTAAAAACTATGCCTAATTACAACCTAAATATGTGTAGGGGTAGACCCATGAATTTTGTATAGCCTAGGCCGAAGTTAAAAGAAGCAACGAGCTAAATTCGGCTCATTTATATCCGTAGCAAAAAATAAAAGGCTGTGAATAATAAATATCCTGTTACTTAAATGTTACGCTAAAATGAGAATTAGCTATTAGCTAGATGATCATACAGTGACTAATACAAAAGAACGAGAATATTACCTGGAAAATGTTGAATTTATATCCCTAGATATAACCTCAGCAAGTTTTTTCACTCACGCATTTGATCGAACATGATGCGTTCGTTTTTATAGTATACGTTTGTGTGTGTTTTCTAGTCAGTTTCATCTTCCACTTGCACAATTTTCACTAAAAAATGACTTCTTGGTTTATTTTAGCAGGCTGGCAAGAGTTCTGTTAATTTAAAACAAAAACTAAGTACTAGTTACTCATTTTCCTTCTGGTGTTCCCACTTGAGATGATATCATGGGCTTCGATCACGATTTAACAATTGATGTTACCTAACTTTTCATACTTATCTCATCGTTTTTCTACTTTCAATATGTGCTTTGTTTGTTTAACTAACAACCAAATAATAAAAGATTTATTTCTCAAACTCAAAAAAGCACTCTTATACTACTACGAGACATCCCGGTTTTAGCGACGGATGCTGCGTATTATGAGTAACTAAGTAACTATGGTCAAGCGAAACTCATGCATTTTACAAAATTATTTTTAATATAACCTAATATAATCAACATTTACAAAAACAATCTCACTGAAAACTAATGAATTGAGTGGATGTCATTTGATAGGAAAAAATCAATAAGAAAATCTACATATATACATTAAATAAATAAAAAATATAAACCTACACCCCAATAATGCGATTGGTCTAGAAATAAACAAGTTCAAGAATACTAAGACAAGCAGAACTAAAGCTTGGTTTGGTAATATTGTGCTTTTCTGACTCTCTTACATCTGTTTTTAAAAAAATAACGTTAGTTATGTTTGGTAAAATAATATAAAAATTATTTTCAATAAGTAGAAGTCACAAAATTAATATTGAGGAAAATTTATTGTAAAGCTGCGACTATAAGATTTAAATTGACTATAATAAACATTGAAAATTAAAGAGAGATAATTAATTTCCTTATTAATTAATCAAAAGATAAAGTACGAGTTTTTATTAAAAGTTATGGTGATATTAGTTTTTTAAATATTTTAGAGCAGAAGCCAAACTATTAAAAATCTAGAACAGAAGTACACTAATTTTTTATTTACCAAACATGAAAAAAATTAACTTATACTCTTCATAAGCATAAGCATTCTCAATTACAAATTAAGCTTAAGTGGTGCTAATTGTTCTTAATTAGCTACTTTGACAAAAGATGTATGAGAATTCCCAATGTGATTTTTCGTATACTTTAATACAAATTAAACAACTAATGACAGCTTGCCTACGTTAATAAATTAAAATCTCCAACAACTTGTTCATCCTAAATTAACATGATTCCTATTAGCTACACTAATAAATTAATATTAAGTTGACTTTTGAAGGCATTCAAAAAAAGAAAAAACTATGTCAATGAAGACATGTATACATTTGAGCGATAACCACGAATAAAGAAATATTTTCACACGATAGTAAAAAAAATTTCAAGGAAATAATCAACCTCCATGTATTATATATGTATTATGTATATATAGTCTCTCTATGTCTTAGCTTTTAAAATGGTTTAAAATTTAAGTTTTTATTCAAAATTGGTTGGTAATAAAAAATTTAAGTTAAATTATATTTTTTATGTCCATATAATTTGACTAAAAATTCGCTTTAATTCTTATAGTTTAAAAAATCAAACTATTATTTTTATAGTTTAAAAAATTATACAATGTGATCTTGTCGTCACCTCTCGTCCATTTTAACTATGAATGATGTGACTTTAATAAGTGACTTACCAAGTGTTAATATGGATGAATGGCATATATATATATATATATATGTGTGTGTGTGTGTGTGTCAGATAATGTAGTATTTTTTTTAATGTTTTAAAAATGAACATAATGAAGTGCTAGTAGTTGCGTAATGAAGTAGGGGTTAACCCCACAGACGCTAGCAGTTAGTAGGTGACTAACGATGCAATGGTACTTACAGTATGTTGGGTCATTAGTCTTCCCTAGCTACCTCATCGGGCCTCTTAGATTCCGGAAGCTTGATGAGTTTGCTTTTCAGCAGTTAATCTAGAATGTGAGGAACATCTGCGTCAGGGAATGGATATTTCTTTTCTTCCATTTCTTTGAAGTTCGCCCGGACTTCTCTCGCATTGTTGTTGCCGATCTGATTCCTTTTCTATCTGCTTAAATCACCTATAGATCCTAATCGGAGCAGTACTAACCACCATCAAGTCCTTTGTGGAGCTCTTGGTTGGTTTCTCACTTTTCTTTATCTCTTTCTTCCTTAGGTCAGGTACAAGAGGATTGTAGTTTCCATGACTGGATATGCTCAATTCCATATCATGGGCACGGATCGCCAATTCTTCAAAAGATTGTGCCTTTATCCCTTTAAGGATATACAAAAGCTCCCAACCAATGCCTTGGACACACATCTTCATAGCAAATATTTCATAAATTCGTTCCTTGTAATCTAAAGACAGAGCGTGCCATTGGTTGATGTAATCTATCACTGGCTTATCCTTCCACTGTTTGGTGTTGGTGAGCTCCACCAAACTAACTGAGTGCTTGGTGTTGTAAAAACAGTTGGGAATTCTCTCACAAGTTGCTCCTAGCTCTCAATCGATTCTACGTCTAGATCTGTATACCAATCAAAAACAATGTCTTTGAGGGACCGTACGAATTGTTTAGCCAAAAGATCACCAAGTGTTTCAGCATTCTCATAAGTTTCCACGAAATGGGCTATGTGTTATTTAGATTACTCTTCCCGTCAAATTGATTGAACTTGGGAGGTTGGTAGCCATTCAGCATCCTCACGTTATCGATGTGCTTGGTGTATGGCTTTGAGTACATAAGCAAGCTTTGGGTTGGCCTTCCATATTGTGCCTAGATAGTGTTGGTAATGATATCCTGCAACTATTGGAGTGAGAATGATGTAAAGGAAGTGAAAATTTTCGAAGACGCTCCTCCAGTCTCAATTGCCTTCTCCTTTTTCTTGTTGGTAGGAACTTGAGTGATTCCCGACAAATGTATTAGGTCTTAACCCTCTGGAACGTTCCCATTAAGCCTGTTGACTAGATCAGCGATCTGGAAGCCCTTTTCTTCTACTGTCTTAGTTAGTTTCTCAATTGTGCACTCTATGCTTGCAATTCTTTCATCCACAGTAGCGGCATTCACCACCATGGAAGGCATGACTTCCTTTAAATTGGGCTTTTTTGTAGTGGCTGAGATTCCTTCATCCTCCGAACTTCAAGTGAAGAATTATTGTAAAAGCTAATAGAGGAGAAATAGATTCTTCTTGTTTTCGGCATGTTGCTTTCCAATTCGAGAGACTTCACA
This sequence comes from Quillaja saponaria, assembly GCA_029379385.1. Classification (NCBI taxonomy): domain Eukaryota; kingdom Viridiplantae; phylum Streptophyta; class Magnoliopsida; order Fabales; family Quillajaceae; genus Quillaja; species Quillaja saponaria. Next base: position 15,356,314 of record CM055611.1, on the reverse strand, counting down.
GAAGATGGATCCCCGATCTTCACAAGGCAACCATCAAAGCTGATGAATGGAGTGGCATGCATCCGAGTTTAGGCTTGATGGGAGACAGGCACATCAAAAAAGTTTATTACCAAAGTTTTCCAGGATGGCAGCACTAGAGGCAGCTTTCTTGTCAGCGGCAGCTTTCTTGGTGGCGGTAGCCTTGGTGATGTTCTTCTTTAGAGCCATTTGATCTAGCAAGGTTGATGTAGAGGCTTTTAATTGAGAAAGAGATAAGAGGCAGAGTCGATCCCACTGGGCGTGCCAAAAAACTAAACAGACAAAAATTCATGTACAAATAACAATTTATGTATATATTTGTAAATAAATGGTTACAGCTCTGTATTATATTCTTTAAAAGAAAAGAATAAGGATTCCTCTGATTCGATATCCTAAAAATTTGATTCAATCCTAAGGCTGCGAAGCTTGATATCGGATGGAATGATTTGTTTCTTCAAGACAATGTTGTGGATGGTTGTTTGAGATGGATTTTGGATGAACTTTGCTAGCACCAGCTTGATTACAGAGAACCTTTTGGTTGCTTCGAATCTCTTATTTGGGAGAGAATAGAAGCGTAAGAGAATTTCAAGAGTTTTTGTCTTGACTTTTCTGTAAGTGTCCTCTTTCCATTGCCAATGCAAGCCTATTTATAAGAGAATGTTAGGGGCAAGAATTTGGGAATTGGAGACAATTTGGCTATTTGATTGTTTTAACTTGATTAGGTGTAATTCAATGTGATAGAAAGTGATTTGAGGAAGATAAGATTTGACCATGAACAATTAGCATTTGAATGGTGTTGATTGAAATGCTAATTGGTATTGATTTGGTGATTTGAGGTTGATTTGGAGTGATTTTGTTGTGATTGGTGTTGATGACCAATTTGTGTCTATTTGGTCAATTAACTTTTAATTGGTCAATTAATCTCTAATTGGTCAATTAACCTCCATTTGGTCAATTTGTAATTTAATTTATTGACCCATAAATTGGCCAATTATTTCAATAAATAGATGCAAAAAATGTGGTGTCTACAATATTTTGGAAGAACTGAATGAGAAATTGATTGGGTTTTAAGCTTCGGATTGCAATTATAGGTAAGATTTTGACCAAGTATTTTCTTTTTCCCAAGTAAATGTTAGGTTTCATTAATATATATTTGGGGCCTCTAGATTTTATTAGAAATTTATTCAATTTCTCCTGTACTGGCAGTTTCTTAGAAAAATAAATAAATTTATTTGAACATTGTTTGATTCCTTAGCTTTTGGGTTCTCAATTATAGGAAAATCTTTTTTTTTTTTTTGAGATATTAACTTGTAAATTAAACATTGTCAATTTTGTATTTAAAACTACATATTGGATTGACTAAGATATTGTTTATAAATTATGATTTTAGTCTGGTAGTGAATATATATTATTGTTATAGGTTTATATAAATTCATAAGTTTGTTAGTTTTGATCTTTTATTTGAATGCTGATAATTTCAAAAGAAAAAATATTTAAGTCAAATTTCTTAAAAGTAGAATTTCTGCAATAGTTAATTAAGTTTTATTTTTTCTTTTAGAAATAGTTTTGGCTATACTATCTTTGGTCAATATTTTCTTTCTCCTGTAGCCGTTATCCTACAATTCTATTGAGTCAATGGTGTTGATTCTTGTTAGTTTATATCCCTTCTAGACTGTTGCTTTGTATCAAAACTGTCATACCTCTCACAGAAGTTTGACTGGCTGGAGGAATGGATAACCAAACCTCCGTAACCCTGACTTCAAAAGCAAGAAACAAATGTGACTTTTGACTAAGCAAAAGAATAAAAGTAAATTTCATAAAACATAAGTTAACTATAAAAGTTTGTTTCTGAAACATATAACCAAAGAGAAGCAATTAATTAACCACTTCTCGATTTAAATCAAACACACACTAATCCAGTAACCAAAGAGAAGCAATTAATTAACCACTTACCGATTTACAAATCTTGTTCGTCACTTCCTCTTACGCATAAGTGTGTCATTGATTCAACAATACTTTCCAAAGCTACAAATTACATTTTCCACATATTATTTAGTTTATCAATTTTATAAGTTACAACATTTTAATTACAAAAATCTACAGCTACTAAATTTCAAGTATTTATTTAAAGTTTACTTCTTTTAGGAATTTTCAATACCCCCTTGGATATATGTTTGTTTTAAACTTATATACTTAACCAAATTTAATAAAACCAAGTTGAAACATTAACTTTAGAAAATTAGCTATCTTTCTTAGTAAGGAACTTTTCCTAAAATTAGTCTTCAACTTGCTTAATTTCTTACATAACAAAAACAGGGCACTCGTATAATTTCTAGTTATCTGTCCAAGATTCGAATGCTTGTAGAATTCTCATACTTGGGAATTAAATTACGAACATTTCTAGTTTAGTTTTTCAAAATATTAGGAACCTTTCATCTTTAGCACTCTACTCTAATTAAACCTTTAAGACCCCCTAATATCAATTATTTCAAAATAGGTATAGTCAGGGACTGGAAAATTATAGTCATGACTTCCAATACCTCCAAAATGCACACAACATGGAATTAATACCTGAACCACTTTATATTTATCCTTTAATATGTTAGGAAAACTTTTTATTCATAGGTCATTAGCTAATTCCAACCACAACCCCTGATAAAGTCTCCCGGACTGACTGAAGCTTACTAAAAATCCTATATGGACCTAGCTGCAATCCAATAGCTCTAACGATAAATATACTTAGAAATAGGTTACAAAATTTTTCATACATCATCTCAAGATCCTAAAATACACTTTATCTTTGGAACTCTTAATTTAATTAAGTTCCAAAGACACCCAAAATACAAGATTTCTCTAACCCACGAAATCTGGCCCTGCATCCCTTCAAAAACTTCTTATCTCTCATTTTCCAACACTTTACCCACAACTAGCCCTCCTTTGTTCTTACCTATTACTCACTATTATCAAATCCTCAATTCACCACATTAATCAACCATTCTTTGTTCTTGTTTAGGAACTTTTTTATTCAAATCCCAAAATAATCAATACAATTCAATTAACCATTATAATACTCATGTTCCCATTATTGAATTTAACTTAAATCAATTATTTAAAACATGAATTACATAGTCTTTGTATGAACATGCCTAATCCAATTCTAAAACTCCTTTCATTCTTATCATTTTCCACTTTCAAGTCATAAATATCATTAGTCTCACTACTAATTAATCTTACCTTCTTAATTTAATCAAAAGGAATTCCCAACATCTACTTAATTCCAATTAAATGTTGACCAAAAACTTGAATTCTACAACTCCAACACTCATATTCTTAGATTTCAAAGAATCCTAATTCAATTTCATTTAACCCTTTTTAACTACAACATCAATATATTGAACTCCAATTTTATAGTTAACACTAGCCTAATTAAATTCCATCTTTCTTAATTAACCATATAACTAATGAAACTTGTGTAAGTCCAATTCTATGCATGTATCAACATTTAGTTTCTACTAAGCATTTTGTCAAATACCTAGTTTGCATATTTTATGCGAATCCATGTATATGTGTTTATATCCTAAAGAATCAACTCAAATTCATCAACCTTACCCATATTTCAACTATGGATTTCAACTTCAACCAGCTACCTAACATTAATCAAGAACTTGAATTGCCCTTTACACTCTTAACTTACTAATTCTCCACACATCTCGTCAAGCATTAAGGAGTTCATCAAGTTAGAGTAATTAAACAAGGAAACTTTAGGAACTAAGTGGTTTGGAAAATACCTCTTGGTAACCCATCAAGCTGCTACCAAGAGGTGTTGTTATCACTAGTTGAGGATGGCCAACGGAAGGAAGGGTTTAGTGGCCAATTTACACAACCAAGCTTGACTGCCTTTTTTCCTAAAACATGGCTATATTGGACGCCCTTCTTGGCTGCTACAGTGGTGGTTAAGGACTTCTCCAACCCTTAAAACTTCAATCCCAACCGTTTCTTACACTTGGAAGGAGGTGGAGAAGCTGCTACTCAACGGATGAAAGAAGGTAGCAAGGTTTGGCTGCTGAAAAGCTTGAAATAAAGCTACTGTCCTTTGGTTGAAACTCACGGTTGGAACCATAGAATAGCCAGAGCAAAACAAGAGCAAGGAAAGAGGAGAAAAAAGGTGCAATTTGGCATATACCTTGGCTACAAGAAAGGTGATCCACGGTAACAACCAAGAGAGCAAAACAAAGCAAAATCTTAGAAAGCTCGAGAAGCTATGGAAGGAAAGGAGAAAGACTAGAAAAATCTAGATACAAGGGAAGACTTTGTTAGGCCAAAGGAGGAAAAGAGAGAGAAATATACAAGAACGAAAAAGTAATGGCAATGGAAGTGGAAGTGAGGAGGAAAATGAGGAAAAAAAAAAAAAAACAAAAAAGTCTATGGTCAAAAGTTAAAAAGTGAAATTGTGTGGCTTACATTAAATTTTGTTTCATATATATATATAGCTTCTAATTTATCCTTTAAATTACACACTTGTTACTCACATCAATGAAATTACACATGAAAATTTCAAGTTCAAAAGTTAATCAATAGAGTTATAGTATTTAATTTTCATGCATATATTCTTGTATTTTAATTTACTTTATGAAAATTATTATTTACTTAGTCACCAAAACTTTTTTCTATAACATCCTAACTCATACGTTAACTATCGGGTTGTAACAATACATATTCAAATATCCATTTATCTTAATTTTACTTTGTGTAACATTCTATTAACCTAGTCACTACAGTTTACATACAAATATTCTAACACCTATATTCAATTATTGAGTTATGGCAAGAACGTTAATTAAGGAGATCTAATGTTTGATTGTGTCTTTGATGAATTCGGATTGACACTGGTTTGATTCTAAATGTCAAGGTGAGAGGTAATTACAATATGTGGCATTGTTTTAGAATCTTTAAACATAATTTCAGACTTAAATGAATTTTGGTTATAATATGAAACTAGTTATTGATTAATTTAATATTTTTTTTTTTTTTTTGTATTGAATAATTCTATTAGGACCTAGTTTTGGGAAAATGCATAGCTTTTCATTTTGTTTCGTACTTCAAAGATAGTTATAATAAATTATGATGATTTGAAATGTGTTTTTGTGATTTTGAGAACTTGATATGAAATGATGAATTTATGAGTATTTGATGTGAAAGGTTTCATATGTGAAAATATAGTCACGAAATTGTTTGAAAATGTAATGTGATATGAATTTTTCTCTCATTTTGTATATTTTCTAAAAAAATAAAGGAATGATTATGTTTGTATTTGTAACCCACTGTTAGTGTGGGATTTGATGTTTGATTTGAAATAAATTATTTAGGAAAAGACTAGCTGTATATATAAATATATGTTTTCAATAAAAAAAGTTGATATGTTTTTTTTAGAGAAATTAATGTGAACTGATTTGTGAAATAGAATGTAGTGTATGGAATGGCTTGTCTATGAGAAAATTAGATGAAATAATTTTGATTATATAGTGGTTCTGAACTTTACCGTTGAGTTATTTATGAAAAGTTAAAAGCAAATGATTCGAGAATATATAGTATTTTACATTTTGTTTTGGAAAGTGATTGTATTAATAGATACAAACTACTTGTATCATGGTGTTTGTTATTTAGTTTGGAATAAAATAATTTCGAATGCATCTTTTATGGTTTTATGAGACGAGATAATTTGGTTTGATGAAACTTGATTTTTGGAAGAAACCTTGTCAGAATACCATAGTTAACAGTGGTGTTGTTAGCCTTGGTGCACCATGGTTCAACCCTAGCTAGCAAGGGTAATGCTAGCCCGGTGCTAGGCCAAGCATGTAGATTGGATTTGTTTGAATATAATAAGATTGATGTGAAATTGGATGCCTAGTCAGCAAGGCTGATGCTGACCTTTGGGCCGTGAGCCCATTGGTTCGTTTATGAAATTTTGCCGTAGCATCCTCCATGCTTAATGTTTTCTAATTGTTTTCCTAATCAGATTTTCAAAACATGCTTTCACCTATAGTTTGATAAAAGTTTCTTTCAAGTAGGATATATTATAAAACATGTTGTTTTGTTTATTGCTTTCTAATTTATTTACCAGTTTAAAAAGAATTATTCTGATACTCAAGACTATTTGGTTATGCTATTATGTCAATTTTGTATATAGTTAGTTGTTTATGTAATCAAAATATTTTTGGTCAACTTGTTTTACTTTTGATGAGTATGTGTCTAATTATTATAAGAAATTTGAAAAATATTTGTTTATATTTTGTTAGTGAATAACCCAGATACATGAAGTAATTATTAATGATTGTTGCTATTCTTTTGGAATGTTAGTTTATGATTTTATTCAAAATTCATCTAATGCTTTGACCGACGAGACAGAATGAAGTTTTTTTGAAAAACTGTGAAGTAATTTTGTAAAACTTGTATGGCACATAAGTACCTTTGACTGTTTAGCCTTGTTATCTAGTGGGGTAGTATGTTGATAATACAATTTGGATGGGTTCTTCTATTACCTTGAAATATTGGTATTACATATCGATTATAATCTATTACGTTTGAATTCTCTAATGGATAGTTGGAAAAGAATGTTCTTTTGAATTCTTTTATTGTGAGGATTTTTGGGTTGGTTTTGGTAAGAAGTCCCTTCAGTTTTCAAGTTGATACTTTGCTTAAGTTTTTGTTGTTAATTAGTTCTTTTTAATGGGGGTTGTTCTTAGTGAAAACTTGTCTAAAAGTGTGAGTTAATTTATGGACCAATGGAGTGTATTAACGGATTGATGCCATTAAATTTAATAAAATTTTAGATTACTTGGTTAATGGTAGTGGATGGGGTAACTAGCTTGGTTATGTGATGCAATTCAAGATATTTATGGTTTGAAATTTGAATTGGTTAAGTAGAATGATTAAGGTTGTTAATCTTTTGAGATTCAATAATATCATGTTAGCTGTCCATTTAGGTGGGTGGATCTTATTGGCGGAATTTAGAACTTTAGATTGAGATTTTGTTCTTGATGTTTAGTAGTTTAATTGATAAAATAGGTTTGACTTTTAGTAGATTTCTTTTCTAGAATTATCAACTAGTATTACAAGTTTAGGCTTATGAAAATTTGGTTAGAGTAATGAGCATAGTGTCTTGTCTAGAATGTTTACTGGTTAAGTGGCAGGCTTACAAGATGTATTTGGTGATCACGAAAGTTTCTTTTCCAATATCATCTTCAATTATGGGATTTAAATCTATGGTAATAGATCATATGGGTTTTGAGTGTAGAATTTCATCTTATAACTCTTAGGTTCCAATAATATTTGTGTGTTTTGACCTTTTTTCTTTTTAATGGTTATTAAGTTGCATGTGATTTTACTTTGAGGTTTTAAGTTACGTTTTTTCATTAGTCTCATAAGATGTAGATATGACCAAATTAATCTTGAGGTGACCGTTTAAGGTCCCCTTAGGAAATTGAAATGTTAAAGAATAACTTCTTGAGTGAATTAGGTTTGGTAATCTCGGCACTATACCATAGATTTCTTTTTAAAATAAACTTGTGAATTTGTGAAAGTTAATATTCAAGAAAACTTTCCTAAGCTATTATATTTTGAAAATTTAATAAGAGTGTTTCTTGAAATAATTCTTACACATTATAAAAGGTTTTATGAGATGCATCGTTTGTTAAATGTACATATCAATTTTTAAATCTTTAAATTGTTCATGTATTTGTCTATTCCTGACCAAATGTTGTATTTGCTAACTTACTGAGCTTGTTAAAGCTCACTCCACTCTTTTTCCTTGGTTTGTAGATACTTGGCCCAAGCAGTTTCTTCATTTGAGGTCTAATGTCAGCACTTGTTCTCGCTGAAACTTGGTATTTTGTTATTCTGTTAGTGTTGCTCCGCATTTATATTAGATTCTACATAAGTTGTTATCTATTTTTTTGTTTATCAACTGTTGAGTTTTTTATTTTTTGTACTTTGATATTAATTTGAAGCTAACTTAATCCAAGGTGAGCCTTGGCCTGTCTTAGATCTTGTACCAGTCATGACTTAAGTTTTGGGTCATGACAAATTCCTCCTCCGAAATATGAAATTGACAACAGAATCACTGTGAACACCCATGGCCTTGTCCTAATACAAGCATGATTGGGTTGAAAATGGACCAGGTTCATAACCAGGAGCAAAACTCTCCTGAACATCCTTCATCAGAGACTCAACCTGCAGAGGAAGCATTCGCTTCTTCTTCAGGCCATAATCGAACATCTGAATTCTTTTACCATAAACTGCGTACATAGCAAAATCACCTAAATGTGCGTCAAGAGAGAAAGAGCTAAATCCCTCATTCTTCAGTTATTTACTCTCATGTATGCAAATTATTAAGAGGTTTACGAAGATAATGAGATCAAGTTAGATCCTAATCACAAAGCATGAGATCAACACAAACCAACTAAAAGGATACATAAAATTTCAATGCTTAAATGACTTTCTTTTTCTTTTTTTCCGAGAAAGACAAACCTATCAGATACTCATTAGAACATTCCTACATGCATTAATAGGACAAAAGTCATATTCTCTCAAAAATGTGTTTATTGCTCCCCAATAGGTTTTTAAGAAATTTAGTTTGAACCAACAATTTCGTATCTGTTATAATGTTGATGAGTTGATCCATTAGCAGAAAATAAATGCAGATGTAAGCACTGGATGGATAATGGCACTGCTCCAAGGCAATCAGGTTTCTAAGAACACATTATGTTTCACTTGTCTACCTTAAAAGGTGAAAGTTGCATGTGAGCTTTCAAATAATTTATGAATGGTAAACAACTTAAATATGGCAACCATTTCAACACCCATTTCTTCTTGAATGTTATGTCAAGCAAACGTTTATCATTGACATGCTTGAACACCACTCCTGCCTCATTCTGTTGCTCTATATAGAACATCACAAATGTCCCTGTCAAAATTTAAGTCCATATTTGCGAGGTAAAAGCACTTTACCAGATCAGTGAAATGCAATACTTCCTCGATTAGTTTGATTTCGACAGTTTTATCTGATGATTTCTTTTGAGGATTGTAATTGGAGAAGTATTGAAGAGCAAGGTCAAGAAATTTATTATTCTTCATCCTGGGGATGAGCTGATAGAGTTCCTCAAGAATGAAAAATGGGATTTGACTCTCAAGTAATAGCAAGTCCATCTCTATACCCTTTCTCAACCACGATTTGCTTAACATACAATCCATTTCACATTTGATTGTATCTGTTATTCTTAAGACAATCTCCATAATGAAGATAGCATCTAACACGATCATCTCCACAAATTCTTCTGATCCAAAATGAGAAGTGTAGGGTGAATAACAATGCCAGATTTTCTCTTCTTTTTCCTTAATAAATTCCTTGAACTTCTTTTTCCATGATGAAAAGGACCAATTAAGATCAACTTAGGATTGTAGGCTTGCTAATTTACACTCCGAAGATTCACAAGAACCTTATAGATGAAACAGCCATTCCATAGTAGAGGATATTCACCTTCTGTAATGTCAATTAGGTGTTCAAATTGATGTACATTCTCTAGTACAGTAAGACTGGTAGTACTGCTAGCCATTTTCTTCCATCCTTCAGCCTTTTACCCTGCTAATACAAATGAGGATGTTTGGTAAATGTGAAAAATGATTGAAATAATTAAATGGAACTTAAAGTTGCTGACAAATCTCAATGAGTACTGCATTTTCATTATGTTTTCACTCTTTAGAATTGAAGCACCTAAAAATTGCAATCTATCAAAACAAGAGTAAAACAAAGCTGACCCTTGCTCACCCTGTTCACAAGTGCCTATGCATTGTGAATAATGTTTTGGTTAAGACTTCACAATCCAACCCAAAAAAAGTAGATGTAGAAGGAATTGATTTCCGAGAGGCATTTTCATGTTGTCAATCCGCTTCGTGTATGGCTTTAAATATGAAAGTGAATTTTGCGAACATCCTCCGTGTTATGCTCAGATAGTGTTGGTGATCATGTCCTGCAACTGCTGTATTGAGAAAGTGTCGTAATGGAAGTGGAAAGTTGTTGAGAAAAGCCAAGTTCTTCTTTCTTTTTTCCTTTGTCCACGAAGATCGTGTTTGAAGTCAAACCTAGAATGAAAGTTTGTTGACTTGGCTTAACACTATTTTGCATCTCCAACTTGTTCATGAGATTAGCAATCTCCAAATCTTTGTTTTCAACGGTTTTGGTGAGGAGCAAGATCTTCTTTTCTAATTCAAGTACCTTATCTTTCACAGTTGAAGCTTTAATCACCATGACTGGCATGACATCAATACAGGGGATCATATCTATTGTGGAAGACATCAACTTACCATTCAAATTTGTAGGTAACATTTCAAAGATGGTAGAAACATGAGAATCCAATTTAGAGCATCGAATGTTGCCCCCAAATTTAGAATGCTCCAAAAAAGATGAATCTTGGTTGTAGGTGAAATTGTTTACTTTTCCCATGGTGATGGGATCCTGAATGGCAAAAGGTTGGACCTTGAATTAATTCACCATTTGAAGAAGTTGTTAATTGATGGATTTTGATTTCTTTTGTGTGATCCGTCCATTACATGTGATCTTGTTGGTGGAAGCATCATCAACAACAAAGGAGATGACAACTTTAGCATAGACGTCAATATCCTTTTTGGTTTGGTTCTTCATAGTAAACATGAGATCCAATTGTGTTAATGTAGAGGCTTTTGAAGGAGAAAGAGATGAGAGGCAGAGTTGGTCCCATTGGGCATGTTAGAAATTTGTGAACAACAAATTCATGCTTGAAAGTAACGGACAAGAAAGCGTGTACAAAAATAACAATTGTATTATAATTTGTAAAAATATGGTACAATCTTTGAATTAATATTCTTTACAAGAAAAGAATAAAATCCTCTGATTCAATCTCCTTGAAAACTTTACTTAATCCAAGGGCTATGTAGTTTGATCCCGTATAAATTGATGAACTTCTTTCAAAACGACGTTATGGATGATCGTTGAGAAAGGTCTTGTGATCTCTATGAGCTATGAGCTTGATCCAGTATTGTTTAAACTTAGCTGCTCCATCATTAGTTTCATCACCTCTTGCTCATTCATTTCAACAGTAGGTTGGGATGTGATAGTAGATCCAAATGAAGATCGAGATATGCTGATCTTATCTCCAAACAAGGTCCTTGTAGCAACAGCCATCTCATACCCATAAAGTTTTCCTCTCTTTTTTACTTCCCCAAACACCTGGAGCCAAATCTCTTCATCAAACAGTAGATAATTTGCAAAATCTTCTCCATATTTCTCAATGATATGACACTCATAATCTTCTTGCAAATCCATAAATACATGAAATTTATTAATCTTTTCCAAATCCTTTTCTTAAATTAACACTTGCCTTTATTTTCATAAATCTGGTCATTTACAAGGGCTGGATAACTAACAATAACAGTAAGTTTTACTCCCCACACCCCTCCCCCCCACCAAAAAAAAAAAAAAAACTTGTTTGAGCTGTTATAATTATTAATCCAAATATTTATTAAATTAACAACCTTTTTGTTACTTTCAATCAAAGTTACAATCTTCAATGTATAGAAAACTTTATTAATGTATTTAGATCTTGGAATTAATTTCCTACTAGCTAGCTACTACTTTGAGTTGTTTGGAAAACTCAAAAGAAAGAAAACAAAACAAAACCAACCCAAACCATAAGAATTCCATGAGCGGCTACGGTAGGTATTAGATTTGCAAACCATCCACGGCTCCACGCATTACTCAAATTCTACCATCTTTTGTTTCTTTCTACTTCAACATTTTGTGCTCTCATTGTTACAGAGTTTTGACATGGTTTATTTTTTTTTTCATGTAGAGTGTTACTTCTTTGGAGTTAAGAGATTTTGCGAGATAATATCACCCAACAAGTATCTTCAAGAATCGAACTCTAATGCCCTTCATTTTCAAAAGATGAAAAATTTATAACTAAACCAAAATTCAACTCATGCAATACATTCAAAATTGCATGACTTAAATATTGAACATACCATCTGCAAATATATGGATTTGATAAATAAAGATAAACCCAATGTCACCCACCAAGAAAAGATGGCACATCATCTGTAAACCCCTAAAATTTGAATAGAATTTTATAGAAATGCATTAAAGAGGATGAGTTGTCCTTGCACAATATAAAGAAGAAAGAACAAGTATCATGCAATTATTTATGAAGCTCTTGAGCACTATCAAGACCTCAAATGAGTTTTTGCTCCCTGCTATCTAGGAAGAAAAATTTATAATAAATTGGCAATTTCTTAACCTTGTAAATCAGACAATAAGGAATAATCAATTTTTTTTATTTTTTTTTTAAGACTGACCGGGTGTTTTCAGTCATATGACTCATATCCTTATAGAATGCCTTATGCATATCCTATCCTAAGTTCCATGAATCACAACTTGAGTCTCTACTCTTATGCAGCTACCTCTGAGCAATGCAGAAAGTAGGATTGCCTAACAACAGAATCATGCTTTTCTCATACAGGTTGCAAATTACATTACAATAGTTGACTTTAACTACAGGAATGGTTAAGTATTAACAAATTCCACTAATCCAGTTCATTAAGACTGGCATCACATTAGTACCTACAAGGTCAATCTCCACATTCTACCTAAATAATATTAGTAGAAGCTCTCAGATGTATTCTTCTTAAGAAAAAAAAAATTCAGCACTTGGAATTGCACCTTGGAAACAGAGGGGATATTGCTGAACCAACTCATAGTAAAGAATCAGTCTTACAACATCTGTATGAAAATCTGTAAGGATGCTTACCATAAGAGAAGTCTCTTTAATATTTCAATGGGTTATGGAATCTCTCAATCTCCTTTGACAGAGCCTAGCTGGAAATAAAAGGAAAATAAACCAAGACAGAGATGTGTATAAATTGGCAGAAAGGGTATAAAACTCATTTGTTTAAATAATTAATGTGAAGCAGTAGTTATGTAAAATAAACCATTGTTCCTCTTCCACCAACAGAGACTTCTATGCAAAACTAAAGGAATGAAAAAATGATAACTAAACAAAATCAAACACAATGTGTGGATGCATATAATAAATAAACAAAGGGTCTATAAATATCCACTCATTAGATTGAGATGCAACTAGAAACTGGAGAATACTTTTTGAGTGACAAAAAGAAATCAACAAAGAAATGGCAAGAAAAGCAGGAGAAGCAAGCAGAAAAAAGGGTTGTTTTCACAGTATCTTAAAAAGTTACAGGGCTAATTAAGTCATGGGTTCCCTTAGTAGCAAAACAGAAAAATAAAAGCAAACTAAAAGTCATAGCCTCGTGGTCATGGGGTGGTTTACAAAAAAGATTATTACTAAAAATTCCTTTGTCAAGCATAAGCATGCAGGTTTATGTACATTTAACGGGTTAGGATCCAAATTATTACTTTAAGAATTAGAAAAGTAGATCTTCAAAAGTCAACTAACTTTTCTTTTATTTTTTCTTTTTTATGTTATCTTGAAGTAGCACCTAGCTTATTTTTGTTTCTATTTATATATATATATATAGAAAACCCGCCTGTTGTTTTTACTTGGTACTGCCTATTCCACAACCAAGCAAGCTTTACCTTCACTAGTGAATTAAGAATGTAGTCTTGTATTGCTGTTGCGAGTTTATTTCTTTCTTCCTCTGTTTTCATCCAAATTAAAATATTATAAAAAAACTACAATAATTATACAGGGTTGTCCTATATAGTGTCCTAGAAACTGCAGGAAGCTTCTTAAATCACTAGGGACGTGGATTCCCTCCTAAACTTGTGGAGGAAACATGACCTAAATTAAGTAAAAGGGCTTAAGGCCAAGAACAACTATGAGAACTAACATCCCTTTCTTGTTGCTTTTATCTTTATTATTTTAGTGTTCCACTGAATGTAAATAGCAGAATTTCTTTGCAGGTGATCTCAAAATCTTGATTTATTTTTGAATCATTAATAACATCCCTTGAGGTCCTACATTGCAATTTAGTACTCAGACATACTGATTACAAGATTATAAAGAGTTCTGTTCCATGAAAACTGGGACTTTGGCTGACCATGGCCAAAATACCCTACAGACTTACCAACAATGATTATACTTATCTTTGTGAGCATTAACCTTTTTCACCATTAGTCTCTGAAGCTTATTCACTTGTAAATTCCCTGACGTAGTGATGAGTATTCCTTGATTTAGTGATATCTATATCTTGGATGGCAGAAACTTCAAGATTATTGATTATCATTACACTCCTGGAAATTATTGTAAGACGAAAGTAAGAATCAAACATCTTCCCTTGATTATATCAGGAAGAGTTTCTTGTGGGTGAAGCAGATTATCAGAATGTTAAGTGATTCCATAAAGTTAAGGCACACAAGATAAGAAAAAATGGATGAGATCATGAGACTATTTAATCTTGTCCCAATCCTTATCAGGCGCTTCGTTCAAGTAAGACTAAACAATCTTTATAAAGGTTGGTATCAAGGTGGATTAGACAATGGGAGATAAACTATAACTAAACCAGTAAAATTTCTCTATCTTTCACTCTTTTTTCTCTGTCTTCCCTTTGACCAGACATGATCCTTCTTTTCTATTATCAAGCAATATATGATGGTCTATTATCAAGCAACATAAGAGTCACCTGATAAGGAGGAGACCGAAACGGAAGAAAGCCATATCAAATCCACAAGAAATGACTAAAGTTTGGTACAGTCAAGTAGTCAACTGTTGTAGATAAGTTCCAACAGGAGAGGATGGGAAGAAAGAATAAATCCGTATTGCCAACATTCTTAATCACTGGCTTCTGCATCCTAATCACCAAAATTCCCTCCTTAACTTGTGATTTACATATGTCTGGTGATCATCCACCTACTAGATCAGTGATATGCTCCTAGTGATAGTTAGGCTAAAGGATCCACACAACTTGCTGTATCATTAGGTCATGGATACCATATCCACTCCAGCATTAACTTAGTTTAAGCATGCCTGAACATGAAAAATAATATAACAGATTGCTTGCATTTTGGAAAAGCAGGTGGAAGCACAAGAAGTATAAACATTGTCGTCCTTAATGATTTTTGCACCAGCTATTTGTTTTCATGGCCAAAATAGAAATAGAGGAATAAAGGCTGGTTTGTTTTTTAATTTTTTTCCTTATAGATAATTAATTGAAGAACTATAACACTCATGGCCAAGAACAACTGAAATTATTCAGTTTGTAACTGCTGAAAATTACAAGAAACGGGTATTAAGTATCAGTTTACTGATTAAGTCAAAGTTATCAGGTAAAGTAAGCATCATAACCTCATCCATCAATGAAGGAAACCATGTTCACAGATACACAAAGATAAGTATAATCATAACAAAAATTAATCAAAATAACAGAGGCAGCAAAGAGACTTCAGAGCAGAGAAAAAAAAATAGCTAAAAAGTTTATCCCAGAGAAAGAATCAGCAAAACATTTTAACTAGCAAGCTAATTTATTCAAGAGTTGTACATCTACAGCAAAATCTGAAAGCAAGTCTTCATTAAGCCATTGTCCAAATGAAGACTGTAACTGCCATCCAAATTCTTAAATCCAAAAAGTTTTTGATAGGAGCAAATAATGTGCAACTATATAAAACATGAACACTCATTCATGAACACCACTTGCACAACAGCATAAGTGCAACTATATAAAACATGAACACAATCAATTAGCTGAAGGATCTAGACTATAAGCCGAATCAATGGGTTTGACATACCTAATGGTTTAAGCAGCAACTCATGGAAAACAAGAAAATGCCCCAAATTCCGTTAGCGAAACCCAACGATACTTGTCCTACCATCTGAAATGAGAAGACTGCTTTTGAGAAAAAAGCTGAGGTGAAGGTTGTCTGGGTTGAAGCCAAAATTAAGAATCTCTTAGCTCACTGCCTACTGCCCAGACGGACTAGGAAAAGAAAGCTCAAGCTGGAGTTGAAGATCGACTTCAAGTCCTACCCAACAGTAAGATAAACTCTACGTTTAGGAATTTCCTCTGAACAATGACCACCACTGCCTCCTATCACCACCACGGCTATGCATTTCCTCTTTTCTTCCCCAGTTCATTCATAGTTTTTGCAGTGGATCAAAGTGTATTGGGGAGTGAGTTTGTATTTGAAGGTAGTGGGTCAAGAAGGAGAAGATGAAGGCGTTGGGGGTGAAAGGCTTTTGCAGTTGGCCTGGGTACAGGGGTGAAAATGAAAGCATACGCTTGAGAAAGGTAAAGGGAAAGCGAAAATTGTTTGCGACAAGTATCTAGGGATTTATAACCCACCGACAAACAACTGGAGTTAATCGGTACAACAAAACTAAAAACGGTGCGAATTGGTCTACGACAGACGATGGTTGGTCGGAGAAAGGAAAATGCTTTACCTACAAACTAAGTAAAAATAAAAACTTAATACCGACGAACCATAGTTTGTCGGTACATTTCAAGGCAAAAAATCTGTGCTTGGCACCAAAGTGCCCACGAACTTACCGACAAACTATTTGTCAGTATATTATTTTTTCTAATTTGTCAGTGGGTTTGTAGGAAAAGCTCAGTTTTTTTTTTGTTATAACCCTTATCATAAAGTTTAATGTTATACATAATATTTAAGTTTTAGTTATAAAAGAAAATAAATTAAATAAGTAGTAGTGTATTTGTACTTGTTAGAAATCAATAGGATAAAGTACATGTTAGAATAGTTGTACGTAACTTATTATGAATAGGTGAATAAAATTTTACACAAAATAAATTTTATAATAAATGAATATTTGAAAATATATATATATTGTATGAATCTCAAAACTTGATAACGTAAAAATTGAGTATTAGATATAAAGTGTAATTCTAGATATAAAATAATAAATATATAAACAAATCAATCAAGTAATAATATAAGGAAGCTTGTTACAATACAATAACTTAGTTTATATTTTAAAATTTTGTGGTACATAAAATTTTAAAACTAAGACAATTTATTGCTAAGTAAGTGATTCATGTATATATCAAGATTTCACTTGCACCACACATTTATATATATATATATATATAATTGGAACACTTTTGATATTTGGTTTCTTATTTTCATTTTGTCTCTCCTGCTCCACGATTTTTTTCTTTCTCCCCTGTTCTAGACCGTTCCAGCCTCTTCTTTCAAGTAGCTGAGATCTCCTCCCTTCTTGGTCGTCTTGTGTCTTGCCTTCTCTTCAGACCTGCCTACCCACTCTCCGACCTTGACAGTAACCTTTGCCCTTGGTAACCGGCTATTTGTCTTTCTTTTGGCCGCCGATCTGCCCCATTCCAGTTTCGTTCCCAACTTAATTAGAAGCATGGATATGAATTCATCAACTAGCCGGTGTCTTCTGTTGGGACAGCTATTCAACTGTCTTCTTCTTTTAATATTGTCTACCTAGTTAAGAGTTTGTGGAAGGGTGTGGTAGCAGCCGAAATTGTCTCCTTCTTGCTGCTATTGGGTCCGTTTCAATTTCATTTTCAGCTGGATAGTCAACACCTCCATTCCCTGCTTCCTTCTCCAACCTTAGTGCAGCTTCAACTCTAAATCATGACCGTTTAAAAAGAGGCAGTAGCCTACCAGCTAGTAGTTATGCCTCCATTCATGGCTGTGTCAACAAGGCAGCAGTTTATCATGACATGATTATGTCCCCTACCTCTGTTTATCTTCTTTCAAGGCTGTTGGTAGCCGAGGAACTCCACCACCTTCAGCCACCATGGAACGTGACAAGGTTTGGTTATTGCTGGCAGCCAGCATCTTCTACTCATCACGGTTTAGATGCAAGGAGGGACAAGGTTGCTTGTAACTTGGTTTCTTGAATAAGGGTGAGGTTTTATTTGTTTATTTGTTTATTTTTGTGTGTTAATATTTGGATAGTCAAGTTGCTTTAAATTGCTAATAGGCTTGTGGTTAATGTTGTGGTTGAGAAGTTATATGAAATTGAATTAAAAATCTTGATCAAGGAATAAGAAAGTGAGGGGTTAAAGGGACGATTAAAGAAAGAAACATGTAGGAATGGTTGTGCGTGTGGGAGGTACATAATTCAAATATATATAATGAATTTGAGGTAAATTGTTGATATGAAAACAATATTGAAGATGTGTGGAGAGTATGAACAAAGGATTATTAGTGGGGAATAAAGTGTTGGAAAATGGGAGGAAGTGGTTTTTGGAGGATTGTAGGGACAGATTTTGTGGGTAACTTAAATTTGGTATTTCGAGTGTCTTTGAGAAAGAATTAAATTAAGAGTTCAAAATATGAAATGTAGCTTATAGTCTTGACATGTTTTCTGAAAAATTTCGTAGCTTAATTCCAAATATGTTGTGAGTTATGGCCTATTAGACTCCAGCCAAGGTCAGACAAGGATTCGTATGCCTTTTTTTGGTTCATGTAAGAAATTGAGTAGGTTTTTGACAGATTTTAGAAAAATTTTCTAAACAATAAAGATATATATACTTGTCTATTAATAAACCCAACCAACGGAATCAGATTTCGTTTTTCCTAGAGAAAGTTATGTTCAATTAACTAAGGTAAGTCAAAGCTTGTCAAAAATCCTGCTGTGCTACAGAATTTGAATAGCAACTTCAAACAATAAACTGCATTGATATACAAATCTAAAAATTACAAATGATATACTATTATAAAGATTACATGTGTCTAGTATCTTACAAATTTTACGAAACTAGATTCGAAGTTTTCTAGAGAAAGATATGACCGTTAAAGTGGATACTAGTCCAAACCTGAAGTTTGGACAGTCTCAACATCTCTTACTCACTAAGTGCTTTCTATCTTTTCTAATGGTTTCTTATACCCATGCATTGTCGAGACATTTAAAATGTCCCTTCATTATTAACCATATCACACAAAGTCCAATTCATATTAATTGGCATGTAATAGGTTAAAGGAAAACTTACATAAATAAATCTTTATAAGTTAAGATATAAGTTTAGTAAGTAAAAGAGTATTAACAATAACAGTTTATGAACTAAGTAGTATTTGGAATTATGAATTTCAGTTTCGGATTCTAATGTGAACCTGTTGAGACGCGTGGACGCAAGTATGAGTGACGAATAGAATTTGTAACAGGCGAGTGGTTAATTGCTGTCTTTAGGGGCTAGATTAGTATGTGTGAATATATGTTTATTTGAATATGCGTGATTATTTGTTTATTTGAATATGCGTGATTATATGTTTATTTGAATATGCGTGATATATGGAAAGTAAGCAAGTAAAGTATTTCAGTAATTTATTTGAATTATGTTTGTTTGACATTGATTGTGTTTGATAAAGGCCAACTCGTGAACATTTTATGAAAAATGATTTTCATTCTGAAATTAAAAGTCTAGGTGCACCTAGGATTTTCTAATTTAAAATCATAAGAAAATTCTTATTCTAATAAATATTTTCTTAAACTGAGTGCTCAGCCCCAGTGGGATGGATTGTGTACGGAGATCAATTTGTTGTGCCGGCGCGTAAATGCTCGGTATGGGGTGATAATATTGTGCGGGGCAGGGTCACTCGTTGGCCCTTTAATTGCTTTGTGTGATATTGTTGCACTAACCTAAATTATGATCTTGCGTGTCATATGAATTGTGAATTTGTGAAACTTACAATGTGTACTTGTTATGTGAAATGTTATATGAATCGTGATACCTGATGTTAATATGTATATTATATGTTTGTGCTGAGTGATGCTAGTACCATTTAGGTACGATTTTTCACTCACGGAGTCCGTAGGACTTACCCATTTCCTATAGTTATATTTTTTTTAGTAGTAGGACCTCAAAAGAAGTTAACCACTAATACGAAATTTTGCTAAGGATTTGACGATAAGGTATGCCTCGGAATCTCATACTTGGAGTCAAGGATGAAAGTTTGCAGTCATATTAGAACTGTGGGTGTCAAATATGGTATGTAATATTCTAGTACTTGTTTTGTTGATGATGTGAACGGAGCAAAGCTCCTTATTGTCTTTGTATTGTGTTGAGTAATAAAAAGAGTTAATAGGATTGTATTTTTAAGGCATGTTCCATATTTTAAGGGATCTCTGTCGAAATTTTCAATAAGTTGTGATTTGTTGTAATCAACAAACTTTTAATGTTAACTTTTGTCTTTATAATTTCTTGATTTTATTCATTGGTGAGTCAAGAGTCATGGTTGTTCCTTTATTTGAGTCAGGGTTACGGAAGTTTGGTTACCATTCCTCCGGCCAGTAATGCCTCCATGAGGGATGTGACACTTTTAATCTATTTAAAGAATTCAGGGGCCTATATTCAAATCTCTAGGAATATCTATGTAATTAATTTGAATTAAAAAAGGTTTAGGAACATAATTATAAATTTTTAGTAAATATATAAATTATATGAAATACGTGCCACCTACGTAAAAAATAAAAGTGAAGAGGCCAAATAGCAATATTGTAAACCTGTTGGGTCTGAGTTAGTCTAAAGTTTAAGGACTCGAGACAAGTTAGTGAGCTCGATCTGATCCGAGTTGCTAGATTTGGATGGTCTGTTAGGCTGGACATTCTGCTGACTCTTGGACAAGTCGTTCACCTGGACGAGTTGATGGGGCTTGGATGAGAAGTTGACCTGGGCGAACTACTTGCTCTTAGACGAGCTGTTGACTCTTGGACGACCTAGGCTACTTAGTCTTGTACGAGATGCTCGGTCGGAGAGAAGCTCCTGCTTGGACAAGCCGTTGACCTAGACGAGCTGTTGGACCCTAGAAGAGCTACTGACCTGTTGCTGACTCTTGGATGAGCTGTTGAGCCTTGGACAAGCTGCTGTCCAGGACATGCTGCTGAGTCTGGGTTTTAGGCTGAGCTCCTAGAGGTCTCCCCTTGAGGTCTTCGAGTGTTACATTGTGTTCAAGATGGAAAGTTATGTGAAGTCAAAAAACCTAAATTATATGGATTTTCCACAAACGATGTCAATGTTAATGTCTAATTTTGTCTGAGTTGGAGAGTTGATTACAAGATCTCCTTCCCTGATATTCGGTAAACCTGCATGGTAGTCATGTGGACTTGTTACCACTCTAAAGCTTAAGTCAATAAAGAGATAAGCAAATATAGATGTAGAAAGAGAAGAGACCCTACCTTGGAGCCTTAAGCCCCTAATTATAGAATTACATGTCTAATAATATGGTAACTTGTGTCATGGTGTCACGTGCTGCGTCAGTACAGGATTGGATTCAATCATGTATTAACCAATATAAAAAATGCAGTTTATAATAAAAGCAATAAATACAAAAGTAGTGTTATACTTAAAACAACTCAAGTGGGACATGACAATGTTTTGTATACATCATTATTGTTGTTTTTCATATTCTAGCTTTTAATTTTATTTTTCAGCATTAATCTGGTTATTCCACTAATTATTGTTTAAGATGAATAATAAAGAGTATCAACTAATATGACATTTTATTTTATTTTGTCTTTATATTTACATTTTTTTTTATTATAACCTATCATGAGAAAAAAAAAACTTACGAATATTATGAAAAATTAAATATTTTTTATATATTTATAAAATTTTGTTTCATGGTGAATAATGCCAGTAAAAAATAAAAAATTTAAGAAAAAGAAAAACAATCATGTCATTGATGTTGTCTAATATGTATTTCAATTTTTTTATTGTAAAGAAAAAATAAAGAAAACGATGCAGTTTGATGCTCATCAATTTTGAAAAAATAACTAAAAAAATTACTTATATATATATAAATATATATATATAGGAAAGAATATAAAAATGTTATGGTGTGTAAAAAATTTTGACATATCACAATTTTTTCCAAAATTTTTTAGTGACTATACTCAGTTTATTCAACTGAAATTATTCAGTTTGTAACTGCTGAAAATTACAAGAAACGGGTATTAATTATCAGTTTACTGATTAAGTCAAAGTTATCAGGTAAAGTAAGCATCATAACCTCATCCATCAATGAAGGAAACCATGTTCACAGATGCACAAAGATAAGTATAATCATAACAAAAATTAATCAAAATAACAGAGGCAGCAAAGAGACTTCAGAGCAGAGAAAAAAAAAAAATAGCTAAAAAGTTTATCCCAGAGAAAGAATCAGCAAAACATTTTAACTAGCAAGCTAATTTATTCAAGAGTTGTACATCTACAGAAAAATCTGAAAGCAAGTCTTCCCTCATGTCAATCTAACACAGGCAATAATCAATTGATTAAGCCATTGTCCAAATGAAGACTGTAACTGCCATCCAAATTCTTAAATCCAAAAAGTTTTTGATAGGAGCAAATAATGTGCAACTATATAAAACATGAACACTCATTCATGAACACCACTTGCACAACAGCATAAGTGCAACTATATAAAACATGAACACAATCAATTAGCTGAAGGATCTAGACTATAAGCCGAATCAATGGGTTTGACATACCTAATGGTTTAAGCAGCAACTCATGGAAAACAAGAAAATGCCCCAAATTCCTTTAGCGAAACCCAACGACATTTGTCTACCATCTGAAATGAGAAGACTGCTTTTGAGAAAAAAGCTGAGGTGAAGGTTGTCTGGGTTGAAGCCAAAATTAAGAATCTCTTAGCTCACTGCCTACTGCCCAGACGGACTAGGAAAAGAAAGCTCAAGCTGGAGTTGAAGATCGACTTCAAGTCCACCCAACAGTAAGATAAACTCTACGTTTAGGAATTTCCTCTGAACAATGACCACCACTGCCTCCTCTCACCACCACGGCTATGCATTTCCTCTTTTCTTCCCCAGTTCATTCATAGTTTTTGCAGTGGATCAAAGTGTATTGGGGAGTGAGTTTGTGTATTTGAAGGTAGTGGGTCAAGAAGGAGAAGATGAAGGCGTTGGGGGTGAAAGGCTTTTGCAGTGGGCCTGGGTACAGGGGTGAAAATGAAAGCATACGCTTGAGAAAGGTAAAGGCAAAGCGAAAATTGTTCGCGACAAGTATTTAGGGATTTATAACCCACCGACAAACAACTGGAGTTAATCGGTACAACAAAACTAAAAACGGTGCGAATTGGTCTACGACAGACAATGGTTGGTAGGAGAAAGGAAAATGGTTTACCTACAAACTAAGTAAAAATAAAAACTTAATATGGTTTACCTACAAACTAATTAAAAATAAAAACTTAATACCGACGAACCATAGTTTGTCGGTACATTTCAAGGCAAAAAATCTGTGCGTGGCACCAAAGTACACACGAACTTACCGACAAACTATTTGTCAATATATTATTTTTTCTAATTTGTCAGTGAGTTTGTAGGAAAAGCTCAGTTTTCTTTTTGTTATAACCCGTATCGTAAAGTTTAATGTTATACATAATGTTTAAGTTTTAGTTATAAAAGAAAATAAATTAAATAAGTAGTAGTGTATTTGTACTTGTTAGAAACCAATAGGATAACGTACATGTTAGAATGGTTATACGTAACTTATTATGAATAGGTGAATAAAATTTTACACAAAATTAATTTTATAATAAATGAATATTTGAAAATATATGTATATTGTATGAATCTCAAAACTTGATAACGTAAAAATCAAGCATTAAATATAAGGTGTAAATTCTAGATATAAAATAATAAATACGTAAACAAATCAATCAGAACTTATTACAATTCAATAACTTAATTTATGTTTTAAAATTTTGTGTATAATGTGATTAATTGATAAGCAAATATAGATGTAGAAAGAGAAGAGACCCTACCTTGGAGCCTTAAGCCCCTATTTATAGAATTACATGTCTAATAATATGGTAACTTGTGTCATGGTGCCACGTGCTGCGTTGGTACCGGATTGGATTCAATCATGTATTAACCAATATAAAAAGTGCAGTTTATAATAAAAGCAATAAATACAGAAGTAGTGTCATACTTAAAACAACCCAATTGGGACATGACAATGTTTTGTACACATCATTATTGTTGTTTTTCTTATTCTAGCTTTTAATTTTATTTTTCAGCATTAGTCTGGTTATTCCACTAATTATTGTTTAAGATGAATAATAAAGAGTATCAACTAATATGACATTTTATTTTATTTTGTCTTTATATTTACATTTATTTTTATTATAACCTATTATGAGAAAAAAAAACTTACAAATCTTATGAAAAATTAAATATTTTTTATATATTCATAAAATTTTGTTTCACGGTGAATAATGCCAGTAAAAAATAAAAAATTTAAGAAAAAGAAAAACAATCATGTCATTGATGTTATCAAATATGTATTTCAATTTTTTTATTGTAAAGAAAAAATAAAGAAAACAATGCAATTTGATGCTCATCAGTAATGAATTTTGAAAAAATAACTAAAAAAATACTACTTATATATATAAGAAAGAAAATAAAAATGTTATGGTGTGTAAAAAATTTGACATATCACCATTTTTTAGTGACTATACTCATTAGTTTTTGGTAGTGTCTCAAACGATATAAAAAGAAATATGAGTGTCTCAAATGATGTAAGAAAAAAGTGAGTGCTTACTTAAAAAATGACCTCTAAATTGAGATTTTCAAAAAATAGTTAACTTGACAATTTTTAGATCAAAAAATTATGATGTGCATTTTATTTAAATTTACTAAAAAAATTAGATATATACAAGTTATAAGTTAAAAACTAAGTAGCAAAAATTTCAGGTGGGCCCTCGATTGTTGTATCAGTTGAATTCGAATTCAACCCTAAGTTTATAGGAATTTATCAATCAATTTATATGACTTTTGTCACTATTTGAGTAAGTTATTTAAAAACTATGCCTAATTACAACCTAAATATGTATAGGGCAGGCCCCAAGAATTTTGTATAGCCTAGGTAGAAAGTTAAGAGAAGCAACGAGCTAAATTCAGCTCAACTTTCAAACTTAACTTGTGTTCACCATCTTAAATCTAAGCTTGTTAAATTAAATGAAAGTTCATATTTTATAATAGAATTTTCATAATAATTAATTTTTTTTTGTTTAAGATAATCATTTCTTATAATAAATTATTTTATTTTCATTTGTACGAAATGAAAGTTGATGTCCATCATTATTGGTGGAGTTTTTTTTTTCCTCCATAAACTTATTAAATAGATAATATGTTAAATTTTAATTCAAATTATTTTCATTTAAACTTACAAAGTTCATCCTCCTAATTTCATTCACTGCCTTCACCAGAGCATCAGATTTGAAGTATTCAATCGGAAGCCCTTGAAATAAAATTCACACTACTATCTTCTTGATTTCCTGCACACTGGGATTGAATTCTGGCTTCCACCTTCTTATAGTGAGATAATGTACAGAAATAATCCATGAACCTTCAGTCTGAACATGATTCATATCTTCAAATGAAAATGACCTTAACTATGTAAAATCACCTAAACGTGCGCCGAGAGAAAGAACTAAATCCCTCATTCTTCAGCTATTTGTTCTCATGTACGCAAATTATTAAGAGGTTTAGGAAGATAATGAGATCAAGTCAGATCCTTATCACAAAGCAACTAAAAGTATACGTAAAATTTCAGTGCTTAAATGGCTTTCTTTTTCCTCTTTTCCTGGAAAAACAAAACTATAAGATAATCATGAGAATATTCCTATATGCATTAACTGGACAAAAGTCATATTCTAATCAGAACAAGTGTAAAACAAAGCAGATCCTGCTCACCAACCATATGCATGCTCAGAAGCCTAAAGATTGTGAATAATATTTTTGATATGATTTCATAAACCCAAAATATATAAAAGAAGTTGAGAATTAATATGAAACGTACAACTGCGTGTACAACACAAGTGGAAGCTCATCTGAACGAGAATTTCTTTGCAGAAACCTTGGGAAATATATAATTGAATTTGATTGCGGCCATAAACTCAAGAAAACTTGAAATTGTTCTGATAGTCCTTATAGAAGTTTCTGAAGAAATTGTACATAGTAGCACAGACGACGATAAGTCCAACAACAGTTGAAAGTTGATCTCCGAATATCTCAGAATTAGACGCTATTCAAGGCTGCCATATTCCTATTCCAGAATTGATCATAGTGTTCATTTAGTTGATTGATTATCTGAACATAACAATAATTGCTTACCACAACTTGTTCACAAAGCCTGTTAACCAAAATTGTCCCTTGTTTATTGCTCCCCAATAAGTTTTTAAGAACTTTGTTTTGTACCAGCAATTCCGTATCTGTTACAGTGTTGATGAGTTGATCCATTAGCAGAAAATAATTGCAGATGTAAGCACTGGATGGATAATGGCACTGCTCCAAGGCAATCAGGTTTCTAAGAACACATTCTGTTCCGCTGTCTATCTTAAAATGTGAAAGTTCCAAGTGAGCTTTCAGACAATTTATGAATGGTAAACAACTCAAAAATGGCAACCATTTCAACACCCGTTTCTTCTTGAATGTTATGTCAAGTAAACGTTTGTCGTTGACGTGCTTGAACACCACTCCTGCCTCATTCAATTTTGTTGCACTATACAGAACATCACAAGTATCCCTGTCAAAATCAAAGTCCATATTTGGGAGGTAAAAGAACCTTACCAGATCAGTGAAATGCAATATTTCCTTCTTTGGCTTGATTTCGACACTTTTATCTGATGATTTCTTTTGAGGATCGTAATCGGAGAAGTATTGAAGAGCAAGGTCAAGAAAAGTATTCGTCCTGGGGATGAGCGGATAAAGTTCCTCAAGAATGAAAAATGGGATTTGATTCTCAAGTAATAGCAGGTCCATCTCTATACCCTTTCTCAACCATGGTTTGCTTAACATAAAATCCATTTCACATTTGATTATATCTGTTATTCTCAAGACAATCTCCATAATGAAGATAGCATCTAACATTATCATCTCCACAAATTCTTCTGATCCAAAAAGAAGATGCCGCCTGAATAACAACGCCGGATTTTCTTTTCTTTTTCCTTAATAAATTCCTTGAACTGGTTCAAGCTGGTATTAGCCATTTCGGAAGAAACATTGTTTTGCTTCATTAAACGTTTATGAAACTTGTTAAAATATATCTTCTTCTGTCTTTCCATAGGCTTCAATTGTTTCTTCCATGATGAAGAGGGCCAATTAAGATCAACTGAGGATTGTAGGCTTGCTGATTTACACTCCGAAGATTCACAGGAACCTTATAGATGAAACTGCCACTCCATAATAGAGGATATTCACCTTTGGAATGTCAATTAGGTGTTCAAATTGATGTACATTCTCTGGTACAGCAAGAGTGGTAGTACTGCTGACCATTTTCTTCCAACCTTCAGCCTTTTACCCTGCTAATACAAATGAGGATGTTTGGTAAATGTGAAAAATGATTGAAACAATTAAATGGAACTTAAAGTTGCTAGTGAATCTCAATGAGCACTGCATTTTCATTATGTTTTCACTCTTTAGAATTGAAACACCTAAAAATTGCAATCTATCAGAACAAGAGTAAAACAAAGCTGACCCCTGCTCACCCTGTTCACAAGTGCCTATGCATTGTGAATAATGTTTTGGTTAAGACTTCACTATCCAACCCAAAAAAAGTAGATGTAGATGGAATTGAAATAATCATTTAAGCATTTCTAACAAAGATTATGATATGAAAATGAAGATATCTGCTTAGTTGATCAAACAGAAGGTCCTAAATTAAATTAATGTCAACTACAAATTTGATGGAAGCAGTTTATTTATTTACTGATAAAAATTAAAGTATTGGCTGTATACTTATATCTTAAAGTAATATTTTATTTAATGAATGACAAACTGAAGAGGACTTTTCTATTAGTAAACATGAAGTGGATCGGTTTTTAATTCTTTCATATATGCTTAACAAATAACTCATAAATTTTTTTCATTAATATAGTGGGTCAACTCACCACCGAGACCTTCAATACAACAGCCTAATAACAAAGGCGACTATAGGAAGACCAAAAACTACGTGAATGGAGTGGTAAAGAAAGATACGAGAATAAAAGGTTTGATTAGAAAAGAACTTAGCTATAGACATAAATAAATAGAAGAAAATAATTCAAATAGATCGAGGACACCAAATAATTCTTAGAGAATCCATTTAGCCGGCCCTAATAATTGCAGCTGCCAAGCTATAACTTCTCCCCTCTCTTTCTCTCCAAAATAGCATTTGCAGGCAGCAAGCTATATTAATAGTGAAAGCAAGGCACCATGCATGATCTTTGCAATCAAAGAGAGGGACTTAAGTTAAAGAAATTTCCTCTTTGAATTTGCAGTAGCAAAAGATAAAAGGCCGTGAGTAACAAATATCCTCTTACTTAAATATAACACTAAAATGGTAATTAGCTATTAGATAGATTATCGTACAGTGACGAATTCTAAGGAACGAGAATATTTACCTGGAAAATGTTGAATTTATATCCGGAGATATAACCTCAACAAGTTGTTTCACTCACGCATTTGATCGAACATGATGCGTTCGCTTTTATAGGATACGTTTGTGTGAGTTTTCTAGTCAGTTTCATCTTCCACTTGCACAATTTTGACTAAAAAATGACTTCTTGGTTTACTTTAGGCGCAGGCTGGCAAGAGTTCAGCTAATTTAAAACAAAAACTAATTGGGTAATATTTACTCATTTTACTTCTAGTTTTCCCACTTGAGATGATATCATGGGCTTCGAAAAGGTTTTAAAATTTTACATTACCTAACTTTTCATACTTATTTCATCTTCTTTTTTTTTTCTCTCAATCCATGTTTTGTTTGTAAACTAATCAATGTGATATCTCTACGATGTTAACGTAATAAATATTCAAAATATATATAACTAGATAAATCACTTCTCTTAATATCAAATAATTAATTTTAAAATGTGATTCTAATGTAGTATCAGGCCAATTCTAAACCTATTAGTATATTCACTCTTGAAAATTCCCAATGTGATTTTGGTATACTTAAATACAAAACAAACAACTAATGACAGCTTGCATATGTTAATAAACTAAAACCTCCAACAACTTGTTCATCCTAAATTGACATGATTCCTATTATCTACAATATTAAACTAAGACTGAAGTTGACTTTTGATAACAGACATTCAGAAAAAGATAAAATTAAGTCAATGAAGACATATATATTACATACATTTGAACGATTACCACGAACAAAGAAATATTTTAGGCTGCTTTCACACGAGAGTAAACTTTTGTCCGAGGAAATAATCAACCTCCGTGTATATATGTCTTAGCTTTTAGAAAGGTTTTTAAATTTAAGTTTTTTACGTAAAATTATTTGGTAATAAAAATTTTAGATAAATTATATTTTTTATTAAAAAATTACTTTAACTCTTATATTTCAAAAAATCAAAATGTTATTTTCATAGTTTAAAAAATTATGTAATGTGATCATGTCTTCACCTATAGATTTGTGATTTTTTAATGAAATTATTGGTGGCTTACAAAGTGTCAATATAAACGAATAGAAGGTTGACAAGTGGTATATATATATATATATCAAATAATTAAGTAATTTTTTTTAATTTTTAGAAAATGAAAAAAAAAAAAAAAAAAAAAAAACAGTTTGTTTGCCTAGAAAATTTGAAAATTAGTCATTTCTTTACATTGACTTGATCACACCTCCATCACCCATCCAATTTCTCTCCACCTAAAATTAGCCTAACTAATATTTTTATTTATTTTAATATTGGTGTCTATAAATTAAGGGAGGAGTCCTTCCCCCCCAATTTTTAAAAAAACAGTAATAATGTAATTCAAAATTAATTCTTAATCTTCTTCCTTTTTTTTTTCCTTGTTTAATATAGTAGCCTTTCTAAAAGTAAAATCCAGATAACATTTTCACTTTTTAGATTACAAGACTAAAGGAATAAAACTTAAAGCACAAGTCTACAATATTAATGAGTTAAAACTTCTGTTCTTCTTTTGTAACTTTAAATTTTTATTATATCTTATGAATTATTGAATTTCATTTTATTTCTTTTTCCTATTACTATATTTGAATTCATTTATATAAAATATTAGTCAGTCCCCTCAAGATTAATTGTCTAGATCTGTCATTGCTACAAATACTCCGACTTTAAAACTTAACTGGATGCATGTTAACTGTGCACTAAAGTTGAGTATTGAAGACCCTTTTAATGGCTTCGTAATTTTGAAAACAGTTTCACTTGTGTTAAGGAAATTCTGATCTTGATGGCAATTTAATTTATACCAAGGAAATGTGTAATTTGATGATTGTTTTATTCGTGCCACAAAAATTTGTAATGTGAAGGCAGTTTATTCATACCAAAGAAAAATTATAAATTGGTGGTTGTTTAATTTATTTCAAGGAATTTGAATTAATCTTGAAGCTTAGAGGTAGTTTTAATATGTGCCAAGGAACTTATGAAGCATCGAGCCAATATCATTTTGTGTAAGGAAGCTTGGAGACAGTTTCATATCGTGCCAACTTCTGAAGCTTGAAGGTAGTTTTAGTGTCATGCCGAAAAACTTTCGAATTTTGGAGAAAGTTTTGGTTTGTGCAAGGAATTTACGAATTTTGGAGGTAGCGTTATTTCCTGCCGATAAACTTCTGAAACTTAAAGACAGTTTTACATCATGCTAAAAAGCTTTTGAATTTTTGGATTTTGTTTTGTTTTGTTCTGAGTAACTTCTGAATTTTTGAGGCAGTTTTGTTTTATGCAAAAAGAACTTTTGAAGCTAGATTGAAGGCAGTTTTGTGTCATGCCTTGGAACTTTTGAATTTTTGGAGGTAGTTTTGTTTCATGCCAATGAACTTTTGAATTTTGAAGGTAGATTTGTTTTGTGGCAATGAACTCTTGAAGGTAAGAGGAAGTTTGTTTGGTGTTAAGGAACTCTTGAAACTTGAAGGTAGTTTTATTTCGTGCCAAGGAACTTCTGACGCTTTGAGGACTTGAGGCATTTTAAACTCTTGCCGATGAGTGTTAATTTGACTTTTTGTAACCTTTAACAATTTTGACTCAGAACAAGGAGTATCAATGTTCCTTCTTAGGAACTGTTGCCAATTTATACTCATATAGTGGAGTGTTGATGTTTCGTTTTGAAAACTGTTGATAGTTTGTACTTATCTCAAGGAGCGTTGATGTCTTCTTTTTTTTAAAGAACTCTTGATAGTTTACACTTGTATTAAGGAGTGTTGGTGTTCTTTTTTCTTTTCTTTTTTTTTTTTTTTTTTTTTTTTTTTTTGGAACATTTGATAGTTTATACTAGTATCAATGAGTATTAATGAGTATTGGTATTTTATTTTTTTGGAACAATTGATAGATTATACTCGTATTAAGGAGTATTATTCGTCTTTGAGTCAATTGTTCGAGTTAAGAGAATCATAGAAACTTGTTTCGTTTCCCTTTCATTTATTGTTGTTTCCTCATTAATCTTCCACTTGTTTCGTTGATCAGACATTTAAAGTTTGTAATTTTTATGGCTTGTTATGCTCAACTCCATGTGATGTGCTCGGGTTACGAACACTTAAAATGTTCATGGCTTGATTTGCTTAAAAATGTATAGAATCTCCCAATGCATGCCTTGAGTGCATATTACAACTACAAAAAATTTTGATACTTGCTCTTTGCAATCTAAGCTCATTGCTCTCTACTAGTTGATGTAGTCAACAATAGAGTCATATTCCATTATTTAGTGTTGGTAAGCTCTATCAAGGTGACTGTAAATTGAGTCCTGTAGAACTGGTCAAGAATTTTTTTTCAAAGTGCTTCTAACTGATCATTTCATTTCGCAGCATTTCATTCTCGTTCTCATTCCAACACTACAAGAAAAAATTTTATCGGTGATGGACAAAAACCGAGATAGATAACAAAAAATAGTTGCAGAGATATTAGCAATGAGCAACCGTCGCGGATAACATCGTCAAAGAAAAATGCTTTGCTAATAAGCATTATCTACAACGACCCGTGAGAGAATTTGGGACCGGTAACTCATCTCAAATACTCAAGCATTTTAATGAAAAAAATTGTATATGTTACAGGTTGTAGTAGATACAAAAAAAAATTTCTTCAATTTACAAGTGGCACAAAATAAAATAATTTAAATCATATCAATAATTTCAGTCTAAATAGAAAAACACATCTTCAATTTTCTTCATTTATTATTATTATTTTTTATATAAAAAAAAGATATTTTAACTTCATTCAATGATATTCAACTCCACCCCAATATTACATGATATGAATCCTCAAAAATTCCTATTGGTAAAATTTCTAGAATTCTTTTAAACTTAGTCATTCACACTATTTTTTTAAAAACTCAACCATTCAAATAATTTATTTTTAGATGAACATAAAATAAAATAAAGGATTTTCCTTATTAGACTAAAATTTTGCCTTTAAAATTATACTAATTCATATTTTAATCATCACATTTCTTTTTATTATAAAGTTATTTGAGATTAATTTTTTATTGGATTTATAAAGTAAGACGGAATCCAAAATTCTAAAGGAATTCTAGAGGATTCAAATCCTATAAAGTTAGCTATGATATAACTACAAATACTTGAAAAAAAAAAATTATAATTTAAAAAAAAATTAAATGATTGTTCAAGTCTAACATTAAAATTGCTCAAATGATTTTACCTAATTATTCGATACATGGGGAGTGATACAATACCCAGGCGTTTTTTTATGGGTTTTTAATACCCAACTTTTTTACATGTGGCATATCTCTTAGTTTGAACGTTTGCAGTGCAATCTGTTAATTTATTTATTTTTACACCGGTTGTCAACCCTGTCAATATTTATACATATTTAACATTTGGCCCACTATGAATTGATTCTTTTTAGTTTACCCCTTGTTCAGATCAGACTCTCTCCACGTCTCTCTCCTCCACCTTCTATGATTTCCACCATCTCTCTCTCTCCCTCTCTCTCTCTATTCTCTATACTCCATGATCTCCCCCATAGAACCCAAATGCTACCCACCAACACATCCACCACGATCTTTCTCAGCTCTCACCTTTTTTTGTCCACCAAAGAATTTTTTAAATACTACTAGCAAAATAACTTTCTAACTTCTGCGGAATTAAAACAATATTAACCCTAAAAAATCTGAAAAAGAAAAAATAAATATAGTAGAACACTATTTCACTTATGTTGTCCACTGCACATTTCATAAGATGAGCCAAACAACAACTGCAAGCAAATGCCATAAACAAAAACCAAAAATTTGAAATTCCTCATTCATTTCTCATCATCCAAATTCAATTCTGCTTTCTCCTTCCCAGAACCTCATCTTTTCTTTCATTTAGCTCAGAATCCCACCTAGAGTCACGAAGAAAGAAATGTCAAAATCAATGCGTTGATTTTGGCCCGGAACAAAGTACTGTGTCTTCCGAATTTTTTGAACAAGTCAAATGCATACCATAAATTAATGTCATTGTTTATAATTATACATAAATTTACTTTTTCATAACTACAAATTATAATTTTTGTACAAATCAAACACACACTAAAATTATTACAATATTCATCTTCAATTCAAATAAATATTCTATTTAACTACGTGAATGAACTTAATAGATTTAAATTTATTTTGAGACCTAAAAAATTGTAACTTGGTTAATTGAATTTATTTTTAATTGTTATGCCCAAACATTTGTGTTTTGTAGTGGAGCACTCTGGATGAAGTTAGTGGACCAAAAAAAGAGTGAAAGATGGTTGAAATCAGAGAAGATGGGGAGAGAGACGGTGGAGAGAGTGATGTGAGAGTGTAATAAAATATTGTGGGTCAAAATCATATTTGAAAAAGAAAGAGCAATCCGGTAGAAGATGAAAAAATTGAATGATGGTGATTCAATCAACAATATTAACGGTCTCCTATGCTGCCACGTGTGTTGGGTACCCAACAAAAACGCTGGAGTACCAAACAATTCTCCTTAGATACATAGTTATGTGAATTTTATCTTCACGTATTAAATTTTTTTTTTTTTTTTATCAATCTAATCTAAGAGACATGACAACTAATTATTTTGGATTTTTCTTAATTTAATATATTTTTCTTAACTAAAAATCCAATAAAAAAATTAATCTCAAATAATTTTATAATATAAAGAAATGTGAATGATTAAAATTTAAATTTGAATTGATATAATCTTAAAGATAAAAATGGTATATAAGCAATACACTTTTTAGCCCAATTAGTAAAGTGTTTTATTTTGTTTTATATTTATTTAAAATTAAAATATTTGAATGGTTGAGATTTAAAAAAATAGTGTGAATGACTGTAACTAAAAAAAATTAAAAATTCTATAAGAGCCGGGTCTAATATTACAATTATAATTCATAAAGAAGACAAATACTTACAAAGGAGACAATATTTATGAAATGGGAACTTGAACTTGGTCCAATCTTCTGTCTTAACTAATTGAACTAGTCCACATTGTCAAATTTTTTCACTTATTTGATTGATGGTAACTCTATTTTTTGATGAAATAAATCTTTTTTAGTGAAATAAATCTAGTTGCACCATGCATCAACAATTAAAATATTAAATGACGCAAAATTATATATGATATATTTTCATATATAATTAGAACGATGGAGAGAATATTAGCATGACCCTTGCACAAGGATAACTCACAAATCAAGAGATGTATCTTCTTATTTTTAAAAATAATAATAAGGACAAAAATGAAAATTAAGATTATATGAAACATATGAAAGACTAAGAGATTCTTTGAGGATTTTTTATTTATTTTTTTGTACAAAATAAAAAATTTAGACCCTGCATTAATCATTAATGTACTTATACAGGTGTTGGAATTGAACTCATTTTCCTTCAGAAGGTACTATTCATAGTAGAACCATGTTTTTCTTTCAAATGGATTGGGAGCAAGGAATGTACCAGCTCTAGGTTGCGCACAATATCAGCCACCCTAATATTTAACCCGATTTCACCCTTCTTGTTTTGTTAGGATTCCATGTCAGAACAAGATTACTATTTTCGGTTTCTGAGATGGTTTGTTGTGCTATGATTTGTGAAATCCTTGGAACTTATCTGCCTGTTGTGGGATTTGTATAGAAGTATTAGTTGGTCGGAGAATCCTTATTGTACAAAATTTAGGTCCCATCATTAGTGGTATCTTATCGTGCCTAGGATAGATCTTTTGTGTATTGTTGTAATGCAAATCTAATAGGGTTTGGTCAGGCTCATGAACTAGCAAACGGATCCATAACTGAGAACAGTAATATCAGTCATAAAGTGAGTATTTTAAGAAAATACAGTTGTTATACTGCAATCTAAACTCTAAAGGAACGGGGAAATAAAAGTACAAAACTAATTCCATTTAAGCAAATAATCAGGTCAGAAATTCTTACACGATGATGCTTCAAAAGGAGGTAATTTTATAATTATGGTTCCAAGTTCCAATTGCAATATACGACTAAGGTCTCCTTAACATAGTTTCTAGAGTCGATATTTTCAAGCATTAGCCTTAGACTTGCAGGACTTTTCATCGCTTATCCAGACAAGGTAAAACTTTAGTCATTATTTTCCTTTACAATTCAATGTTTAAGTTCCTATGAAAAAGATAATTAATACAATGACAATATAATTCACATCTTCATTAAAACATAGTCTTGAGTTCCAACAATAAGGCTCATGTGTAACTCTCGGAGTTTACTTCAGTAAATCAAGTGAGCAATCATTACATATTCTACAGAAGTCCTGTCCCAAAAATTAGGATAATGAACATTCGATGGTGAAACATTGCAAATTTGCAATCACACACACAAATTCTGAACATTACTAATCTAAAAATTAGGAAACAACTGAAAACTCTGCAAAGACTTCAATCATTTAATACGACCAAATATGACATTGATAATTAAGAAAAATGGTGTGGTAAATGAAAAATATTTGCACAATAACAATTCTATAGCAGTCAGAAGGTACTGCAGAAGAAAAGACAAAATTTCACTCCGTCATACCTGAACTGCATATCTTCTGGCTTAGTTAAGGTTTCACTTCCATCATCTAGCTATATAGGCCCTCTCCTGAAACCAACCTTGAGATCTTAAAAGCACAGTTAGAGCAGAACCAGGGAGATGCAGGAGTAGTCCATTAAAATAGAATTTACCCATATGACAGTTATAGTGTTCTTCATCTTTTTCCTTTCTCTCATGCTAGAGAAAGCCAAAAGAAAGTCAAAAGTTCTTTTTACGAAGACGTCATCTTATTATGGCTAACTGTATACAAACAATTGGAGAAAAACATACAGGTAAAACAACGGAGAAAATAGGACTTTTGTTATAATAGACATATAGGTTTTTGTTAAACGATTATAACTGACAAGAACGGAAGGTTAATTGTCCGGTTCACTCCAACAAGACTAGCTACTATATAAAATATGGAAATATAGCATACCATTACTGTTATGAATAAGCTTCCTTATTTAGCATATCTTACAGAACAACTCATATACTATCTACTATCTAGCAGTAGCAAGAACAATTAACTCACAAGTCACAAACTATCTAGCAGTCACAAGTTAGAGCATTTGCTTCAAGCAAACAAATTTCCAAGTGTCAAAAAGACATAATAATTTATGAGAAGGTTTAGATTTAGAGCAAAGGCACACGTTTTTCTATGATGTCTTCTCAATAAAAAAAAATATGTTGGTTGTGTGCCCTATCCCTATGGGCATTTGCTAATGTAAAAGAGAATGATGGTTGTTGGCATTTAAAATATTCCAAAAGTAAAACTCATTAATTGTGTATCACCAAAATCAAGATCAATCATTGCGATAAATGAAAAAAAAAATTTCTCGAAATATCTCCTTAATTAAGTTCCCTACAGTCAACAGCAAAATCCCTTCCTAAAATATATTTCCATGACTAACAAAAAAATAGAACACAAGATGCAACTAAGACATGACTGGAGAGAGACGAATAATGACCATCCACCTGTTGCCAAATTTCTGTATACCAAAAATGCCAAGTTAACCCTGTGTTGGCAGAGTTGCCACACTTCTTAATCTGTCAAGCAATTGAATGTTATCAGTCACAGTTACAAGGCAGTCAGAAAGGAAATGCAGTGTCATCCGCATTGTCAGCTAGATCTGCAACACGAATTTTGAGCTTCATACTTATTTTGACCTGTATCTAACATAGGAAAAAAGAGAAAAACTCAATACAGTAGGTTAGTTCTTGACTGGAACTAAGACAAGATGACCCGGGGGTTATGCAAGCACATCAGAATTGCACCATGTCACAATGTATGTTAATTCAAAATGTGAACATTTCCGTGCATGAAGCATGGCCATTCCCATTATCCTATGAGCCAAAATAGTTCCACTCTTCAGTGACAGCTACTCCCCTCTACATTCTCTAAGGTACAATCAAGAAACAAGTTCAGAACATCTCTGATTAATTACACTGAACCTGGTTGACTGCAGAATACAAATTAAACAAAATCAATGACGTGCCTGAAACATGGATAGTGATATGCGAAGTGAACTGTCTAGAAACCACATATTCTAGTATCCAGTTTGTGTCTCCTTTCTAGTTCATATGTTTTCAACTAATTTAAAACTCTAGTTGACTTTTAGTATTTTGACTAATTTGAGCCTCCAAGCAGAAGAATATCCAGCACTGATGTGAAACTAAACCTAGTGACAAACCTACATATCCTTCGTCCAGCTTGCACCAAAAATATTGTAGCAGTCTTATTTCCACCACGAAGATTATTGAGGAAAAGGAAAAAAAAAAGTAAGATAGAAGTTAAAGCAATAAGTCAGGTTCAATGACAATCATTACTTTGCTGGTCCAGCCTGTGCTAAATTAAAGAACCATTGAAATTGGTAAGATGTTAAAAATAATTCAACAAACCAAAAATATATCAAGCTGTAAATGTAGATTTGTCAAAATTTAACAACTACTTCAAGCCGGAATGATTGCACATTAGGATGACACAAGTCTGATAGGTATATATGTCAAACTGCCACCAGTAATTCTTGTAACAATATTGATGAAGTGCTTCTTTATGTGCAACCATATTGGGTAGAATTATTAGGTTATGAACTGATGCTCTAAAATAAAAGGAGGAACTCTATTAAAGAAAATGTCAAAAAACGAAACAAGGAAATTTAACTTTTACAGTGATAGAGCCCTTCGGTACATCAATTAGCTACTATTACCCAATTGCCTACCTAGGGAACGACATTATTCGGCATATTTTTAGCATAAGGGAAAAATAAAATTAACCCAAGGGAAATCAATGTATCACAACTAAAACAAAAAACCCAAGGGAATTATGAAGATTTGGAAAAATCTACCGGGCACGAGACCTGCTCTTCCATTTCGGTCATGTGCTTGATGATATGAGCAAAAAGCCACCTTCCATCTTGAAGGATATTAGCTTCCAGATAGAGAAGATTTTTAATGAAATAACACCAGACAGTCCCCCATTAACTGAGAGATAAATTGAAGGATGATGTTCAATTTGCAATTGTAATTTAAATCCTCTTATGCCATCCAAAACTCCAAAAACTACTAACTTGCATAGACATGTGCATGAACATGCCTTCTAAGAGGAAAAAAATTTGTAAACATCACATAATCTATAAACATGATCCATAACAGAATCTACTAAAAGGTAATATAAAAAAGGACATCCATTATTTCTTTCGTTTGCGCAAGGGAAGATGTGAAGATTGAATAATGTTTAGTGTGTGTGCAGACAAACATATTTATCCTAAACCTAAAGGGAAATATTCAAGAATTATTCGACAACAGTTGGCTTTGTTTACAAGATCACAACATTTTTAACAGAACATACACAATTGAATTTCAATTACAAAACGGGTAACATGGAAAAAGGTTCTGGTTTTCATTCCCTTGCATAAACCGCTAATGTGCATGCAGTCAGACGCGCTTGAAGCAGAAAGCTGAAGGGAATCATTGTGAGATTTAAAATTCAGCATTGATAATCGTAAAAACATGCTATAGAGAGATTCTGCACCTAATAACTGTTGCCGTCATTAAGAGAGTTATAAGCACAAAGTGTTTGTTACTGATTAAAAAGAGTTTAATTATTTTTATTTAGGTTCGCATTCCAAAAATTTGGAAACTGCCTTATGCATGCGTATGCAGCCTTGCATTATTCTAGTGAAAAATAAAAAAACAACGTATCGGGACAAGGAATAGCATTTCATGTAATCGACGATGATAAATATATGATAGTGGACTGTCTCTCTCTGTCCACGCCCCCTCCCCTTTTCCTCTCCATCCCTCCCACACTTCCTCTTTCTGATTCAATCTTCAAGGGTGTTTCATATGTCCCAGCCATATAATCCCAAGGAACTAATATGTAATATTCCATAAGATGCTCCAATTCATAAATTGTTAAAACAATTATGAAAACTTACTAAAACAGCACCATGGTACATAGACTAAAAATGAACTGTCTCTCTCTCAAAATCATGTGCTCTATCTACTGGCAAATTTTTAATTTACCCTTGCCTCCACATTTCCATTTGCAAGTTTGATGTTGCACATATTCAACCATATAGAAAGCATAAAATGGTAACAAGTAGCAATGTGATGCTTTTGAATCCATCACATGGTTATATCTTGACCTTCTGGGTCCAAATGAACTCTTCTGTACTCAAGAGAACAAGTATACTATACTTATAAGCTACCACGTGAGAAAGCTGTGGGATGCAAATAATATCAAGGCAATGAAAATATAAATTTTAATATTATCACAATTTATTTAACCAACCAACTGAAAACAATAAATCCTTTGTACATCTCTGACTACTTAAAAGTTATAGCCACTAGAATGTTATAACTCTTTCTACGATTTATTGAGTGCCAATGCCACAACCATTGATAAAAGGTACAAAACAAGATACATTTCTTATCATTTCATCTTCATAAGGTTGTTGGTGTATGGTTTATTATACCTTCTGTTTACAACACCAACAGGTTCCACCGCTAAAAGATGTCAAGATCACACCGACATTCTAAGTACTGTGATTAGCACACCTAGCCACAGCCTAGTCAAGCCTGCAAACAGCATTAACTAATGGTCAGATCCAAATATTAGCATCAACAAACAAGAAACTGTATACTCATATAATTTCCTAGGAGAAGATGAACAAATAAAAAGAATCACTTGGGAGTTTCGTCTGTTTTCTCTCCATTTTGAATTTGGGAAGGGGGGAGGGTTGCTTGTGACCAAAGAAAATTGTTTTCTTCAGTCTAGCAGTCAACAATCATCTGATAAAATATAAATAACATTCAAATTTCTTCATCTTCTGGGAAGCCAAACAGACAATTAAACGAACGTAAAAGAGCATGTAAGAACAAAATTAAAAATAACACCTTAAGAGGAGGGTCAGGGACTCGATAAGCAGCAGTAGTCACAGACATCAAATACATGCCCGGAAATATACCCTGCAAAAGCATCATAAGCACCTCCTTTAGTTACCATAAACCCAGAGAACGATAAAACAAAACGAAACACACAGTTAAGTTCAAAAAAAGAACACACACAAAGAAAGCAAGTCGAAACAAGGTCAAGAAACAATCAGGTCATCAAATGTATTTTTAAGTTCTAAATCGAAATGAATAGTACTTCCAAAATTTTCTGCACATTCTTGGCTCTCCTTTTTGGCCTCCTTGGTGGCTTAGACCCAGTAATGGCAAAGAAATCCTCTTGAATCTCTTCCTTTGTAAGTGCCAATGAGAACCTCTTCGGTTTTTGCCTCGTCTCTGGCATAGTGACTTTTGCTTCAGCTGGTCCCCCTGAGGGAGCCAACTCAGGCTGGTTCTGCCCCAGAGGGTTGTCGACTCCTCCATTGGCCTTTGGGGGCTTAGTCACTGGCCGTCTTGGCCTCAGATTCCATGCCCTGGGCGCAGGTTCGGGTTCTTCAACCATCTCGCCAGATGGCTTTTTCTCCTCATAATCCTTATCATCTGAGGAAGCAGCTTTGGCTTTTTCTATTCGAATAAGGATCTTCTTCGAATTCTTATCAGCTACTATCGATTTCTCCTCCTGATTCTCAATCGAACAGTCATCTTCCGCCGGTTTCTTCTCCAAACATTCTTCCAAATCAGTAGCAGCCACCCTTTTCTTCAGTGGCTTCTCCGAAAGGGACGAGGTCACTATTTTTGCCTTCACACAAAGTACCATTACGATCATTGGACTCAAAGGCATCAGAGAAGAGGAAGCGTAGAGAAGCTCCAAGCTTGATGACTTGGGACTCGCTCGGAGAAGAGGAAGCATAGCAAAGCTCCGAGCTTTGAACCGAATCACCAAGTCTACGAGACTGGAGTTGATCGTTCTTCACCAAGGAAACCGGTGGAACATCCGACTGGTGAGAGTGAAGATGATCGTTCTTCACGAAGTAA
This sequence comes from Quillaja saponaria, assembly GCA_029379385.1. Lineage (NCBI taxonomy): Eukaryota > Viridiplantae > Streptophyta > Magnoliopsida > Fabales > Quillajaceae > Quillaja > Quillaja saponaria. The sequence continues at coordinate 15,314,913 of CM055611.1, read as the reverse complement.
AACGGTGGAGCCTCCGACTGATGAGGCCGGAGTTGATCATTCAAAGGAGAAACAGGTAGGAATTCCGACTGATGAGACCGGATATGGTCGTTCAACAAAGGAGAAAAGGGCGGAAATTCCGGGTAATGGGTAGGAGGCAAATGGGTCGGGTCGGGTAGTGTCCGGAAGAGAAGGTTGTTTGATTGGTTTATGGACCAGTTCAATTCGACGGGGGTAAAGTTGTCAAGTGACTGAGAATTAGCAGAGAAAGCCGACGAAGCCATGGGTGGTTTCGCCTCCGGAAGTGATGGTGCTTCGGTTTGAGATACTGAGTTAAACACCATTGTAGCAACTGGGTCTCAAAGAAAAACGAATTTTTGAGAAAATTTAAAAAAAAACCCAGAAAATCAAACAGAAAGAGAGATCAGGGAAGCAAATGTGAGTGAAAACTGAAGGGATGGCAGAGAAATTGAGAGGAATTGGGGAAATATATGAAGAGTGATGACATTGGGTAGTCGGTGGAAGCGGTTATGGTAGTTTCTATGAAAGGAAATCTAATTAAAAGAAAATCCAATTAGATTTCCTTTTTCCTTTTTCCTTACTAACATTGCCTTATTTTCCTTTTCTTTTTTCTTTTTCCTTTTTTACAAGATATAGAAGAGTAATTTTCTTATTATACTTACTTACTCTTGTTCTATTTTGATTTTGGACTAATAAATTCAATCACGACAATTTTGTTAAAAAAAGAAAATGAAAATCAATATTACAAAAATATTATATTGTTTGAGATTTTACTTGTGTCAGTTAAATGTTAAATTTAATATTGTTATAGCTAAATCGATAAAAATACCGATTATTTTTTATTTTATAAATAATTGATTAGACTTCTATAAATAAAGGAAATATTTGTTTTAATCTAATCTTGCACTATTAAAATATTTATCTTTCCATATGAAGGTAAGAGTATGGTAAAATTGGATTTTCTTCTTAAAATTTCCAATATATTGTCTATTGGTAACTTGAATATTAACATATAATTATCACATTTAGCATAGGTTAGGTGCGTTTACGAGCTTCGATATTTTATTTTAAAACTAATAGTTTTAACTTTCAATAAGAAAGTAAAAAAAGATTGTAAGGAGAATCTTGTATTTTTCATAACATTTTCACATTGAATCCTTCACATCCAATTTTACTAAAAATTTTAATTTTTGAATAATAACACTCATTAATTAATTGTTTTTATATGCTAATTAATCGGCTTTTTTATAATCTAGTGACGTGGTTTTCATTATTCAGAATCCAAGGAGTTGTTGGATTTCAATATTATCGATCTTGAAAGGTAAAGAGGTAGAGATGAAATAGAATTAGATTTCATACTGTAGACCGCTTCTTTTTTTCTTTTTCTTTTTTTCTATCCTATCATGCTTTTATGCAAACCTAACATAAAAATACAGGGGGGAAATAATGCTTCTTATTAAGATAGAAAATAGATAAGAAAGAAAAGGAAAACCAAATCCTTAATTTATAATTTGTATTGACTATATATTGAATAAAAAAAATTATTCAGAAATTACTTTCTTGTGGTTTAATAAATAAAATTTTGAAATTATATATCTATTTTATCTATATCTATAATATACATAAAGTGGCTTAATGGTATAATTTTTAATTTTTTTCAAATACCCTTTATAAAAATAAATTAATTTATTTGTATCTCTTTTTAGTTCAAATTCTGACCCTTTTGTTTCACAAAATTACTTTTAATAGTGATAAACTCTAATAATAATTAAATTCTTTATATTTAATAAATTATCTATAAGTTTAAACGTCATATTAAACTCCTCATTTCACATTATTTTATCATAGGATTGATATTGCTTTTATTCTATTCACATTATTAAATTTTAATAATAATGAACTACAATAGTTATTAAAATAATTATGTTTAACAAGTTATCTATAATTTAGCACCATGTTAAATATTTCATTTCACTTTGTTTTATCTCATATAAGTCATTTAAATACCTATAATCATGCATGTATTTGTTGTTGTTGATTCTTGTAGAGTATTATTACACTTGTGTAACATCCCAATTAATTTTTCAATACTTCACCATAACAGTTTACTCTTAATTCATTTTTTTAAAATTTTTTTTGGGTAACAAACGGGGCAAAAATCCCAAACCAAAACCAAAACTAACAAGAAACACTTCTAGGTCTAGCAAAACCAATGAGGTCTTGCCTCAAAATCTCAGACAAACCTATGGGAGGTCTTTGAAAAACCTCCGAGCCCAACTCACTTCGCACCCATGTTGGCCAACCAATCTGCAGCAAAATTGCATTCTCTGTATATATGCTGAAGTTTAACCTTCCAGGACCTATTGATAAGATCCTGATAGCCCTGAACAAGGTGAAGAAGAGGATGAAACTGGGAACACAGAATTAAGCAATTCTACAGCTGTGAGAGAATCAGTCTCAAGAATGATAGAATTAAAACCAAGATCCCTAGCCAAAAAAAGACCATGAAAGATGCCGTATAGTTCAGCAGAGACGTTAGAACCTATTCCTAAGTTAGCAGCAAAACCACCAAGCCACTCTCCATTATCACCTCTTATCAAACCTCCACAACTGGTAAGGCAACCCTGGGACGTAGCAGCACCATCACAATTAATTTTAACCTAGCCAAAAGGAGGAAAAGTCCAAGCAAAAAAACAAATCTGACTTTCTACTATGTTCCTGATTACACACAGAGGCAGCCCAAATCTCCTTCACATACTTGGTTAACATAGCTTTGGGGTTGTGAGGGGAACTAAACTCTTCATCAAAGATCCTCTTACACCTCCATTTCTAGATTTTCCAAACTATAACAGAAAACATAACAAGCCAAGGAATGCCAACCTCAGAGAAAACAATAGAAGAATTGAGGTTCATGTGAAGCCAATCTTCAAAATCAGCAGTGAAAAAACCATTAGATAAATCAATAGGCACCAAAGAAGACCGGACATTAAGGGCATAAGGACAATCCCTCATGGCATGAATACAATCTTCACAGAAGAAACTACATAATTCACAGCTCATAGAACTACTACAATGCCTAATCCATTTGGCTTTATTAGTCATAATCTTCTATTGTCAAAGGAGCCAAATGAAATATTTAACTCTAGGAATAGAAGGCAATTTCCAGCACAATTTAAAAATAATGTTTGTAGTAAGGGAAAGAGACTCAGGTAGAAGAAGGGATCTAGCAGAAGCAGTGGAGAATTGACCATTAGTGGTCAAACCCCAAATTATTATCCTCAAACCTGCTGGATAACTGAATATTAACAGCTAGAAGTCTATTCAAAATTTCTTGAGATAAGAACCCCTTCAACTACACCATTAAATAAGTTCCTTTTCTTATAGTAAATTTTTTTTTTTTATAAATATTTTCATTATATTTGATTTATGTAGTTTTGCTTAAATATTTTTGGAAAAATAACAAAACAACATGATGTACAGGTATGCTATTAATTGATATTATTTATTAGGTTTATAAAAAAAGAAAGTAACATAATATTTAGACGTTTGATATTTTGAGAGAAGTTATTTTTGTAAAATTAGTTAGTTTTAAGAAAAAATAAATAAAACTTTTAAATTTAAAGTAATGTTACATAATATATGATACACAAATGTTTTGTAAAAAGTACTAAGGTTTATTTTACTATTCTTAAAAGAAACTAAAAATTCTATCATATTTTAAGATGATGGAAACAAAAAGTAGTTTTAGAAACACAATGAGAACAGTTGTCGTAATAAGTACCAAAAGTTTCCAACAACAAAAATTGCGAGACCGCATTTATAAGGACAACTTTCTCCTTATAACAACAAAAATTTTAGTGTTACCATAGTTTCTTTCTTTTATTTTTTTTAATTTTTTTTCTAATTAAATGGAAATGTAGGTATCGTACCCTACACATTCCGACATGAAATATTATGTCCACATCACTACCACATTATATCTAAAAGAACTCCATTGCACTTCTGTCTGGACAAAGCTAAAGATTTTTTCGAGAGTAGTCACAATCATGAGTAGAATGTAGATTTACTCCTAACAAAGGCAGGGGACTCAAACTCTCTATCATTTTAGGGGAGAGCTTTTTTATTTTTAGGTTTTACCTTTTTCTCTCTATCTTTTTTCTTAACTAGCATCCTCGCACGCGCTCTCAAGCGTGCTTAGATACTTTTTCTTTTTTAGGAAAAATATGTAAAATTCTTGTCAGCATATACTCATATATCAGAATATCAATTTCTTCTCAAGACGTATTCCTCTAGCAAAGTATAAGTTCAAACTCACGCGTGTCTTCTATTAGCTTCAAAAATTCTAGAGCCGACAAACTTTTCATATTATATGCATTGTTATATAAACAATTAAGAGTTTATTGGTTCTAGAATTTTTCACGCTAATAGAGGACATGTGGTGGGTGTGAACTTACATTATGATAGAGGAATACGTCATGAAAAAAAACTAATTGATACTCTGATACATGAATATACTACAAAAAGAACACATTTTCCTAAAAAAGAAAAAGCATCTATGAGAAAACTTTTTGACTCAAACTGCAATAAGTCTACTTTCCATGAATGTCTTGACAAATAATTAAGATTTAATTTTGTAAAGATAAATTATTTAAAAAATTCATTGTTATGATCAAAATAAAAGATAATACAAAGATATAATATATATAATTCATTTTGTTGTTTTTTAATGATCACTTTTTTAGTTTTGGTAATACTCAATGTCTATGGCTTAATGTTAATTTTTATTTGTTTAATGAATGAGATTTGCAGTCAATAATGATGCAAGGTTGTATCCAATGCTTTATGTCTTATTGTAACACCAACTATTGTAAAACAACCCATATGTGCAAGATAATCCACACACATATTAGCTTCCTAATACCAATGAGATATCATACTAACGCAACCACGTTGCATTAAGCAAAAGATTTAATTTTGTAAAGATAAATTATTAAAAAAATAAAATTCTATTATTATGATAAATAAAAAAATACAAGATTTATATATATATATATATATGATTCATCATTGTTATAATTCAATAATCTCAAGTATTATTTTGGTAATACTCGATGTCCTATATATAACTTTTTGTTATTTTTTATTTGTTTAGTGAATGAGATTTGTGATCAATTATAATCTTAGTCTCCTAGGGTATTAAATAAAATGAACTAAATGCACAATCAAATAAAATTGAATGAAACAAAGTAAAGAAATATAATAAGAGGAACGAACGAATGAGATTAGATACATCTTCTAATATAAGATCCAAGCAGTAATGAGAAAAAAATTTGAAGACAACCAAACATTGAGGAAGAAGAGAATGGAACAAAAGGCTGCAAGGCCCACCAAATGTAGTGAATCTTCTGAGGAACCCAACCATAGAGAGTCCTCCAGTGATAATAATGGCAATGAGAATTTTGCTATCGATTGGAGAGCTAAAACATTTGTGAATACTTGCAAGAGTTTTGTAGCTTGTTGAAATATGAGAGTAAGATTCCTAACCTGAAACAAAGAAAAGAGTTCTATGCACTTCACAAAACATTTAGGGAGATCTATCAAAACTAATTAAATAGATTTATAATTGTCAATTGTTATTCACATAGTCCCAAATTTTAAATTAAAAAAATCGTAGATCTTAATATCAAATAGTTAATCTCAATTCAAAATATTTACCAATAAAAAACAAAATATGAAATACAAATAGTAGAGAGCATGGTTTGAAAATAACAGAAAACAGTTTGCTTTTCCATAAAAATTCAAAAAAAAAAGAAAAGAAAAAAAAAGAAAAGAAGGAAAAGCATGCAAAGCCAAACAAATGTGAAAGAATATAGAAACCCTTCACCAAGAAGGAAGCAAATATGAAATAAGAGTTTTACTGGAAAATATAAGGGTAGCCAATTTGTAATTCCAAACGCCTCCATTACTCGATTATTAGCCTATCATCTGTTAGAATTCAACATCAACGTGTCTACTAATTCTTTGTACTCCCCTTTCACCATCAGGGGAGTTTCCAAGTTCTCTCCACAAAGCAATTTTTTTATTGTCAGAATTTGCATAATTCAACACCTACTTCAAGAATCAAAACAAAATCTAATTAAAAAAATAGTGAAATAGAAAAGGGATCATCACCTGATGCTAGCAGAAGAAATAGCCGCATACGATTATGTATTTACATTGTGAAATAGTTAGAATAGTAGATAAGAATTCAGGTTCGGAAAACTAAAGGTGTGAATGAAACTATCTCCTAGAACAGAAAGGTGGGGTAAATTAAAAGCAAAGCAACATGGAGCGAAAACATCAACTAAGTCATGTATATACTAAAATTAAATTATAACAAATAACAAATAACAAAAAAACAACAGTGTTTAATTAACAAAAGGCAATCAAAATCTATAAAAGAACTCTAAATTACTTGTCATCGATACATAAAACTGCTCCAATTCTAAGAACTTTTGGAAAAAAAAAAAAAACCAAATTTGATGATGATATGCCAAGGAGGCAATACGTGAGAAAATGTGAGGGTAGGGATTGATTAAAAGAAAACAATGTAGGCGGTTGAGGAATGATGTGGGTAAAGACATAAACCGTCTCATATGGAACCCATCAGGGGTGGGGAATGAGTTGGTGAGACAGAAAGACAAGAAGGGGGAAGAGAACGTGGGTGAGAGTTTTCAATTTGAAAAAGTCGTTTTAAAAGAAGTTACAGGATTGGTATTTGAGTTGTTTTAAATGACTTAAAAGTCCATTATCTCAAAAGAAAGAAATATATTATATGAAGGATATTGTATTGAAATTTTGTGATAAAAAGATAATTAAAAGGCAGGCTTTTATAATAGTAGAGATTATGTAGTTCAACTTCATATTCATCTAGATTTTTTGGAATTAATGTATAAAATTATATACGGAGAAAATATAATGAATTTCACCAAAATTAACATACCACTTAAAATTAATTTCATAAATGTATATATGCAAAATTGTATAGTAATGATTAATATGTGTAGTTTAAATAAATAACTTAACAAAATTAAAATCATCATCTCTATGTTTAGCTTCATGTTCATTTTCGTCGTCTTCCTTTTTATATGATAACAAATAACAAATTAATAACTTTCATATCTATTCATCATCATCTCTATCGTTTGACCCTTTTACTAAAATGCCTTCTAATTATGTATAACTCTTTGTCCTCTCTTTAATTCGTACATTTAATTTACCTACAATAAAATTGTTATCACAATTAATTTATATGTTACATCCTTAATCAACATCAAAACGTAGCATATTGACTTTTCAACAACAAAATAAGGCCACTAATTATAAGTGCCAAAAAATAAGATACCACCAAAAATAACATATAGAACAACAACTTAGATGATGGTTATTTGCAACAATCTTTCAGTAATAATGTTTCTGATATCTGTAGTAATTAATAAAAAATGTTGTCTGTTGTTGTTGATAAATATCTCCGAAGACATATAATGATACAACTTTGGTGTATCTTCCATGAACTTATCTTCGTCCACCTTTAATTTTATTATTTGTTACAATGATCTGTTGATTTACATTTGTTTTTTTTTTTCTTATTAATCAAACTCAATGAGAACCTAAATTCACATCAATATTACCAAATAAGTTCAAGGTTGACTACGGTGTAGCATACTTGCAATGAACCAAGACCTGGAAATGGGTTGGGCTTCAAATTGTTTTGTGATTTTGTATGAAAGAACACGCTGAATGTGCTTGCTTTAGGAGTAAGACTTGGGACCGTGGTACTAGTTATTCTTATCTACAATCTGAAAAATAGATGGATGAAAGTGAACAAATTAGTAATACAAATCAGTGGTGCCGTTGTATTGTGTTATTTATGATAATTTTCACTGAAACATGTTTCAGTAATCTCTCTGGGAAAAACTGCTAGAAGAGTGTGGGTTTCAAAACTTACAGCTTAAAAATGGTGTTTTGAAAACTAGTTGTGCAAAGGGTGTTTTTATAAACTGGGTGTTCAACAGCTGATTCTTTGTGCCAGCTCAACCTAGTCCCACGAGAAGGTTGCCACGTGGGCACCATGCAAGCAAAATTGGGTCATCAAGACCCAGCTTGTAAGTCAAGGTTAAAACCACATCCTCAAGATCTAGCTTTTAGACAATCATTTGGTTGTACTTTGGCGCTTGTGGGTTGTTAGTGACAAGTCGGTCAAATTAATTCACGTCCTACCCAACCGATGCTGATAGTTTTCTTTCTTCGTCTCCTTATTCGCTATATATTTGTATTATACATAAAACTAATTTAGCGACAAATTTTTTTATTTTTTATTTTATTAATATTTTATATATATTTGAAATTTTAGATATGACAAATATATCCACAACTGATAGTAATTGATTTTTTTAATAAATTTATATTTTATAATAGTTTTTAATAATAATGAATTCTCATAATAAGTTAATTATTTTTGTTTAATAAATTTATTATTTGGTAGGAGGTCTTGAATTTTATTTTTTTTCTAATAATGATGAAATTTTAATAATAATTAAATTATATTTAATTAATAAGTTCATATTTTATTTTCTTTAATAATAATGAGTTCTCATTTAAACTCCCTATTTTTTTTATTAAGTTTTTTATATGTCAGAATGAATAGTTTTACTGTTGAAACAATCATTTGATTGTACAAATAATAATTTCATTGTTGAGACAATAATTGAAATATTTAAGATAATAATTAATTGGGTTGAAAAAAACTTAGCAATAAAGTTAAAATTTAATTGAATCAAATTATTATAAATCAAATAATTAGTGTATTTATTAAATTAAAAAAAATTATTATATCTATCTAAATAAATAAACAAACTACTAAGTATAACCTACAAAAAAAAAAACCAAAAAAAGAAGAAGAAGAAAACTAACATTTGAAAATAATAAATATGTCACAATTTATTAAAAAATTAAAATCGGTACTTGAAGATAATAAAAAATTGTACTTGTAAAAACATTATAATTAATTTATATAACAATAATTTGAGATAAAATTTAATTGAATCAAATTATTAGGAATCATATAATTAGTGTATCCAGTAAATAAAAAATATTAAAACATATTCTTAAAGATAATAAATAAAATTATATAATGAATCCTATAATATTTGTATTCATTTAATTTATAAAAAAAAAAAATTAAACTGATTCTTGAAGATAATAAATAAAAATATACTTAAATATTAAAATTGTATACCTACCATAATAACTGGACTATTATTGTTGCTATAGTCTATGGACAAAATAAAAATAAAACTGAAACACTACAATATTGAAAAGTCAAATCAAAATAATAAAACAAAGCATGCCATGCCAAGTCAAAATATTTTTTGTCTAAAGGAGTACTGCCTTGCAAAAATTCAAGGATAAAACTAGGTCTTGAAAATCCCGTTTTTGGACAATTCTAATTATTTAAAAGATGTACTAAAATTCTTTTTTAAGTTGTAATAAATATAATTATTTTATTTTATTTTATTAAATATCATAATCAATAATTGTATTAAATACAATTTTTTTTAATATTTAAATTTCATTCTTAAGTTAATAATTTTTAGAGGAGAAAAAAGTAATGGTTTGATTCTAAAGTAAAAAATTAATATTATATAAATTATTATGGATAAAATAATTTATTTTAGGACTTATAGAATCAACACTATTTCACCTAAGTTTTTAATTTATGGACATGAGAAGTTGTTCAAGCAACTTAGATTAAATTTTGTTGTAAGTTGCAAGAGTCATGCTGATTTTGTTGCAAGAGTCTTGCCTGATTTTATAATGTATATACTTCAATCTTTCTTTTTCTTTTTCCTTTTTATAGCTATTTTTCATAGATATCTATTGGAGGAGAGGTGGTAACCCACACCTGATCAACCTCACAACTAATCAGCTTTCTTCCAACCATTGACTCATCTATTTATATATTTTTTGAAGGATCTAGCTCCTCTCCAGTTATACATTTCTCTCAATACTCCCAAGTACACAGCTAGATAGGTGACATGTGTATTATTAATATTTAATTATTAAGATTTTATTAGGATAAAAATTCTGATTAATTTAAACAATTGAGACTTTTTAATGGAATGAGACTCTTTTTATCTTCCCTGCAAATTTCTTCGAACGAGGGAAACGCCACTCATTTGGCCCGAGCGAATTTAATGGAACCTGACTCTTCCATCTTCTTTCTTGTAAAATCCAATCGCCTCCATGAGCTTCAAACACTAGTTCATCCCGGCCATTCTCGATCCACTCCTCCATAAGCACCCCAAGAACAAGCCAAAGCTTTTCAACAACCAAAAATTTCCAGCAAAAGCTCTTTACTCAGCAAGAAAGAAGACATAAGGAAACAAAGTAATCTATGAATGGAGAGGTACGTGAAAGATTATGTCAAGTAGAAGCCACAAACTGATCCTATAGTTGCACATGCATTAGGCCAAAGATTCCATCCAAAAAAATCAGGATATCTTGCCTAGGAGTGGGTGAACTGTGGAATGCTCCAAGAGGATGTTGAAGATAAGAATAATAGGGAGTTCAACCTGGTGGAAGATTCTCAATAGTTTGCACTTTAAGCAAGAACTCGAAGGGTAGAATGAAAAATATGGACATTTCTAATGCAACATCACTTAGTAAAACAAGTGCACCTCAGAAACACAAAACTTCTGGTGATGACACGTAGAATGAGAGAATTAGAAACTCTCCGAACAAGGAGTTTTTGAAGAAGAGCGTTTAGGAGCTGTCAAAAGGATGTTTGCTCATGCCTTGGGAATACCCTCTGGAAGAACTGTTTTCCCTCAAGTGCACCAGTTGAATAATTGTAATTCACTTGATCCATTCCTTTGTGCTTGACTTTTGATTAAGGACATATGGTTCTCTATTTGTTGTCACAAATCCTATCATTTGTTAATTAATGTGAGTGCTTTTATGTTTCATTACTTCAGCTTATTGGCAACCTAGTACAACTTTTTTTTTTAGCAGCAAAGTGAACTGGTGACTTGAGATCTAATAAGCAAATTGAAACAATGGTTTGACAATCATTCTCTTGAAACAAAATCACAATGAAAAAAACTAAAATTGAAAGAGATAACTACAATGGCCAGAGCACAAAGCTACGAAGTCTTCAACTACTAAGTTCCTGTATGCATCAGAGAACTCCAAAAAACAAGGCCATATTCAAAACTGCAAAAGATCTCCCTAGTAAAAGAAACCCATCACTTTTCCTCCAACGTTCTTCCTCCTAGCTTCTTCATGGTCCATGATGCCAGCAGAAGTGGTCAACACAATATATCCAAACTGCGTATTAACAACCATTTGTTATCCACAGTAAACCATTATGCAGAAAGTGTACAAGTTGTTAAACAAAGTCAATATTAATCATTACCAAGTTGTTCTAATTTAACTTAAGTAATTTAATCTAACTTGTCTCGAGAGAAGTAATCTAGCAGTCCAAGATTCAATTTCTTTGACATCGACATCAAATAACTTAAGTAATTTAATCTAACCTATCTCGAGGAAAGTAATCTAACAGTCCAAGATTCAATTTCTTTGACACCGACATCAAAATGAGGACTAATAACCCCACACTTTTTCAACCTTCCATTCAGTTCAAAAATACGATTGACTTAAAAGTAAAAGAATTGGAGTAAGAAGTTATATCACTAAATCCAGCCAATAACTTGTAACAAATAATACAATTAGGATTAGTAAGTTGCATGACTTGTAGATTGTGTTGGTTCCATAGTGTTGTTTGAAGGGACAGATTGTAAGGAAGCTTTTTTCTTCTTTGAACCTTTTTCCAAACAACTTTTCAGGTGATCTTTTCCCCGGTACGTTACCGCTCTCTTCTTCAAGCCACGCACATTGGCAACATCTAGAGAAGTTTGATTGTTGACACCTTTCTCATTACAAGTTGTGGCTATAATAGATTATGAAACCTGATCACCTCACATCAATGCCTTTGAAATTTCATTTAACTTTAACATCAAATCTTCACCATGCTCCATAGCTATTTTAGATCCCAAGTCAGATTCAGCTGTTATAGTTGCGATCTTGACAAAAGTAGAGCAAAGATTTCTATACCTATGGGTGATTTTCAAGTATGATTCTTCTTCTTTAACCTTCTCATTAATCTTAGACACTCTTCCAACCATAGCATGTTTTGACCATTGGTTCAACATATATTGATTTGGAATCATGGTACTCACATTCATTATTTCAAGAATTTTTAGTGCATGACAACAAAGTATGCCAAAATACTCAAATTTCTTACAACTACAACAAATTGTTGTGCTCGATTATGCTGTAACTGTATGCCCTCCATTTTTTTCCCAAGACATTAATCTTGAATATGCGAGATTTCTCATTCTCTTTATAATCAATGACAGCCACAAGCAAAGATTGTACCATTCCTTTCGAAATATATCAAATACAGCCGATGTATAAACATCCCTTGCATGCCTTAGTAAGGGAATATCAACCTCCAAAATGGGCAGTTTTTGTTTCATATCGTAAATTACTTCCAACTCCTTGTGACGCTTTTCATTAAAAACCCGTTCAAAATGTTTGAAAAACTGAACCAAATCATGATCTGGCTTTAAATAATCTCATAATGAGCCATTGAAACTCTCACTTAGCTGTGTACTTATCATTCTAGCAGAAAATGTGTTTCTTCCATATGCCATTGACCATTTCTCTCTTAGAGCAAACAAACCTGTAATATCAAAACTACTAATATTCTTAGAATGATATATAATATAAACAAATAATTAATTTAATAATTTGACTAGCTAATACCTTTAAGCCAATTGTTATCATGAAGTTCATAGATATCAAGAAGGTCCCAAGCTTTCTTGAACTCTTTATCATCCTCATATTCATAAATAAGTTTGCTAAAATCACCAAGAAAAGACTGAACATTTAAATAAATGATTAAGATGTTTCATTGCATTTTGTTCCATATGCCATACATAAATCCGATGATAAGACTCCAACATTACAACTGAAAGTGCTTTACTCATTGTAGGATCTTGATCTGTTATAATGGTTTTTGGCTTTTTCCCTGGCATAGTTCTTAAGAATGTGGTGAATAACCATTCAAATGATTCAGCTGTTTTATCATATAAGAGTGTTGCCCCAAAAACTATCATTTTTCTATGATTATTCATTCCAACAAACAACGCAAATGGTCTATATTCCTTATTAGTTCTATATGTTGTATCGAAGGATAACACTTCTCCAAAAATTTCATAATCCAAAATCATTCTTGCATTAGCCTAAAAAAAAATTTGTTATTAAGTCATCAATGTCTAATTGTGTAGCAGAAAAGAATCAAGGATCTTTTAACCTTCGCTTCTCAAAATAGTGCAACAAACTACCTGCTTCTCCAAGGTTTAGATCCCTTTGACGTTTGGTACGCAAATAGTTTCTTACATCTCGTTCAGTATAACCCACATTAGCTCGACCACCATTGTCGAGCCATTAGTTCATAGGAAGATTTAGGAGATATTCCAGTATCATCTGCTAGATCAAGTACATATGCTTGTGCTTGTGTTATTTTCCTTTGTGAAGGTAACATGTGTGCAAATAATGGAGGAGCAACATCATGATTATTCTTTTCTTCAAATTTTTTTACTATGTTCTTTCCATTTATTTGACGCTTGATAATAATATATGCTGGCTAATTTGTTCTTTTTTTTTTTTTTCGAGGTTTCTTCATAAAGGTAGCATGTTTATCTTTACCTCTATGACCTTCTTTATAGCAAGTGATCTTTCTTGATGTCACATAACCATGAACTCTATTTTTATTTTACATATTCCTTTCGAATGCTAAAACCAATTTCTCTAGCAGATTCATTGTACTTCTTATATGCTTGGTCCTCATATTCAAATTCCTTGCCAATTCTCATTAGACAGTTTTTTGATAGGTCATCCATACCATCATTAGTTGCTTCATCCATTGACTTCAAACACCACAAACTTTAAGTAGTATCATATATATATATATATAAATTATCTTTTTAATATCATCAATATTGAAAATAAAAGATATGCTGTTGTTATGTGCCTACATAATTTAATTGTAAATCCAGTATACGGAATGAATGTAAACAGTATAGAAACACAAAAGAATATTCTTTTCTTTGGTTCTTTTTTTTTTTTTTTTTTTCCCCACATAATGAATTGATAAAAGCCTAACAAATAGAAGCCACTAACAAACAAGGCAAAAAGAAAAGCATAATATCTTTAAGATTAAATAATAAACAAAAATAGATGTAAAGGAAGAAATTGACCTATTGAAATATAGGAAACTCAGATGCGCCTCTGTTTTTCCCACAAGCTACTAATCTTTAAAGCTTTCTGACTTGCAAGACTTGTGTGGATGGCCTTTTAATTTTATTTTTTTTCTTGCATGAAAAAAGCGAGCCACCCATGTCTTGTTGGCGCCATCTAGTTTCCGCATTCTTTGTACGCAATTAATGGCTTCATTAAAAAGAAATATCTTGTCTTGCTCTCTTGGCCAGGGTTATACCTCTACCGACCTTGCTAAAATTCTTCCAAGACAAAAAGAAGAAAATCAGCCAAAAAAACAACCATCATTAATTACTCTGTTTCCTTTTTGTCTTCTTCCTTGCTGGGTAAAGCACTTTTTACTGGAAATTTTTTGTTGTTAAAAAGTTTTGGCTTGTTCTTGGAGTGCTTATAGAGGTATGGATCGAGAATGGCTAGAATTAACCGGTGTTTGAAGCTCAGGGAGGCGACTGGATTGATTTTACAAGAAAGAAGATGGTAGGAGTCAGGTTCCATTAAATTTGCTTACAAGCGACCAAATGAGTGGCATTTCTCTTAGTTGAAGAAAGTTGTACAAAAGATAGAAAGAGTCTCATTCCATTACAAAGTCCCAATTGTTTAAGTTAATCAGAGTTTTTATCCTAATAAATCCTAACCATAAAATATTAATAGTACACATGTTACCCATAGGTGTGTACTTGAGAGTATTGGAAAAAATGTATAATGGAAAGGAGCTGGATCCTTTTTTGAATATTTATTATACTTATTATATATATAATTGATTTGTAACTTGTGTCTCTGCTTAACATGACCCATTCCATACTTGTCTTTTGACTAATATAGGGGTGGAACTCAGTCAGTTTTAACAGATAAATTGTATCGACCGAATCGAAAGTTCGGTCACGATTTTGATTCCAAGTATACCTCGATTATGCTTCGGTTTCAAAATTTAGTAACTGAATTTACGATTTTGGTTTTCCATCCCTGCCTGTTTAACCAAAACCGAAACTGACTTAAGCCCATACCCCCTTTCAATGTGTTCGAATCCCAATACCTCAGCCCAAACCGAAATCCATTTATCCTTTCTCCTTCACCTCTCCTTCGTCTACTTCACTTACTTGAGTCTTGACTATTGAATTCGAAGTTTCCACTTTCCCACCCCTTAGGTTTTACTGTAGACTCATAGTCCTTCTCCTTCACTTTAAACTTCAAGTCTTCAACCTACCCTAGCCTCTCCTTGAAGTAGTGAGGGAAGGGAGGCTGAGTTCCTCTATCACAGTTGTAGTACTTTACCAGGCATATCATATGTCAACTTACAGTTCCTCCATCGCAGTTGTGAGCCAGATTTATTTGCGAGGGTTATTATAAATCTAATTCAATTGGTTGTACTTTTCACAAGTCTTAAAATGTTGGCTCTGTTTCAGTTGCCTTTTCTAGAAAGATAAACTAAATTTCTATTTAATAACATGTTTTCTTATTTCTTGTGCATTTGATCTTTGTTATGATGCTATTTTATCGTATTTAATAATATGTCTGTTATTCATTCTTGATTAGGTTTTATGTTGGATTTTCATTATTTACATGTCTTTTAAATGTTACGGAATCTTAAATCCCGATTATCTGAAGGAACTAAAACAATTGAAGATTTTGTTTCTTTCTAGCCTACAAGCTTTGTTAGCTTGAGGGACTAGAGAGCATTGTAACCTAATTTCAATTGATAGTGGATTCATCTCTTAAACATGGAGTAATCTGCCAAATTATGTATATTTCTACATTATATCAAGCTTTTTCCTTTGGTTGCTTTGATGAATTTTCTAAATATTGTGTATGCTTATTTAGTTTTTGGTTTTGTTAAGTAAAATTTTCTTGGTAAATGAATCTTCCTATGGATAAGATAATATAAAATGAGTTAAAATCTGACAAATAAGTGCCAATTTCGACTGTGATACTAGCAAAGTTAGTTAGCAGTGTTCCTTTTCAGCTGTCAAGTCACTTAGGGACATTCAGACCTGACTCCTAAAGGCTTGATGTATGTATAGAGAATCAATCTACTAAAGGAGAAGGGTGGGGTTTGAGAGAGAGGACATATTCTCCATTGCTTCTCTACTTACCTATATAAATAAAATTAAAAAATGAAAAAAAAAGAGAGGGGGACTTAATATCGTATAGAAGGAAAATTTAAGAAAGCTTTGCATTACAATAATGTTGGAAACTTAATAAATTTAATATTGTTTCACTTTCTTAATGCTAGAAGTATCAATTTATGGACTTACTTGAGTCATCACAACTTCATTTATGATTCTTTTGGCACTAGAGTTTCAGAGATGAGAGAATTTCTATCCAATAAATTTAGTTCTAGCCTATAGCCTCTTTATATAAATTTAATTCTCTTGAATGTGAACCAAAAGTGTTTTGGGATTTTGTACGTTCCTTGATCTTTTTTTTTTTTACTTGATGCAGGCTTCTTAATAGTGAAAACATAACTGAAGTTGAAGATGTAAATGAGATTCTCGATGGACCAGAAAATGTTAATGTTCCTTAATGTGGAATAAGAAGAACTGCAAAGGAGGAGGCTTTAGTAAAAAATAAGAAATCTGCGACATGGAGAGAATTTAAATTTGTCCCCTCATCATTGGAAGGTTTGGATCCACAACTTGCTACTACATGTAATCATTATGGTAGAGAAGTTAAGTGTAATACTAGGAAAGATGGCACTGGTGCATTGAATAATCATCTCTTGTAAAAAATATATACGAAAATCAAATAAAAAGGACAAATAGGGATAGATGATATGTTAAAGAATAAAACTAGTGATGCTCAAGAACAAGGACTAAGTACATGGTGCCGATGATGTTAGAAAAGTCATAGTTAAGTACATCGTTCTTGGGGAATTGTCATTCAAGCATATTGAGTCTTACGCATTTCCTAGGCTTCTATCTATTCTAGTTCCATGGTATGAGTGTCCATCCCAAAAGATCATTGCTAGGGAGATTTGGGCACACTACATTAATGAGAAAAAGAAATTGAAAAACATGTTAACTAGAACAAGATAAAGGGTTTGTCTAACTATTGATACTTGAACATCAAATAAAAACCTTAACTATGCATTTTGTTGATGATGAATGGACCTTGCATAAAAGAATCCTCAATATTTGTAATATTGGTGGTTACAAGGGTGAGGAAATGGGCAAGACCATTGAGAATTGTCTTTTAGCAAAGAGGATTGAAAGGGTGTTTACTATTACGGTGGACAATACTAGTGCCAATACAGTAGCTTAATGATACTTAAAGAGGAAAATAAGTAGATGGAGTCAACAATATTAGAGGGAGAGTTGATGCATATGAGATGTTGTGCTCAATATCTTGAATTTAGTTGTTTTAGGTGGAATCAAGGAATTGCAGTCTTCAATTGCTACAATTCGGAATGCTGTAAATTATGTTAGGTCTTTCGCCTCTAGGAGTGCATGATTTGCCAATTTTGTGGAGAGTGAGAAAGTTCAAAGCAAAGGGTATATGCGCTTTAGGTATTCTAACTAGATGGAACTTCACTTATTTGATGCTTGATTGTGCTGTTAAGTTCTATAAATCTTTTGATACAATGAAAGAGGAAGATGTAGGGTATAGGAAATGGTATAAGCAGAGGAAAAATGAAAGTGAAGGATGAAAATGAAGAAGAATAAGAATCTAAAGGTGAAGATCAAAATAAGGAAGAAGAAGAGAGGAAAAAATCAAAGGGTAAGGAAGGATCACCTAATTCTAAGGATTGGGATAATGCCTTAACTTTTGTGAGATTTTCCACAGTATTCCATAATATTACTTTGAGTTTTTTAGGAACCTTTCTTGTAACATCAAATGTATGTTACAATAAAATTGGGCAGGTGAAAATGCAATTGGCTAAGTTATGTCAAGTGAAAAATGATGATGTCTTACAAAGGATGACTAAGAACATGAAGCTGAAATTTGATAAGTATTAGGGTAATATCGAGAAAATTAACCCATTCTCACTATAAGCTGGGATATCTAAGATATATCTTTGACACTACTTATCCATTTGTTGTTGCAATGGAGATGGAGTAGAAATTTAAGGAGTAATTGATGAGATTGTATGATGTTTATAGAGCTGAGGTTCGGGTTCCTCTAGATGATGAGTCCAAACTTGGTGGACATGGTGAATCTAGTAATGCAGTTGATGAAAGTGAGAATGCGCTTTTTGAAGATGTAGTGGGTGCATGGAGGAGCCTAGCCAACAAGAGGTATAGGACTGATTAAGTAGTTAAATCAGAGATGGAACTGTATTTGGATAAGGAAGTTATCCTTGAGGAGGATGGTTTTGATATTCTTCTATGGTGGAAGGCTAATGCAAGCAAATTTAAGGTTTTATCATTGGTTGCCCATGATGTATCAACAATCTCAGAGCTTTTGAATTTGTCTTTAGCACTGGGGGTGGTGTTCTAAATGATTTTCAAAGCTCATTGCGTTGGGAGACTACCAAAGGACTTATATGCTTGCGGAATTGGCTACACCCTACCACTCTTACTAATGAAAGTAAAAAAAATTTAGAAGAACTTATACAATCAAAGGAGATTGCAGTAGATATATAAATTTGTAGTTTAGTAATTATCATTTAGTTTGAATACTTAGTGGAGTAATTGACTTATTGTATTTGTTTTTTTTTTTTTTCCTTCTAACAGAGTCTTCAACTTCCACTGACAAGCTTAAGTCTTCTATGATACTTGATGAGTAGATGTGAGTTTTCTTATTATTTTTAGCTTTTTAATTATTTTTATCTTCATTCATCTTGGCAGCTGCTGTTAATTGGTTGGTTAATTGGTTTATGATGCTTCTAAATTTCTGTTGAATGATGCCTTGCTTTGGCTGAAGCTTTGCTTTGGCTGTTGAATGATGTTCCTTCTAAATTTCTGTTGAATGATTTTCCTTTTGGGTTGTGTCTTATCCTTTGCTTGAATCTTCTTGCTTTGCTTCTTAGACCTTAGTCATTATCTTATCTCTTGGTGGTCTTAGGCTCTCATCAGACAACTCTGGTTTTTTCTTACCTGAAGTACTGATCTTTAGGAAAGTGTTCAAGCTCTATGTAAACCTCTTGTATTTTATATGTTTAAAGAAAGGTATGAGACTATGAGTTTTTTATAGGTTGGAAAGGTAGTAGCAGGTGAAATGGGTCACAGAAGACACTGATACTACTTACAAAAGCTATTGCCATCACTACTATACACTACTCATTAGATACAAATCAGAAAAATTAGTTCATCACAAATTAGATACAATGCATTTGAAATTAGAAAAATTAGTTCTTCTTCTCTGCCTCTTTTGCTTTCTTCTTTTCTATGTGTACTTGGTAATCACCTGAAAAAAATAAAAAAATAAAATAAAATAAATAAAGGAAGGGGTGGGGGGGGGGGGGAGGGGGGAGAGGGCAAATAAACAAAGGCAAATACACAAATTAAAGAACCATAGCTATAGAATGCCTAATGAAAATGGTTTTATACTGAATGGTTTATGAAAACTTGAAGCAAATCAATGTTTTATGAAATATAGTTGTCAAAGTTCATCAATTTAGATTTATGTCTCATGTTTTTATGCTTTCATCTATGCAGACCAAGGCTTCAGGTGCTGCAAAGTGCAAAGGGTGGAAAGAAGAAATGAGATTTCAGAGATCTTCATGTTTTTATGCTTTTATGAAATATAGTGTTGGATGTTGGTTCATTTGATTTAGACATAATTTTAGATTCAGTTGCTCTGAAGCGTGTACATTTGATCATCAAGCTTTTATGAAGAATTTTATTTTGCTTGTTTTTTAATATTATTTGTTTGAATTTTGCTAGAAACAATGACGGAACTTTTTAATTTTATTTGTTAGAGGTAACAAGTAACAGGTTTGTGATTAGAATGTAGCGCAAGTTTATTTTTTAATTTTATTTAGTTAAATTTTAAGTGTCACAGGTTTATTAAAAAAATTAATCCAAATTATGGGCCTCATTTTTTTGGCCCAAAAACTTATTTATAAATCAATTTGAGTAAAACATTAAGAAAAACCAATTTAGACTATCATTTTTGGGCCAGAAATTAAGTTAAAAAATTGGGCCCAACAAACCCATGAAAAACCAAAGAAAAACTGAACCGAACTAACCCAACATAATCTATTCGATTTCGGTTAACACCACAAATCCAAAATCGTAAGAAACCGATACCTTTGCTGGGAAACTGACTGCTTAGTTTTAGTTAGTTATTACCCCAGAAATCAACCGACCGAAACCGAACCCACCCTTAGACTGATGTAATCGATTCTACACTTCAAGTTTTACATGTATTTTCTCCAGCTTTGGAGACATATCAAATAGTTCACAACGATATTTTGGACTTGATATATATTTGAGGGATATCTTAGAGGTTAATGATATATAGTTTTTTTTTTTTTTTTTTGTACATTAAGAGTGCTTGAACTTAGCACTAGGAGATGGAGAGACAGGTATCAACCGCTTAAGCTAAGCTCTCGGTGGTGGTGATATATATCAAATAGATTATAATTAGATAATAGGTTTATGTATAAAAATGGTGGTGATTTAAAAAAATATATATATATTGTATTTGTTATGATTCAATTGTACTATAGATAATTTTTTATAAAAATTCTAGAGTATTTGCTAAGAATATTCTAGGAAACATACATTGCTACTTAGAGAAGAAGAAAGGTTTATAATAGCTGAGAGAGACTTGACCTCAATTTTAGACACTGCATAAAATAACTAACAGAGAAGAGTCTAATACATAATAGAGGTGCAATTGTCATCTAATACATAGTAGAGTTGCAGTCTCTAGTAATCTTTTAAATTTTTTTAACATTATAAGAGACTAATACATAATAGAGACGCGATTGCCGTCTCTGAAAATAATTATTAGACACAAAAAATGTCATCTCTGATATGCTATTTTCTTGTAGTGGATTATCACGAGGAATTGATCCAGCTATAAATTTTTCAGATAGAGTATGGTGCTTACAGATGGAAGGAATCGTGAGATTATGAGAGACAGCAAATCATGCATGGTCTATACTTTGATTTTGGAAAGTGATTGGATTATATATTATATATTTTTATATTAGCAATATGATTCAATACTCCTATCTTATTTGATATTTATTTGTACACAATCTGGCAAGAAACCTATGAGTTTATTAAAGTAAATCTGAATTTGGTATCAATGTGTTTTTCAAATAAAACTGTGATATGCAATTTAGTATGGTTTGTGCGGCTTGTGTTTCGTCCATAATTTTGTTGGTTTTTACAAGATGAAGATTGTAAATGATTAGTCTCACAGTCAAGAAAATTTAAGAAAATAAAATAAAAATAAATAAGAAAAAAGAAGGTTCCTACTTGGTTGAAAGCTTCAAGTGGGATTGTGATTAGGAAGAAGAATTCAAGATGGTGATGGTCTGAGGTTGAAGCAACACAGAGAGAGACAGAAGAGTGAGTGAACAAGAGATTCATTTACTATTTGTTTTTTTCTGACAACTTAAGGCAACTTAGCGTGTGTACCTAGAGCTATTTAAATTTTGAATTTACTCTCACTTTTTATCTCTTACATACATAAATGTATCTTACACATACATGAATGGAACTAAATTGATTTCCTTCAATATAGAAATAAAAATGACTTAATTTTATGAAAGAATATATCAAACAATTATTATAATAATTAATTTATTGGCTAACTTTTTGAATAATTTTTTAATTGCTTATTGAAGCTGATCCATCGTGCAAAAGTTAAAGCATAACATTTGATAATTCACTCTAATTTTTATTTTATTTTAAATTTCAAATAGGACAAAGATCTCCATGTTCAAAATTAAATCTAAACATCTATACAAAAAATATTTCTTAAAACATGGTTAAAAATTTTCATATTATATAATATAGTTGTTATTTAAAAATTAAGAAAATGATATGACAAGATATGCTGACACATCAATAAATATTTTAATGCTACATCATATTATTATTTTTTATCTCCCAAACTAATTGATTGTACCTTTAAAATAAAATAATAAAGATAAAATTAATAATGTAGTTAATAATAAATCTCACAAAATTAAAAAGGTAACATATTAGCAATATTTTTTTGTAACTCTAGATATTTTCTTGGATTAGTTTGTAAGAGAATTCTAGAAGATCCTTGCATACTTTTGGATCAAATAATCTCCATCACTGGTTAAAGAGGTAGAAGAGTATAAATAGGTGGTTACTCATTTGTAAACCATGACAAAATTCTTAATAAGCATGAGGGAGCCAAAGATTCTTTTGTGGCACATTTATGGGTTAGCAAGCTTTCTATTCATGCTTTAAGCGAGAAAGAGAAATGAAAAACTAGTAAAAACACCTAGAAATAGACCAAAAGTTTAAACATATTTAAAAATTGACTTATTTTCAAACTAATATCAAGAATAGGCCAAATTCATACTTTGTGAGTTAAACACACGAAGTGAAGCCTACGCAACTACTAGCAGGTCCAGCCAATCAGCCTTACTTCGTATCTTAAAGTGTGAGTTCCATGTAGTATTTAACAGTCATTTGACTGATAAAAAGCATATGTCAAACCTTAAGCGATTCCATGGCCATCAAGCTTTGTGTGAAGAAGAAGGGCTTCAAGCATGTTCCCAAGTCTTTGCTCAGCTGTTGACTTATGTACTCTTTCAGGCTCAAAACACCATCAATGATGACACAGCCTATGGCTACTCAGGTTCTGTACCAACACCAGGATCAAATCTTGAAACCTAGACCAACCTAGTTCACAGATGTAGGGACCAAAAGCCACTGCAAGTAATGGGAGTCAAAATGTTAAAATGGAAACAAAAGATCCGCTGCAATCTGTCTCAACAGACAATAAAGCCCATGCAGCCCCGAGTACTAACTCCAAAACTACTGATGAAAGTTTTGCATCTAGCAAAAAGGTTGTGAGAGGTTGAGGGAAGGAAAGGGAGTAATTGTGAGGAAGAGAATATAGAAAGTGTGGAAAGGAGAGAATAATTAAATTAGGATTTTTATTAATTAATTATCATTACCATATAAAATAGGCTTATGTCTAGTAATGGATTAGAACTTTGTGTGATATAATAGATTTTATCAAATCAAACCCAGTAAAGGAAGCTTATGTTTTGATTGTGTTCCAGTTAGTAACGTATAATTTCATTAGAGAATTATGGGTAACGGTTGAAATTTGAAATAATCGATAGACCAAAGGAGAATAATAGAAAAACTTTGAAGGAATAATGATTCTGAGCCACTGGGTTGCAATGGATTTCAAATGTCAGACCGAGTATGAGACTCACGTTGAGGTAGAGGAAAGAGTGCAAAGTGGAGAAGAACAAAGTCCTAAAACCTTAAACATTGAACCCACCAACAAAATTAATTAAAAATAAGTAAACAACCTACCAAGAGAAATAAGTAATTATAAAGTAATGAAAGAAAAATAACAAGTTAGGAATATTTTTAGATGAGTTTTATTTCATACCGACTCTAACAAATGCTATAAGATCTTATTAGATTTTAAAGTTATATCCATGCCTTATATTTTTCCTTCAGTAAATTATATGTATTAAATTTAGTATTCTCTAATATCTCAATCTAACGAATTGTTATCACAAATATCTCAATCAAACGGATTGCTATCACAAATCTTCAAGTGAAATAACAAGAAAGAAAGTATGAAAAAATAAACGCAATATCTTTGTGATTCAAGATTGTAGGTTGGTGATATACATAAAATCATAAATCACACTAATATTGTAACTATGGAAAGTTTCTTAAGTCACACCATCAACATTGGTTCCACAAATTACATATGAAACAGTTTATATATTTTCTATAATAAAATGTATAGACTCCGTCCAACCTAGCATATATATTAAATCTGCTGCTTCAAACAAAGAAAACAGGTTAAAAGTCATACTATATAAGTCTATCATTAATGGCAATTAACAAAAATAACTAATTAACAATGTACATTTAGTTCAATTTAAAAGATGTGTACTAATTTCTTAAATTTTAAATGATAGCTTATATTCAAATTTAAGAAGTTAATGGAAAAAAAATAATTTCTTAATTGTCAGATCAACTCCTTAAAATTAAAATAATGAACTATTAAATAATATTATAATGATTAAAGATTGAAAACACACTTAGTGCTAAATCTAAGAGACTATTGTCACACCCCATTATTACTCTATCTATCTCTCTTTCCCTTTCTGTCGAGCTACAGTACATAGTTTTTCTTTTAGTTTTTTGCGATTTTTTTTATAGGGCAGAATTCATTGGAGTTAGACAGAGTGTAGTAATTTACAATTGATACTTAGGGTGCGTTTTTTATGACAGCGAAGCAGAGACCATGATTAAAAGTCTAAGGTCATTTTGTCTCAAAACAGTTATCTGTTTGGATGGTCTAAAAACCATAGTCAGATAACTATTTTGTGTACAAATCAACAACCGGACATTTATGTGTTATATTAAAAATAAACTAATTAAACAATTTTTATTAATCAATTTTTATTTTTTATTGAAGTAATAAGTAATTCATTTTATTTTTAATTTAATTTAGTTTAATAAATAATTCAGTTTTGAGGTTTAATTGAAATTAGACTAATTATTTACACTCAAACCAGTTTTATTTTAAAAAAAATTTAAATTGAATTATTTCTACATATTTGTGAGAGTTAGAGGAGGGATAAGGGTGGAATTTTTAAAAAGGATATAGACAAAAAAAAAAAAAAAAAATTCCTAAGTATAACAAGTTGGAGGGATTAGGTTGAAAGTTTTTTAAAAGGTAAAGGGGAAAAAACAAGAAAAATATTCCTAAGGGTAACTGTCACATCCCTCACGTAGGCATGACTGGCCGAATGATTGGATAACTAAACCTCTGTAACCCTGACTTTAAAACAAAAAAACAAACACAACTCTTTACTAAACTAAAGAATAATAAATTTTATAAAATAAAAAAAACAAGTTAACTATAAAAATTTGTGTACTAAAACATATAACAATTTACTAAAATTTTCCATACAGTGGAACATGCTCATATAATATAAACAATATATACTCATGTTTTCATACAATAAAAATAACAACAACAAAGACAGCAAAGAGCTCTGCTCTGTTTCTCGTCACAATAACAAATAACTAAACTATTATACAATACAAACTCAAACAACCCACAGTTTTAGTATAACTGCAAACTTTCATCCTTGACTTCAAGTATAAGATTCCAAATATACCTTGCCGCCAAATACTTGACGCCAAATACTTGACAAGTCCAATATAGATAAATGTCATCACTTGAAATTATGTTATTAAAAAATATCAACAAAGAGGGGTGAGTATTACGACTCAGTGAGTGAAAAATTGTACTCAAAAGGTACTAGCATCACTCAAAACACATATATAAACATTTAATCTCAAGCAATATTATACATGTTTCAATTCAATAGTACAAGTACATATTTGTAATTCTTATAAAGTCATGATTCACATGTTTTATAACATATATAAATCAATTCAAATATTCAAAGTTCACCATTCCAAACGAAAGCAATCAAAGCATATAAAGCAAGCAAAGGGACTAATGAGTAACTCAGTCTCGCATAACCCCACCGGGCATATACGCGCCCGCACAATAGATAAATCTCCGTACATAATATATCCCACTGGGACTGAGCACTCAAATTTTTGAAAACATTTATCAAATTCAGAATATTTTAGAATCTCAAATCAAAATATCTTAGGTGCACATAGATCTCAGTTTCAGAAGTAAAACTGTTTCGGAGAAAAATTACATTGTTGGCCTTTATCAATCATAAACAATTTCAAACTTCCAACATAATTCAAATAGTCAATCATAACAATATGATTCTTATTTTCCACTATATAACTTTTAATACATAAATATATCAGATAATCAAACACACTAATCCAGCAACCAAAATGTTGCAATTAACTACTCTTAGGTTTACAAATCTTGTTCATCACTTTCTCTTGCGCTCACGTGTGTCATTAATCTAATAATACTTTCCGAAGTAGCAATTACATTTTTCACACATATTATTTATTTATCAATTTTTATAAGTTATAATATTTTAGTTACGAAAATCAAGAGTTACTAAGTTTCAAGTATTTATTTAAACTTTATTCCTTTTAGGCATTTTCACAACCCTCCTTGGATATATGTTTTATTTTAACTTATATACTTAATCTAATTCAACAAAACTAAGTTTAAACATTAATTTTAGAAAGTTAGCTATCTTTATTATTTATAAAATTTTCCCAAACTCAATCTTGAACTCACTTAATTCCTCATATGAACAAAAATATGGTTTTTGTAAAATTTCTAGTTGCCAACCTTTGCTTCTGATGCTTATAGAATTCTCATACTTGGGAAATAAATTATGAAACTTCCCAATATAGTTTTTCAAGATGTTAGGAACATTTCATTTCCAGTACTTTATTCCTAATTCATCCTTTTAGACCCCCTAATATCAATTACTTCAAAACAGGTACAGTCAAGACCTGAAAATCACAGCCATGAATTCCAATACCTCCAAAATACACACAACATGGAACTAAGACTTGAACCGATCCTTATTTACCCTTTAATATGTTATGAACAACTTTCATTCAGAAATCCTAAGCTAATTCCAACCACAACCACCGATGAAGTCTCCCGTACTGACTGAAGCTCACTAAAAATCCAACATTGACTTAGTTGTAGTCCAACAACTGTACCAACAAATATACTTGTAACCAAGTTTTGAACTTTGCAGACATCATATCAAGACCCTAAGATACACTTTACCTTTAGAACTCTTAATTTAATTTAGTCCCAAAAACATCTGAAATACAAGATTTCTCAATCCCAAGAAATCTATCCCTACATCCCTTAAAAAAATCTCGACTCTCATTTTCCAACATTTTACCCACAACTAACACTCCTTTGTTCATACCTATTACTCACTTTCATTAACTTCTTAACCACAACATTAATCAACCATTATCTACTCTTGTTTATGAACTTTTATTCGAATGCCAACAACAACTACCCACCAAGACTTAATTCTACCAAGTTTTACTCAAAAAGTTATAATTAGTTTTCTTGTAGGCATTTTATCAAACATCTTGAATGCATCATTTCCTTCTATTGATGTGTGTGTGTATATATATATATACTACACCAAGAAATCAATATAACTTCCTCAATTATATTTCACTCAAGTTCCAAACATTAGCTTAAGAGTAAAATTCATTACTTAAGTTTGTCAAAAACATTTTCGACATAAACACAACCAATTTCCTATATTTCTTTTCCAATCATTCCTATAACTCCTCATTTTTAAGATCTTTTCATAATCATTATTTCTATTTTACTTAATCCTTCACCCATACAACTACCAACAAGAATTCTACCAATTTAAAGTAATTAGCTTGAAGTCAACGGTTGAAATCAGCTTGAAGTCGAAAGGGAATAGTGGCTGGACTAGCAACAAGCAAAAGAAGGAGGATAACCAGATGCAAGGTAGGAGGGGTCACAAGACTTGAGCCAAGCTCAACACACGTCAAAGATGGAGAAAGCCAAACAAAACGAATTTGAAACTTACCAAACGAAATTGATGTTCGCAGCTAGGAGGAAAGGAAGTTGAATTTTCCTTAGATTGAGAGAAAGAGATGTATGAACGGCAAGTGCAAAGGAGCCGAACTAAAATACCAAAAACCCACCAAGAGGAGCATGACTCTCGGCCAACTTAAGGGAAAGGAAGGTTCCAGAAAAAGAGGAGTAAGTTGGTTGATGAGTAAAACAAAAAGAAAATAAAACAAAGAAAATGAAAAAGTAAGCTAGTACAAAAGAATGATTAAGTCCAAGATCAAAATTTTAATTGTGCTGTCTAAATTTTATCTTGTTACATAAATATATATATATAAAGAGAGAGGCACGTGTCTAATTTGCATTGTTTGCTTATTTAATTTACTTGGAAATTAAATCTTAATATATATACCTATACATTAATTGTTCACTCACTTGAATTTAATTAGTCACAATGTTATTTACTTTATGACAACAAATATACAAAAAAATTTTTTACGTACACTAAGATTACACTAAAATATCAAACTATAACATGTTTAACTATATATACTATTATTTAATTTATTTATATATTTTATAACATAAATTTACACATTGTGTCTAAAACTTGATTTTACGTTATCGGGTTATGAAAATTATAACAGTAACAAGTTGGAGGGATAGGGATAAAGTTAAAAAAAAATTAAAAAGGTAAAGAGAGAAAAATAAAGAAAAAAAATTCTTAATGTTAACAAGATGGGGAATAAGGTTGGAATTTTATTTTTTTTTAAAGGTAAAGGAAAGAAAAAAGAAAAAATTTATATCTAAGGTTAACAAGTTGGATGGATAAGGTTGAAATTTTTTTAAATGTAAGAATAAAATGAAAAAAATTATATTTCTAAGGGTAACAAATTGGAGGGATAAGATGTGAATTAATGAAAAAGAGGAACGGTAAAATGCAGAAGAAAAAAAGTGGGTCGTGACCGCTGGGGATGTTGGTGCTGCGCTGCAGCAAGGTAACCAAACTATGCCTTCATTAGAGACTGGGGTTTTCATTTTATTTTTTTTCATTACATTACTGAATAGCAAGAAAAAAAATGTATTACTAAGAACTGTTTCATTCATTTACAATTAGAAAGAATTTTTTATTGAAATTTTGTGACATTGCCTGTACTCTAAGATACTAGGTGTTGAAGTAATTTCTAATTAACAAGTATCCATTCTAAGCAATACCCAATTTCTAATTAACAAGTATCCATTCTAAGCAATACCCAAGCACTCCAATAAAGAATTACCAATGCGAGTAATCAATGCCAGGTGCTCTGATGTGCACTAATATATTAATTTGTGTGTCCAATATCAATAACTTATTAATTTAACGAAAAAAATAGTTCAATAAGCGCTCCCAAAAAGATTGAGGCTTTTGGTTCTATTCAAATATTTTTGAACTTGCAACTATTTAAAGAAAATGTTCTTATGATCTGTATGTTATAATTTGATAGTCTAACATATATGTTAGAATGTTGTATATAAATTATCGTGATTATATAAGTAATAAATTTTCTTGAAATAAATTAAAATAAGAAAATATTTATTTATATGTATATGTAAATTAAAGTTTACCACTGTATTGGTTGACTTGAATTTCGATTGTTTTTCATGAGAATTACATTAATAAGTGAGATTAGTATATATATCTAAGAAAATTAATAAATTTACACCACTAATTAGTAAAAATATTTAAACCATTAGTTTACTATATTATATTATAATAAATTTTTTTTTGTCCTTCTCCTTGTTAACCGACTTACTCTCTTCCTTTTTGATTACTTGGTCCTTTTCTTTCCTTCTAAAAAGTTTCCTGTCGTGCCTCTGTTTCTTCACGTTCTCTGTTTGTTTTTTTTTTTTTTTTTTTTTTGCCATGGGTTACTCCTTTTTGCTGCCATATTCACCCTTTGGTGAGTTCTTTCTTTCCTTTCATTTCCAGGCAGTAGTAGTTTGATTTTGGGAGGATTTGGAAGCTGAAATTTAGCTTGGATGATCGGCCGTTGGCAGGACTTACTGTTGTTTTTGTAGCTCTATTCTGTTGTAGTTTTTTTTTTACCCTTTCTAAGCTTCAACTCAGTTGCAACAAGGAGTGGAGTAGAAGAGTTTGAGGTGCAGGGATGGCAATTTCGTGCCCTGAATATTGCCCCAACGCCCGCCTTTCTTGTAGGTTGGTTGAAACTAGCTACCTTCCCGTGAACTATTTGCTTCATGAAGCTAGTTGGTGTTGGCGGTTCATGTAATTAGGACTTCAACGGTATGAATCTTCAACTTAAAAGTTTAGTTGAAGTTTTAGTTTTGGAGATCAAGTGAGCCTTTAGGAAATTTATGAGTTTGCTTGTGGGTTATGTATAAAAATTTAGATAATAAGTAAGTGGTTTTAGGGCTTCAGGTAGGATTTTAGTTGAGGGCAAATGAGGGTTATGAAAAACAAGAAATTTATAAAAATGACTAATGGGAATTAACATAGAAAAACTTGAATTTGTAATTGTATTCTATTTTAATTGTATGCATGATGAAAGTATGTAATAATTCAAATACCTGATAAATTCTACGGTAATTATAATTTAGTTGAATTACATAAGTAAAATTTAATTAATATAAGGGCATTAGAATTTTCTTGATTCCATTGTAAAATAGGATAGCTATATTTGAGTATTTACATAAATTAAGATATTATGCAAGTTATAGGATATGTTATAAAGGTTGATATAAGTTTTGTTAGTATAGTGGTTAATTAAAAAGCATGGAAATTATTTAAGTAGTTGTTAAATTAATAATTGAAGTTTAAGACTCATATATGTAATTAAGATTAATATATTTTAAATTTAAAGAATTTTAGATAATTGAAAATTCAATATTTTGAATACACATAAATGAAATTGAGAAGTTTAATTAATTAGGATTTACTGATTAAGTTGTCAAGTAGGAAATTATGATGACAAATTTTATAAGCTAAGCATTATTTGAATTAATGATTCTCAGCTTTAGATCGTATCGAACTTTGATATCGTTGCAGTCGAGACGGAATGATGAGACTCTTTTTTGAACTTTGTGAGTTAATTATGTGCATTTTAGTTGCCACATAATTATGTGAATTTGAATAATTGATTGATGGTTGTTATTGGATATTGGATGTGGTTGATAAGGGTCAACAAATTAAAATTTTTATGAAAAATAATTTTATTTCTGAAATTGAAATCCAAGTGCACCTAGGATATTCTAATTTGAAATTCTGAGATATTATGAATCTGATAAATATTTTTAAAAATTTGAGTGCTCAATCCTGGTAGGATGGATTATATAAGGAGAATTAATCTGCTTTGTGGGGGCGTAAATGCCGGTGGGAGTGAGATTGTTGTGCGAGATTGATTTATTCGTTGGCCCTTTGTTTGCCTGTATGCTTGGATTGCTTTGTATGATTTGGTTGCTATGTTAAAAAGTGTGAAATATATGAATTGTGATTATATGATAATTACAAGTACGTACATGTACAATTAAATTTAGATATGAGATTAATCAATGGATTATGTGTTGTGTGATGCTGGTACCCTCAAGATACGTGGTTTGCTCACTGAGTCCTTGTGACTCATTCTTTTCTTTGTTGTTATTTTTTCAGTTTCAGGAACACACTATTCACCATGTTAGAATTTGTTAACTACCGACATTGCTGCGGCTAGGCATATCTCAAAATTGCATACTTCAGGCTTAAGGGACGACATTTGCAGTCACTTTAGGTGTTATGCATTTTTGTTATATATATTAAATTAACCATGGTGATTTCATGTTTTGTTAGGAGCAGAGCTCCTCTATATATTATGATATTATGGTTTACTGTTGACCTTAGTAAACAGGTTGTTTATATGTATTATGGGCATGTTCTACTTTACGAGGAATCATAGCCAAATTTTCAATAAACATTTTATGTTTAATAACAGAATCATGATTTTATTTTAATTCAGCAACATTTTATTAGTTTTAACTGTAATTTTTTTTAAGAGTCAGAGATTCACAATACTTGAGTATTCAGGGTTACAGGGGTGTGGTTATCCACTCTTCCAGCTAATCATACCTTTATTTGAGGATGTGACATTATACACTTACAACAAATTGGTTGTCTCTAATACATTAAATTTTGTGTCTTCACATTTTGAGACAAGCCAATGTCTCTTATAATGTTGTGTCTAACAACCTTGTCTTTAAATAATTATTAGAAATAGAAAAGGCAAATGTCTAATAAATTAACTATTGGTGTACCTCTCTAATAATCCTGATAATTTCTTTTTTGAGCCCGTCTCTAATAATACTACCTCGTAAAAGATTGTCTTGTCACAGATAACAAGCCTGACTCTAATATTTTTATTTGTGGTTTTAAAGATTTTAGACAACAGTTAATTTTGTCTCCTGAAATAAATTAGTATCACTATTAACAAACAAGATATCATTAATATACTAAATCACTATGATAAATTTTCTCCTATTGACGTTAAAGTATATCTGTTTTTCACCTTATCATTCACCAATTGAAAAAACTAATCAAACTTGTCATCCCAAAACAGGTGGAGTTTCAAATACTTGAACTACAAACTCTTCATGTAGAGTCAAGCCCATTCTAATAGTAATATATTATCCTAGAACTGCATTTCTTCCAAGAAAATATCACTATCACTGGACTCAGAGTGAGCATGTGGGCTTGAAAAAGGGAATTTGCAGTTGTAGGGTGTAGACTTTAGGGGTTTTATTAACAAAAGAAGACAAAGGAAATTCGATCACTATAAACATCCTTTTCCTTTGTCACCTCTAAGATTTTAGGACAAACAGGAAATACATTTAACTTTTTTTTTTTTTTTGAGTGAAGGAGGTTTCGTGTAAAAAACAAATGATTTGTTTACATCATAAATCTTAGAATCGTTATCTGCGCCAATACAACAAGTTATACAAATTTTTAGAAAAATCGTCATATATAACGAAAGTAGAGTAGATATAAAATTACAATCAATATCATTTTAATTATTTAATTAATCAGTCAATACTCATGGTATATTTTTCTCACTCTTTCTATTTATTGAATTACTAATCTCTAGGTCTCATGCAACTAATGAAAAGTGTATGGTATTACTATTCATATTAATTATAATTTTTAATTTATCTCAGCAGTGTCATAAGTGCAATTATAAAGATGCAATAAACATAATTTTCTAAAAATTTATAATGTTCCAAAACTAATAACAGTAAATATAATAAATGCTACATAACTTTTATACATATTACTTAAATAAGTGTACTGAAGACACTTTCAAAAAACCAAAAGAAAAAAAAAAGACTAAAAATTAATTGGTACATAAATAGTTGATGTTTTAAAATGTGGAAAATGGAAAATTTAATATTTTGATGAGTGTAATAAGCCTACAGCATATAATTTACAAAATGTTCCAATATTGAAAGATTTAACTATTTTCATTTATATTCTTTTTTCCAGTTTTTGGTTACAAAGAATTCTTATGTTTTCCAGTTTTCGTTTCAAGATGATCCCAGGTCAAACCCTAATTACTTTGCCGGAGTTGTTGAACATGAAGGAGGAGATGGAAGATGGTGATCTTGCTAGTGTTGATCTTAAAGATGCCTCGACAGGAACAGGTCGATGGCAAGCTATGCAACAATCATGGACTGTAGCTTGGAAGCTTTGATGCAGGGTCTGAACTACAGCCTCACTCTCAATAAGACTTCACTGTTCTTTGGCCAAACCCTAGTAGCAAAGAATATGATTCCAAATGGGTGGAAGCCTGTTGGAACATATAATAATATATCTTTGGTTAATTATCGATGAAAATTACATATGCCCCAGATCCAATGGAAGATTCAAATAATGTCTAGATATACTGCTAAATAAGTATATATTAAATTAATCATTTTGAACACTTATAATTATAATTACTATAATATGAGTTCTATTATATATTTTCATATATTTGTAATACAATTTACTGTTTTCATGTCGTTTCACTGAATCGTTTTTCATTTTCAAAATTATCGAAACGGTATCTTGAAACGAATTTTAATACCTAGGTGGGACTATGCACACTTACATGTAATTCTTTAACAGTCACAATTGTTTTGTTGGAAGAAGCATCACCCACATGATACCCACAGTGAAAGGACTGTGCTTCATGTATAATATAGGTTGTATTATGACAAGTATTAAGTTTACAATGCAAAGGTTGAAAATAGAAAAAGATAATATCATGATAAATCAGACTTCAATAAGATTGCTTTTCAATATATTTGGAAATCAGTGGACCATTTGGCAGGGACATTCCAAAACAAAAAATTCAAAAATTCATAAGCAAAAAAAAGTAAATAAGAAATAGTAGTATACCGTACTAAGTACCTGCGTTTGCCTGTTGCAGCAATTTACATGTAGTCCAAAACATCTTCCTGACGTTCCAGGACAAATAGAAGCAAGAGCAAGTCTATATGCTGTAGATCTTAAATTTCTTACGAGCACATATATTTCCCTTCGTCGTTTTGCAGGCATCTCATTCCAATGATCCTCTCTAAGATGAGAGAGCAAAACTGCCTCACAGAAGCCCTCAGCAACTAACTTCTTGCCGCATGCAGACTGGACTCAATTAAGAGAGAGAAAAGGAATGCATGGGTTGCCATGTTATGTACACGTTAGATAATAAGAAAAAAAAACGAGAGAAAGAAAATGAAGTATATGAAGTAACCAGCTTCCAGTCGCATAATATAAGAAAGATTTCCCAACCTTCCTCGAACAAATCCCGTTGTCACAAAGCCAATAGGAGATCGAAGAAACTCTCTGGCAAGTGGGTCCTCTGGTATCTGGATTTCCCAGTTAGAAGAAGATTGCTCTGTGAAATACAGTCCCACAGAAGCCTGAGACATCTGAAGACCTTCCTCATTTCCATCTAATCTGGAACTGAACATAATTTTCGTATCAGCAGTAAAAGAAGATGGAAAACATATGCCAAATACATAAATGGAAAAACCTGAAAAAGTTCACACTGTTCGTTTTATATTGGTAAGACAGAACCACACGTTCAATGATTTTACAACTCATGATAGAAGAAAAAAAGAAATAAAAGAAAATTTAAGTCCATCCATCTGAAGTGCATTCCACTATTTAGAAGCTCAAATTGTTGAAAATAATAAACTTTATTTTCCTATGATAAATTGTTAGTAGAAGTTAAAAAGGTGTGAGTTATTTTGATGTAATGAGTTTTAAGAGGTAGTTAATTTCTTATAATGGGTGACTATAAATTATTGTGTGCTAGTGGAAAGTTTTTTTTTGTTAATGTGTAATAAAATTGTAGTAATGGGTTGGAGTCCTTAATGTCTAGGATAATGGGTGTTAAAGTCATATTAGTGCACATTTAGTTGTGTGACTTTAGTGTTAAATACCTATTGTATGTTTTCAATTTGATATCAAGCAAAGTAGAAGTTGTCTTTTGAGTATTCCAATTTGTTCATCATCTTCAATTTTATGTGTTGTGCTCACCACATTTTCTATCAAAGTGGTATCAGAGCCTAGTTCTCTAATTTGGTGAGTTTGAGAGATGTCTACTGGATCATGAATGTTCTCATTTCAATATCCTCGTCTTACTAAAGACAACTATGACAATTGGTGTCTTCGTATGAAAGCTTTGCTTGGTGGACAAGATGCATGGGAGATCGTAGAGAAAGGATATGACCAACCACAAGATGAAGTTGTTTTGTCTGCAGCTCAAAAAGATGCCTTACAAAAGGCTAGGAAGAAGGATCAACAAGCTCTCACCCTCATCTATCAAGGGTTAGATGAGTCCATGTTTGAGAAGGTGGCACTAGCAACTACTGCCAAGGAAGCTTGGGAGATTTTGCAAAGCTCTCTCCAAGGAGTTGAAAAAGTGAAGAAGATTCGACTCCAAACATTGAGAGGAGATTTTGAAGCCTTGCACATGAAGGAATCCGAGTCAATTTCGGATTATTTTTCAAGAATGCTAGCCACTGTCAACCAATTGAAAAGATATGGAGAAAAAGTAGAAGATGTTCGTGTGGTGGAGAAAATCCTTCGCTCTTTGCAACCAAAATTTGATTACATTGTTGTTGCAATTGAAGAATCGAAAGACTTGGAGACCATGTCTATTGAGCAACTCATGGGATCATTACAAGCCCATGAAGAAAGATTTAAGAAGAAGGAAGAGAAGCCGCTTGAACAAGCTCTCCAAGCTAAGGTTTCTTTCAAAGAAAAAAATAATGTACAAGAAAGAAACCAAAAGGTCAGTGGTTGTGGTCATGGTCGTGGACGAGGAAGAGGAGGAAGAGGAGAAGAGGAAGAGGAGGATATCATTTTGAGAATAATAACGAAGGAAGAGGCCAACAATCATCAAGAGGCCGTGGAAGTGGAAGAGGAAGAGGAAATTATGCAAGACCAAATGAGAAGAGGTATGACAAGAGTAATGTTGAATGCTATAATTGTCATAAATTTGGTCATTTTGCTTCGGAATGTCGCAATACTAATGTTATTGAAGAGAATGCTAATCTACTTGAATACAAAGAAGAAGTGGAAGAGCCAACTTTGTTACTAGCATTCAAAGGAGATGAAAAGGAGGTGATCAAGAGTTCATGGTACCTTGACAATGGTGCAAGCAATCATATGTGTGGGGACAAAAGCAAATTTTTAGAGATTGATGAAAAAGTGAGTGGATTTGTGACCTTTGGAGACTCTTCCAAAATTCTAATCAAAGGAAAAGGTACCATTTTAATTTCTTTGAAAGATGGTGGTCATAAGCTCATTTATGATGTTTATTATGTTCCAAAATTAAAAAGTAACATTTTAAGTTTGGGACAACTTTTGGAGAAGAGTTATGAAATCCATATGAAAGATAAAAACCTTTGGCTTAGAGACCAAGATGCTAATCTTATTGCTAAGGTGTCCATGACAAGAAACAGGATGTTCATTTTGAATCTCCAAAACGATGGTGCCAAATGTTTGAAGATGTGTGCAAAAGATTCAACATGGCGTTGGCATATGCGGTTGGGTCATTTGAATTTTGGAGGACTCAAGAATTTGGGAGAAAAGAAGATGGTGTTTGGGTTGCCATTCATTGACCACCCAAATCAATTGTGTGAAGCATGCCTCCTTGGAAAAACATGCAAGGAAGAGTTTTCCTAAAGAAGCCACAAGAGCAACCGAGCCACTTCAGCTTATTCATACCGATGTGTGTGGACCAATCAAGCCATGCTCATTTGGTAAAAATCATTATTTTTTGCTTTTCATTGATGATTATACTCGCAAAACATGGGTTTATTTTTTGAAGAAAAAATCAGAGGCTTTTGAGGTGTTCAAAAAGTTTAAAGCTCTTGTTGAAAAAGAGAGTGGTCATGTAATCAAATCTTTAAGGTCCGATAGAGGAGGCGAATTCACTTCAAATGAATTCAATATCTTTTGTGAAACACAAGGAATTCGTCGTCCTTTAACGGTTCCTAGGACACCCCAACAAAATGGTGTAGCAGAAAGGAAGAATAGAACAATTCTTAATATGGCCCGATGTTTATTGAAATCTAAGAATATGCCTAAAGAATTTTGGGCAGAAGCTGTTTCTTGTGCAGTTTATTTGTCCAACAGATGTCCAACCAAAGGTGTAGGAGAATCAAACACCTCAAGAAGCTTGGAGTGGAAAGAAGCCAAATGTCTCTCACTTGCGAATTTTTGGAAGCATTGCCTATGCCCATGTACCGGATCAAGAGAGATCTAAACTTGATGATCGAAGTGTGAAGTATGTATTTATTGGCTATGATTCAAATTCCAAAGGGTACAAGCTTTATAACCCAAGGAATGGAAAAATCATAGTTAGTAGAGATGTTGAGTTCAATGAAGATGAAACATGGGATTGGGATGTTCAAGAAGAAGAAAATTACAATTTTTTTCCTTACTTTGAAGAAGAACAAGATATAGAAGCACCATTGGAAGCCATTACTCTACCTCCATCACCAACTCCTTCATCAGAAAAAAGTTCAAGTGAAGGGTCACCAAAAACAAGAAGTCTTCTTGATCTTTATGAAAATACAGAAGTGATAGAAGATGTTAATTTATTTTGTCTTGTTGCAGATAGTGAACCATTATTTTTTGAAGAAGCTGAAAATGACAAGAAGTGGAGACAAGCAATGGATGAGGAGATAATAGCTATTGAAAAAAATGATACTTGGGAGTTGGCAAATCTTCCAAAAGATCATAAAGCTATTGGTGTGAAATGGGTGTACAAGGTAAAGAAAAATGCAAAAGGAGAAGTTGAGAAGTACAAAGCGAGGCTAGTTGCGAAAGGCTATGCACAAAAGCAGGGGATCGATTATGAAGAGGTATTTGCTCCTGTTGCTCGCTTAGAAACAATCCGATTGTTGATCTCCTTTGCAGCCCATAAGCATTGGAAGATTTATCAATTGGATGTAAAATCTGCTTTCCTCCATGGTTTTCTTGAAGAAGAGGTTTATGTTGATCAACCTAAGGGTTATGTAATTGAAGGGCAAGAAGACAAAGTTTTGAAGTTAAAAAAGGCTTTGTATGGCCTAAAACAAGCACCAAGGGCGTGGAATAATCGAATTGACAAGTATTTTCAAGAAAATGGGTTTGTTAGATGTCTACATGAATATGCACTTTACGTGAAGGCACATGAAAATGGTAATGTTTTATTTGTTTGCCTTTATGTGGATGATCTAATTTTTACAGGAAATAATCCAATCATGTTTGAAGATTTCAAGAAGGCAATGACTTGTGAATTTGAGATGACTGACATGGGGCTAATGTCTTACTACTTGGGCTTTGAAGTGAAGCAAAATGATGGTGGAATTTTTATTTCACAAGAAGGCTATGTAAAAGATGTTCTTAAGAAATTCCAAATGCTTGATAGTAACTCTGTTAATACACCCATGGAATGCGGAGTGAAGTTGTCGAAGCATGATGTTGGAGAGAAGGTAGATCCCACATTATTTAGAAGTCTTGTTGGAAGTTTAAGATACTTGACTTAGCACAAGGCCAGGCATTCTTTATGATGTTGGAGTAGTGAGTTGTTACATGGAATCTCCTACTTCTACTCACATGAAAACGGCTAAAAGAATTATTCGCTACCTAAGAGGTACACTTGACTATGGCCTATTTTATTCTTCTTCACATATTATTGATCTTGTGGGATACTGTGATAGTGATTTTGCCGGAGATTTGGATGATAGAAAAAGCACCACGGGTTTTGTATTTTTCATGGGAAATAATGCAATTTCTTGGGTTTCAAAGAAGCAGCCAATTGTTACTCTTTCAACTTGTGAGGCTGAATATGTTGCTGCTACCTCTTGTACTTGTCATGCCATTTGGTTAAGAAGATTGTTGAAGGAGCTACAAGAGCCACAAAAAAAAGCAACCCAAATTTTTGTTGACAACAAGTCTGCACTAGCTTTGGCAAAGAACCTCGTCTTCCTATGATAGAAGCAAGCATATAGACACAAGGTATCATTTCATCCGTGAGTGTATTGCCAAGAAAGAAGTGGAAGTCAAATTTGTGAAGTCTCTTGATCAAGTTGCGGATATTTTCACAAAACCACTTAAATTTGAAGTCTTTCAAGGATTGAGAGAATTGCTTGGAGTTAGAAAGGAAAATTAAGTTTAAGGGGAAGTGTTGAAAATAATAAACTTTATTTTCCTATGATAAATTGTTAGTGGAAGTTAAAAAGGTGTGAGTTATTTTGATGTAATGAGTTTTAAGAGGTAGTTAATTTCTTATAATGGGTGGCTATAAATTATTGTGTGCTAGTGGAAGTTTTTTTTCTGTTAATGTGTAATAAAATTGTAGTAATGGGTTGGAGTCCTTAATGTATAGGATAATGGGTGTTAAAGTCATATTAGTGCACATTTAGTTGTGTGACTTTAGAGTTGCTATTATGAGTCTTATAAATACCTATTGTATGTTTTCAATTTGATATCAAGCAAAGTAGAAGTTGTCTTTTGAGTATTCCAATTTGTTCATCATCTTCAATTTTATGTATTGTGCTCACCACATTTTCTATCACAAATGGCAGATAACTTTTTCACATAACCTTCCCACATGAACCAAGCAGATAACAGCGAAAAAAAAAAAAACAAAAACAAAACCAAGCAGATCATTCAATTTCACCCATGTTAGATTCCCTTAACCATAAAACAAAAACAATACTGACATACACAACCCATAAAATGTCTGCTAGCAAACACTCT
The DNA here is from genome assembly GCA_029379385.1 of Quillaja saponaria. Lineage (NCBI taxonomy): Eukaryota > Viridiplantae > Streptophyta > Magnoliopsida > Fabales > Quillajaceae > Quillaja > Quillaja saponaria. The sequence continues at coordinate 15,274,649 of CM055611.1, read as the reverse complement.
ACATGTTCATATGCTCAAATAACTCAGTCAATCCAACAGCGGGAAAATTTAAAGGAATGCTCATGAGAACTTTGTTAAAATTCCTCTTAAGGAAATAAGTCGTAACCAGTAATCCAGGAGAAATAAAATAGGTACAAGAATCAACCACCTTGAAATGTCAGTAGGACGAGGTGCACAAATAACTGCACCCTCTTTGAAAAAGCCTTCCTTGCAAGCATTCACATAGACTCTAAGAAAACATAATTTACGGTCACAACTATTGTAAGAAATCCCATTTCGGTCCACACCAATCTTTCTTTTATCCTTAATAAACTTAGAAATGCTCATCTTACGATCTGCTACTTGAGGAAACAGAAGTAATTCTCCAGCTTGGAATTCCTTCTGGAAATCAGTCAGCATACCACCTGTTCTGGCTACAAATCCATCAAAAACCTTGCCATCATGACCATATGATGAAAATTCAAACCTTCTACAACCAGAGTTTGATACTGAATTGCCATTAGTTACATCTTCCTCAGAGGACACTCTAGTAGTTCCCACTGTACTGGGTTCCTTGTCCAAAGCAATGTGGACACTTTCCCACGGGGGTGGAGTTGGAACTCTCAACTGTCTTAAAGCAGGAGGACAAAGTTCTGCTTTTTGATAAGATTCCGTAGCATTACTCTCTGTAAAGCATGAGTATGCATGACAATCAGGAAAACCTGAAGGAAAAAGTGGCAGCCCCATCTGGAAAAGACAGAAAATTTACATATCTCAATCATTTATATGGAGGACTGGTTATTACTTTCTAGGTGCAAATACTTACTTCACATGAAATCCAGCACTTCGCTCTCAATCCTATTGCATGAGCCCCATTGGAGGTGAGAGGAATCTAGAAAGCCCTCATCCAACTCAAAGGAAGTAGAATAGACCAGCTGGACAATAATACAAAGAAAAGCTCATGAGTTCATAGTTGTTGATGGAAAGAATAATAACAGATGACAAGTAAGAAGGATGGTCCATTAGGGGTAATTAAGGCAGAGCAAAAATTAAGAATCAGGTGATAAGCAACTATACTTCATATTTAAAATATTAGTTATTACTCAAAAATTTGATAAGAAATTCAACCATGGAAGTAAAATGCTTTTTTATCATATATGAATATTTATTTATTATTATTATTATTTTGCTCTTTTCCATCTTAATATAATGCCAAAGCTATATCTAATCATATTCTACCAATGTACTTTTACAATGAGGAAAAATGAATGTTACTGATGAGAAAACTGAAAGCTCTATACAGAATTAGGATCCAGATCATGTAGTATTTATCCCTTATGTTCATATATATTTAAAACAGTTAGAGAAAACTAATTCTGTATCTAAACTAACTTTCAGTAAATTTAGTACTTTTTTTGTTTTACCATTACAAAAGAGCATAATCTATTTAACCATTTCAAAATTGAACGATCCAATTACAAATTGTTTCACATGAAAAACCATTAAAATAACACATAAAAGCAAAATTGTGCATATGTACAATATAGAGTTATCATTTTCAGGCTCAAGACATTGCACTAATCAATTGGATACTAAAAAGAAAATAAATGGAAAACTTATCACAAAAAAAAAAAAAAAAAAAGGAATTACCTTATATGCAAGCCTTTCTGGTTATTATTTCAGAAAAGAAGAATAGGGCAAAATCTTGAGCACTGCACCTTCATTGAAGTGTTTGTTGTCCCTGAATTCAAATTATCAAGGCAAAAATATTCCATAAGCTGTTCTTGTTTCTCTGCGCAAATAATGCTCTCTTCCACTGGTGGACTTACTCCTTTGCTGATATCCCACAAATCACAATTATCAAACAAACTACTATTTTCTCCAAGTTTTGAAGATGAGAGCAAGTCTTTATCCTTGTCCAATATTCCTACTGCAGAAAACTCTTTATTCTCATTTTCAGGTTCATCATCCAGAGCATTAGAAATCGACTCCATAATAGTGGCAGTTGCCGCAGTTCTTTTCTTGGGCAAATTACGAGGATCATTAATAGTAAGAGATGAAATTCCATAAGAAGAAATATTCTCAACAATTTTTAGTAATGATGACCCGTTATGCAGAGAATTGAAGTCCCTCTCAGCAGCTGAATGTTTTCTCAATGGCCAGCAATTATTTGAAACGCTGTTGAAGAAAAACACAATTAAACAACTCTGACATCTTAACCAAAACAAATAAGTTAACATTTTTTACAGAAAATAAATAAACTGATTCAAATATTAGTTGACTGACCATGTAATAGGATACAGTATCTTTTGAAGAAGTTCAAATGTCCCTGATCCCATCAATTCTAATTTTCCAAGTTGACCCACAAGTGAAAGACAATTAATCAGGTTACCTCTCTCATGCATCTGGAAAATAAAAGAGATTAACCTTAAGTATTGAGCATAAACACTGGTACTTTTTCAGTTTTATATGAAAATTAAGAAGTTAAGTTAAACAATTGAGCAAGGAACTCATGCCCAACTTATTGCTCTAAATGAGAAATATCCTTTATACCTTTCTGATAATATAAAAACCAATCAGAAATACATATTTTATTTCTAGACTGTCTAAACTTCAGCTCACAAGAAGCTCCTAACTTAGTGACAATATTTAGACTACAAAGAAGAATGAAAGAAACATGTGATATGTTTTAAGCAAAAAGTCATTTATGTCAACGAACTGTGTAAACACAAAATTCCAGAGGAAAACATAACAAGTAGTACTTGAAATCTCAGGGCTGCAAACTAGATAGCATTTAGCTATATAAGGGATAGTGGAGAAGATATGAAAAATATAGCTATTAGAGAAGAAAGTCCACCTCTTTTTGGCAAGCAAGTTTTATAGCATTGTATCCTTCATTGAAAGCAGAGGCATGTATACACGCCCAAAGGTGTCTAACGGAAGCACAGCACTCTATATTATCAGGCTTGTTGGTTTCATCCACATTATACATAAACTTCTGGCTAACAGGTTGCCACATATAGGTCACAGGAGAAATTGACTGAGATACTGGTGCTCCAATTCGATAAAGCTGTCAAGAAACAAGTTCATTTGCTTTTAAATCATCCAGTCATCCACCTTCATAAGAGAGAGAGCAATAGCATTAACCTACCATAGCACTTTGATAGGTGACACCGGAGAGTAATGAGTGGGAAATATTTTCAGGGAGCGCCAAAGGAGAAGGCACCAGTACCATTCTTAAGACTGAAAGCAATGAATCCTGGAAGAAAACACACAAGATTGGACTATGAATCTGAAAATAAAATATATAATTATAAGATTTTTTTAGGGGTTATTTACGTAACCTAAAATAGTCAGCCTTTCTCTTCAATAATATACTTTATTAGTCAGAAGAATAGTTTTTTCTTCCATGTTTGACAAAGTTTGGAAAGGTAAAAATTGCATTATCCAAAATTTAATGAAGAAAATGCTTGCTTCTGGGCCCCCCAATTGGACAGCACTACAATAGCTTGCATTGTGCAAAAGCACTTTGTCTGAACCTTTTCAAGCGAGCCCGAGAACCCCTTCCTCTGCATAGCATAAATATAATCATGATATTTGTCAGAAATGTAATAGGAGAAAATTTACATTATTTCACCCAGAATCATTTAAAGGAAAAAAACACCAAAAGAAATTTAAAATAAGGCATTTTTATTATCAGGTCCCCTAACCCAATTCATTATTTTCCTGATATATTTGACGAACCAACAATTCTAAACACTTAATAGTAACCAAACTGTTATATATTTGTTTCTTTTGTTGGATTTTAGAGAATTACGTGCCTAAATTCAACTTAGGGGCTAATTAGGAATTTGTTAGAAATTAGCCTACAAATAAGGAATTGGTTATCTGTAATGGTGTGAAGTTGGATGAAATGAAAAATTAGTTGTAGAATTTGTTAGTTAGTTGTATTTCATTCTCTCTCTATCTCCATCTCCCTCATCCATAGCTGCAATTCCTTGAGAAATCCCCAAGTTAGGTTTAGGAACTTAACAGAACCATCAGTGCAGTACAAACTAATTAAAAATTAGATTACCTGCCCTGCAAACCCAGAGGAAGGTGGAAACCCCAAAGCTTTGTCATAGTAAAGCGTTTGGCAAACATGAGTTCTTAGCCTCTTTGTTCCATCTCCAGAAGTACAAAAACCACTTTCTGGGTTCAACTTATGCTCATGTCTCCTACGAATATGCTGAGGAACCTTCTTCTTCTGTTCTTTCTCCGAACCCAGTTCAGCATTGCTATTATTAACTAAACCCAGTTTCCGCTTCTTCCTTCTACCACCCTTAGTAATTTGATTGTCAAAGGCAGCAGTTCTTCTTCTCTTGTTTCTCCTAGACCTGTAATCATTGTCTAATCGATTGGCTACAATTGAGTGAAGGGTTTCAAGCTCAGGTGCTCGGGATTCTGCATAGTTCTGCACATTAATTTTCCGAGGAGGCAGAGCTTTTCCCATGAGACAGTACCCAAGGACTGAACTCTTGTGGATACTATACTAACACTGAATGAAACAACACCATAGTAGGGTTTTTGGACAAAAGAGTCCAAGATTTAAAATTTTTGGTCAAAATGGTAAAATTTTACTATAATAGCCAAAAGGGGGTAAGTTATGAAATCGTGTTTTCAAAACACGGTTTCTGGGTCCGACCTGGCATGCCAGGTCGAATCACCTGCCAGATCAGGCACTCGCGCGTGGGACGCGAGTGCCAGTCAACAATTTGTCCCCCGCGGGTCCGCTGGACTGGCTCGTGGGAGACAAAATTTGTCTAAAACCGGCTTTTGAAAAGCCGGTTTCAGACAACCTGCAGCTTGCAGGCTACCCTACACGCAAGGTAGCTGTGCAGGCTACCCCGCGCGCTGCAGGGTAGCCTGCAGCCCTTGTTCGCTAGGCAGCAAAGCTGCCTAGTGAACACGTCCCGGGCAACCCCCTCCTCCCACAATAATACCCCCAAATATCTGCCCGCATCCCCTTCTCCTCTATAAATACATAGACGAGTAAGAGGAGAAGACACTCCTCATCACGTCTTCTCCTCATCACCACTTTCATTTCTTATCACATTTAATTTTTCATTTTTCTGTTAATGTTCTCACGTTATTTCGATAAAATCTTGGTAAGTTATACAAATTTTAATTTATAAAATTTATTATTATTATTATTAATTAAATTATTTTTTTATTGAAAAATTTATTACGTATACTATTTAATTTGTAGGAAAATATTATAATTAGTGATATTTACTTATTAATTATTTAAATTACGTATACTATTAAATTTTTTTAAAATAAAATATATATAGAAATTATATAAACTATTTAATGTTACACGATATATATATTTTGTTATTATAAGTATATTTATGTTTTCTTTAGAATTATTGTTGAAATCACGTTGCCGGTGTTAATACTTTTTGCTCGTTTGCTTCTTACCTGGTAAGTCATAAAGTTGTATTTATTTTATAGAAAGTTATATTTATTATTATTATATGCATGTACCTATATTTACAGTAGTTTTATATTATAATTGTTGAAATATTAATTTTTATTATTTGTTATAATTGTAATTTTTATGATAATTGCAATAATTAGTATATTTATGATATGAAAAATTATTAACTTTTTAATTCACATATTAATAAATAATATTTATAAGTTTAAAATAGTAATTATGTGACACTTAATTAAATTAGTAATTTTGTGACGTTTAAAATAGTTAGTAATTTTGTTTGCCTTAAAATAGGAATTTAATGAGTTTTGAAATAAATAATAATTTTTGTATTTGTATGTTTTAATGTAATTAATATATTTATTAGTAATTTTGATAATTTTAAATTAGTTAGTAATTTTGATAGTTTTAAATTAATTAATATATTTTAAACAAAAATATAAATTATTTAATTCATAATGATTATGGTAAGTAATATACCTATGATAAAAAGTGATTTTATTATTTTGTAAGAAATAGTAATTTTATTTATAAATTGTGACTAATTTATAAATAAAAATTTTTTTGGGGGGAAATTTATAAAAATCTATTTATGAAAAATAGATTTTACAAATTTGTATGTTTTAATGTAATTAACTTAAAGATGAAACTATAATATTTTAATATAATTATTTTAAAATATACATTATAAGTAATAAATTTGTGTTGTTTGAATTAATTAGTAATTTGGATAGTTTTAATTTGAATTAATTGTGATGTTTTAATTGATTAGTAATATGGGTATTATAATTTGAATCATTTATTATTATTAGTAGTCTATAGTTAATCTATGAAAATACTGTGAATTCATTAACAATATAATGAGAAAATTTGATAAATATTTCAAAGCATTTTGAAGGTGCAAGTTTGATAATGGAAGAAATTGGAATTATGTGTTACATTAATGGTGAGATGCGTACTGGTTCGAACGGGCTTGAATACGATTCAGGTCTCGTTAAGTGTATTCGTGTACCCAAGCGTATCAAGTATGCAGAGTTTCATGCTCGTTTATGCAAGTCCTTAAAGGTTGATAGAAGAAGAGAGTACCTGACTATAATTTGTCGATGTCCCAGTACTATAAATAATTCAACCCACTATAGTCCAGTTGCAGTAGCTGATGATGAGGACTTGTACAGCATGTTATAGCATGCTAGTGCGCAAGGCCCTGGATTTATTTTAGAGATTTATTTACATAGGCACGCACTTCATGACGAGTCTTTGTCTCGTGTTCAGAGTCACGACACACTTGACCCGAATCCTGAAAACATATTCATGGAAGAGACCACCAGTAGGCGCCAATACGATCAGCTCAGTTCTCATGTTGCAGGAGAGGCATCAGCATCTCTTAGGCCGCATTCACCGATTAATTACTCAGAAGCGCCTAAAGAAGATATTGGCGATGGAGAAGATATCCTTGATTTGAACGTTGATCCTCATTTTAACATTGAAGTGGATGATGATGATATTATCGAGGCTCCTGAAGAAGATTTATTTGCCGAATATGTTCCGAATCCCTTTTACACAGACGTGAACATTGCCGGGGCACGTGCCGTAAATCCTGTTATTGTTCCAAATGCACAATGGGAGTTGCATAATGAATTTTACAATGGCATGTTGTTCAGCACGAAGGCCAAGTTAAAAAATACTATTAAATACTGGCACATTATGAACCACGTGGCTTTCATAGTTGTTGAGTCCAAAAAGGACACATGGGATATCAGGTGCAAGCTCCACGAACAGGGATGCAAGTGGAGGTTGCGAGGACATTTTAGTAAAAGATTTGAAAAGTTTCAGATTACGAAATTGGATGCCGCTCATAGCTGTATTTACAGCGGAATGACTCAGGATCATTATAATCTGGACAAGGGGATCATTGCTGAATATATCAAAAATGCTATCAATGAAGACCCAACTACCCCAGGAGCTGTGTTGCTTACAATGATAAAAGATCACTTCCATTATAGTCCAAGTTTGAGCAAAATATTCAAAGCGAAGAAGAAAGCAATAAATCTTGTGTTTGGTAATTGGGAGGAATCATACAATGAGCTTCCTAGATATTTAAATGCACTTCGTGTCACCAATCCCGGCACGCGGTTCGAATGGAAAGTGAACCCAACTAATAATCCTAGACAAGTTATTTTCCAACGAGTATTCTGGGTTTTTGGGCCATCTATCGAGGCCTTCCATCATTGTAGACCAGTTCTTCAGATTGACGGCACATTCCTATGTGGAAAGTACACAGGCAAATTGTTGGTTGCAACTGGTGTTGATGGTAACAATAGTTTAGTTCCAGTTGCATTTGCAGTTGTTGAGGAGGAGAACACAGATAGTTGGGGATGGTTTTTAAGTTTGATTCGCATGCATGTAACGCAACGGGTGGGTATTTGCTTAATATATGATCGTCATGCCGGGATAATTGTTGCTGCTTCAGATCCTCGGAATGGCTGGACTGAGCCTTATGGTTATCACCATTTTTGTATTAGGCATATTGCAAGCAACTTTCATAAGACCCACAAGAATATGAAAGCAAAGAATCTCCTCATTCACACTACGAGTCAAACTCAAAAACGCAAATTTGATAAATATTTCAAAAAGTTTGTTCAGTTTGACTCTGAGTATACTGCATGGATTGGTAGAATTCCTTTGGAGCAGTGGGCATTGGCACATGATGGAGGTCACCGCTTTGACTTCATGACCACAAACTTGGGGGAATGCATGAATAATGTCTTGAAGGGAGCGCGACAAGTCTCAATCACTGCACTGGTGCGGTTGACATTTTACCAGTGTGTCAAATATTTCGTGGAACATCGGGCGTACATTAATGCTGAACTTGGTGCTGGCAATCAATACATAACTGACACTATAGAAAACAATCCAAAATTGGGCAGAGAAAGCAGGTGGACACGAGTTGAGACAGTTTCATACCGGTTTGGGGATAATTGAAATAAAGACTCAATTTCGTGGATGGGAAGCCCGAAAGGGCGGCAACCAACATACTGTGTGTTTAAATGAAAGAACGTGCACATGCAACAAACCCCAACAATACATTCTCCCATGCTCGCATGTTATAGCAGCTTGTGCAAGCATGCATCTGAACTATAATGACTTTATTGGGAAGTGGTATAAACTGAGAAATCAGGAGTTTGTATACACTTCACAATTCAACCCAGTGATGCACGATGACTATTGGCCAGAATTCCAGTTCCCCCATGTGGTTCCCGACATATCCAAATTGCGAAAGAATGGTAGGCCGAAAACACATCGAATTCATAATGAGATGGACATTACAGGGTCCTCAAGGCAACATAGGTGTGGTTTATGTAGGCAGGAAGGACACAATCGTAAAAATTGTCCTAACATTACACGATCTTAAAAGACAAGTTCCATTATCACACTCTTTACTTTAATGTAAGAGTTTTCCTATTTATGTATTTGTTTCTACTTTTTTATTATGTAGATATTAGGTATTATGTCCCCCACATGTCATGTAAAATTATTTTGACATTAATAAACATTATTGTCGTATATGCATATTAACATTATATTTGATTTGTCTTTTGTTATGCAGATTCATGGATCTCGTTGCCCCAGTAGATGTTTCAGTCCTTAGATTACACGATAGCCATCGATCCGTTAGAGTTTTCGCGGATCACGAGGTATGTAATTAACAAATCGATTTACCTTTAATTTTTCAATTTAATTTTATTAGCGAAAATGTTCTTACTAATATGTTTTTAAAAATTTAGAGCGAGGCCTATGTCTTCAGATGCCGTCGGAGGGAGGCGGTGTTCGGCCGAGAACTTCTTAATAATATTAATAATATTAATCCTCGAGTATTGGAGTACATGACCATGGCAGGATTTTGGCGGTGTGATAAGGGATGGGGTTTATTTTGCTTTGATTGGCACCTTGTGACAGCTTTAGTCGAGCGATGGAGGCCAGAGACTCACACATTTCATCTGCCGCACGGTGAGGCCACCATCACACTACAGGATGTTAGTATTCTGTTCGGTTTACCTGTTGACGGTGAGCCTGTCTCTGGCCTAGTTGGTGTTGACGTCGCAACTGAGTGCGAGCGATTATTGGGAGTTGTGCCCCCTGCTACAGCTGTTAAGGGTAACACATTGAAAATGAGCTGGTTAGGATTGACATTTCATAATTTTCCAGCCGATGGTAATGGCATTACAGCGCAGAGATATGCACGAGCTTATATATTACAGCTGATGGGTGGATTATTGTTTACCAGTAAGACGAGTACACATGTGCATATTTGTTTCTTATCTCTGTTGGAAAACCTATATGTCGCAGGACAGTACAGCTGGGGGAGTGCCTCCCCGGCATGGTTGTACAGGGAGATGTGTCATGCCACTCACCTTGATGCTTCTGAAATTGCTGGACCTTTGATATTACTCCAGGCATGGGCATGGGAGCGACTACCATTTCTCTCACCGAGGAGGGAGACAGACATTCCGTGAGATAATCTTTGTCCTTTAGGCGCGAGGTTTGTAAAATTATTAGTTTTATGCATTTGGCTACTAGGATGTGTGGTACGTAAATGACTTGTAATTGACATTTTTAATTACTTCCAAGGTAGAGAGTAAAGTTCAAAGTAACTCAAATCGTCCATAATGTGGTGTCTTGGTATAGAGAGATGCTGGACAGGATGTCAGCAGACCAGGTAATTACAAGTGTATCTTATATCTATGTATCATTTAACAATGACATGTTTCAAGGTTTTATTTATTAAAACATTGACACAGTTTTTGGATTGCATTTCATATCATTACCCTACATTGATGATGGGGTGAGACACCTGATACCAGACTATTGTTATCGAGACCAGCATATTTGGGATGCTAAAGTACCCTTAATATGTTTTCATATTGTTGAGTATCAGAACGTGGATAGGGTAATGCATCAGTTTGGCTATCAGCAACCTATACCAGAAAACCCTACTGAACATTGAGGCCGATCAAACCTTGCACAAATTTGATCTTCGGGGATGGGGCGTCACTGACTATCGTTGGCTACATGCTAACCACATAGCCATTTGGGGCATGAGATACAATCTGGTCCAGATAGGTGATGTTCTGGGAGTTGCACATGGTCATGCTGCTCATACAACCGAGTACAATGAGTGGTATAGACGTATCAGTAGGAGATATCTTACACGAGTTGGTCTTATCCATGCTGATCCAGCTCCTTCCCATTCTACTCATTCGACGTCATCATCATCATTGTCATCACAACGTCGCAGACGCAGTAGAACTGATGTCCCTGGACCGTCGATTTCTTATGGACGTGTTGATGCTGATGTCCGACCATTAGATGTGTATATTTCATCTCCGGCACATATGTCTCCACCTCCTCCACCTCCTTATATGCCCTAGTAGTTCATCTATGTATCATCAGCTTATGCCGGACTTTGCACTGCAATCAAGCGAGGTTTTTAACTCTCCCATACCGCAGGTGCCATACTTTCAGTATGGTAATACACCTGCATCATATGACCCAGGTATGGGTTCAGGTGTGCAAGCCGAGGAAGGATTTAGCAGTGCTGATGACATACCTCCCTCAGACGATCTTGGTGACAGGGCTGATGTACCAGCTAGGCGAAACCCGGCAAGGAGAGAAGACCACGCCCATGTAGTACATGGGGTCATTTTTTGTAGACCAGTATTTCCCGAAATCCTTATATAAGTTTTTTAATTTTTAATTTTTGTGTTTGTTACTTGTAATAGGAAAAGTCTTCCTGGTTTATGTTTTAATTTAGTTATACTTGTAAATTAAAATTTATAATAAAGCATGTAATAATTAGAATGAGTTAATATAAGTGTGTTCCATTAATTTTTGCAATAATTTAATGTTTTTTATTCTTTCTAAATCATTTCAAATAAGTTTAAAATTTATATACTTTAAATTAAAAAAATTTAGTAAAACTTAATAATTTACAATATCATGAATTTTAACATTTTAAAATATCATAAACTATAGTAAAAAAATTTATCATACACTATAGAATTAAAAAATTAACAAAAATCTTAAATTGTAAAAATACAAAATTTATAAATTTAAAAACTGTCATACACTATAAATTTAAAAATTTTCATATATTTTTAATTTCATATAATTATTATACACTTTAAAATTTATCATACATTTTAAACTATAAATATATAAATTAACATATACTTTATATTTAAAAGATATCATGAATTTTAAAAATATTTATGATAAAATTAAAATGTATGATAAAATCTTAAATTCTAAAATTTTAAAATTATCATATATCTTAAATTTATAAAATATTTTAATATAAATTAAAAAATTAATATATATTTTTAATTTCAAAAATATCATATAATAAAAAATTAAAATAAAAAATTATCATATATTTAAAATAAAATTTAAAAACTCATTAAACTTTTACAAAGGTCATGAAAAAAATATTTGAAGGTTTGTATGTTTTAATATAATTATTATGTAAAATAAAATAAGCTAATTTATTAATTAATATGTTTATTAATTAATATGATTATTATCATATATTTTAAGAAAAAATTTAAGAACTCATAAATTTTTACGAAAACTCATAAAATTTTAGGAAGATTTAAGATTTATATGTTTTAATTGAATTGTTACGTGAAGTAGAACAAGTTAATTATGGTACTTGTAAATTTTAATTTAATTAATATATTAATGGGAGAGGGAGAGGGATTATGGGGGGGGGGGGGTTGCGGGAATTATTGACAGGGGGAGGGGGGTTGGGTTAGTAGCAATGCAGGCTACCCTGCAGTGCTGCAGGGTAGCCTGCAAAATTTGTCCCCCGCGTGGGTGTCGCGGGGGACAAATTTTTGGATGAAACCGGCTTTTCAAAAGTCTATTTCATCCTGCACTCGCGCGCCTATGCGCGAGTGCATGACCTGGGCGATGGTCCGACCTGGCACGCCAGGTCGGACCCAGAAACCGTGTTTTGAAAACACTGGTTTCATCATTTGCCCCAATTCTGGCTATTATGGTAAAAAATTTACCATTCTGTCCAAAAATTTTGGGACTTGAACCCTTCTATCCAAAAGTCCCACCAAAGTAATGAACAACAACCGGCAGAGAATCTGCAGTTGGGTTCCAATTGCAGTTTCCAGGTTCGCAGTGATGATTACACCCCCAGTCTCTGAGGAAGTAACAGCTTCCTTCTTCCTTTTCTTTTGCCTTTTCCTCAAAACACAGCGTTTAATATAATTATCAATGTGGAATGTGTTTTTTGTTGGGCATGGGCTTGGTTTATATTTTTCGTTTTATTTTATTTTTGGACGAATATTACATTGAAAACTAACTTTCGTTCGGATTTACAAAATAATACGGTTATTGAATTTTTGAAAGAATAATTATAGGATTCAAATTTTTGACCTCCTCCTAGATATAATTTTCTTGTCACTACAACTAATCACTTTTGGGTACTCTTAGATATTATACTTTTGTCCCTTAAATAAAAATAATTTGTGTTATTATTTCAAATATTGGTAATTATAATTTATTTTTATTTTTAAAATATATTTTCTGCTGTTATTATTAAATTTTTTTCTCTTTTTTTTTTTTCATTTGCCTTTTCAACAAGAATGAACTTGCTAGTTTTGATAACGCCAAAGAATAAAATACAATAAATTCTTGCATTATGAATCATTGCTAGTAATATAATATTAGTGGGTTTATGGTGATTTTCTCGTTTTTGGTTTCTAAAAATTGGTGCTTATGTACGAGTAAGTGATTGAAAGTTGAATCTACAATGAAGCTTTTTCATATGTATCCAACTGAATGTCTTTTATGGCTCTGATAATAGCCTGACCAAGATTCATATGTACTAGCTAGTTTTAATTAATTAAACATGATGTGTTCATTTTTCCTTTTCCCTTTTTTTTTAGATCTATTTGTATTTGTTTATGCTCTTTCCATAATGATATAATTGTTGTTGTTTCTGTAGCTCTAAAAGAAACAAAGAGAAAAATTAAGCATGAAATCAATTTCATATTACCTCTGATATGGTGGGATTTCTTTGTCTGGTTGAATTTTAAGGATTTATTGGTCTATGGTCATGCAATTGTAGAATATTTGCAAACCATTTATGAAATGGTGGTTGAATAGTTTTAACTATTGATTATTACTTGTTTTGTTCTTATGCCAAATGGACAAATAAATAAATAGAATGTCTTTAAAAAGTAAAGAGAATAATCATGAAATGGTTGGCCGATCATGTTATGTTCTAATCGCTGGTTTCTTCTAAGTTATCTATAAAGTTATCTATAACTTAGAGATTTATGTTCTATTTCAACTTATTTGTTGTTCTCTTACTTGTTGCATAGTGACGGATGCAAAAGGAAAATATAGAAAGCCTTGGCTCTTTTTATGATTTTTTTTTTTTTTTGAGGGAGTGTATGCTAAAAATAGAGCATCGGGAACTAATATATAATTGTATTTAGTGTCTCATTATATACCCAATTTTCTTATTTAAGATAGTTAAAAAAATATTTTTTGAATACTCGTCGAGTTTCTAGTTGATTGTATAAATTTTAATACTTGGCTCGAATCATAAAACATGCTTAAATCTAAATTTGAGCTCAATTTGTTTGGGGCTTGATTTGAGTATAAGTCAAGTAGTTAACGAGTCAAAATTGAGTAGAAACTTAAACTACTCCACTCGTTTTTAACCTTATATTTGAACAATAACTTAGATGATACATGACGATTCTCCAGTGTTACAACACAAACAGAACTAAAAATAATTTCAGCTTTGCAATCCTTGCAATTTTTATCGGTATTGTGCGTTGCAAACATCAAACTAGGATTGATTCTTGATATTGTAAAATTTCAGTGGATATAGTCATGGCGTGTTTGGAGCAAAATAAAAAATAAATGTCATTTCATTTTTAAATAAATTCTACAATACATTTCATTTTAAATGAATTCTACAATACATTTCATTTTAAATGAATTTTACAATTCAATTCATTTAAAATGAATTATCTTATTTGAAATGAAAATTACACTTACAAGATTCAATCTAATTCTTTTATTTAGAAAAAAAAATTAATAATAAGCATTCATTTAGATTAAATATTTTTTTCATACTACCCTTATTTTTTTTTTAATCTAAAACTAGTATTGATTAACTAAAAATATAAAGACGGGAAGATTAATTGTTGTTTAATGAATAAAAAACAAGTTAAGAGAAAAAAACTTGTAGTTAGTTAGATGAACATTGAGATGAAGTGGTAGTAGCTCTTTATTAATTTATTTAAGTGAAAAGTATGTGTAATACTAAGGAGAAAAATGGTGGACAAAATTACAACTTATTTCAAATGAATTCCTACAAAATGAAACAAATCTATTTGATATGGAATTTATATTTGAATAAAATGTGGTTTAAAATGAATTTAATTTAAATTTACAATATTCCATTTTTTCCAAACATAAAAAGTAAGGAGTTCATTTGTAATTAACTGAATTTTATATTTTTTAAATGTTTCAAACACACTGTCAAGTTTTGAAGGGTAATATCAGAAACTTTAAAAAATTAAGCAAAATTTCAAAATGTTTTGTCCTCATACATTTGTTGCCATGATGGCTACAACAAATTAATGCTACGTTGCTTAGCAAACAATTTAGTTCCCAACTGGATTACTTAATGTTTTTAGTGTAAGGAATCAATATAAAATTTGGCAATCATATACTTAGCGAAATTTAAAATTTTGATTCCTTCAACCCAAAATCACTTTATGATTATATGAAAGATCCTAATTTAGTTTAATAATTAAACAAGAAGTTAGGAATTATGTACCTCCGAGGCTTTCAATTCTTTCGTTGTATTCTTGATTCGGTGTTTACTTCTTTGTTAATTCATCAAGAGTACAACAATGACACAGGTGTCTCGTTTCTAAGTATATGCACACGAAATAATCCAACTAAGGATATTCTTACTTGAAGATGAGAGGGGTTACCAATAGATTCCTTGTATGCTAGCACAAGTTACCGAAACTCTCTTATAATTTAGAAATTCTTATTGGCCTAAGATGAATTTTAGGCTCTCTGTACAGCATGTACAATTATTTTTCTCTTTAGCCTTTACTAGTTTGTTAAGTCTTTTTATTTATACTAGCCACCTCTCTATATATTGGACTATCCTAACACATAAGAGATTCTACTAACATTATGATTTAATCATAATTAAATCTAATGCCTAACAAACTATAATAATTATGTGATTGCCTAAAAACTCTCATTAATTGAATATCGTTCTTTTATGTGTGACTCTTTATGTTCAAACTATTGATGGCAGTAGGTATGTAACTTTTACATATTTGTTATTGGATCCCATCAAATTAAATTAGAAATCATCTAATTAATTTAATTAAAACTCTTTTTAATTAAGAGTAATTAATTAATCATTTATAGATAATTAATTAATCATCAGGATTTCTTACAAGTCAAGATTGGTGCCTAGTAGCACATGATGACTAACCATAATAGTATGAATATGGATGTAAACCTTTTGAACCATTAACAGTTATCATGCAATTAAATCATTCTATCATGCAATGTCCTGATTAAATCTATTTGGGTATGAAAATAATGTCAAACCCTCAATTTCATTTATGTGTCTAATTTTAAGATTATAACTTCATTGGAGAAATAAAAAACTCATATTCTAATATCCACCGTGTTATAGTCATAGACTTTAAGTTAAATCTTTTATAAACCACATAGGACATTATCTATTTTCTACTAAGAGTGATAAATCCTTTATTATACATTCATATACCTCCATATGCAAGTGGTTATATCCAATTACTACTTCTTAAGTAACTCATTAATAAAATCAGAAATAATATCAAAGTATAATGATGTACATACAAGATAATTATGATGTCTTAAGTCAAAATATTATTTACACAACTGTAACATGAGAATTACCTTATTCACATACAGAGAAACTTTATATAGGTGTTCTTAGTTGAGTCAGTTCAATGGACTCATTTTCTAATGAGCACTGCATATCTGTTTTAATGTCTCATACACAAGTGACTATAAAATTAGTTACTCTCAACTTTTTGAGCCAACTAGATATGTACTAATCTATTTGGATTCACTAATGCCCTACTTAGTGATCCTATGATTAGGAACATTTAAGAATTAAGGTTTAAAGAAAATACATCTCATTAGCATGATCTTATCATGATGCTTATTTCTATTGCTTCAATTCTTTGGGATCATGATGGTTAATTAATAACTCTTATATATGATAATGTTTATCACTTATTCAATTAAATAAATATTAATAATACTATAAATAAGATTATACATAAAATAATATATCACAATATCACATACTACTAATATTTAGCCCTCCCTATAAAAAAGAAGACTCAGATGTATGAAAAATTTACACTATTTCATTTGTTCCAAACATAAAAGTGTAGAGTTCATTTATAATGAACTAAATTCTATATTTGTTAAATACTCCAAGTACACTGTCAAGTTTTGAAGGGTAATATCCAAAACTTTAAGAAATTGAGCACAATTTTGAAATGTTTTGTCCTTATAAATCTGTTGTATGATGGCTGCGACAAAATTAATGTTGCGTTGTTTAGCAAACAGTTTCAGTTTCCAATTGGATTACGTATATGTTTTTAGCCCTCCGTACGAAGAATAAGACTCACTACAATGCACCATTTTAATAAAATGTCTTGAGAATGTATATGTAGACTCTTATAAATGCTACGTCTGTCTACTGAAGTAGTTTTGTTGTTGTTGTTTTTTTTTATCTTCTGTCCATAGGCGTGGTTTCTCAAGTATTATTTTTTAAAATTTAATTATAAAAAATCGTGAATGAAAACATATATTATTTTTTAAATTAAAAAATAGCAAAAAAAATAATTTATGATTAAAAACTAAATATTATAATTTTCTTAATCAAATTCAAAATTATTTAAAATGATTCAGATTAAATAAAGAAAATAATGAAATAAACAGAAAATGTGATATGAGAGTTATAATAATTAAGTTGGTCCAATGTTACAATACGAAAGAACTTTTATTTGACTAAGCTACTATATAAGTCAATCCCTCAAAGATTTTAAATTTATCAATTTTGACTTCAAATAATTAATTTTATCAATCAAGTTCTTAAAAGATTTTAAGACTATCAAATTCTTAATGATTAATTTTGTCAACTAAATTCTTAAAAATTTCATGATAATCAATTTTTTATCCTCTATGTACAATATTATCAATTAAAGTCATGCAAGAGTCATTTTTAATTTCTTTAAATGTGTCAAATAGATAGTTTTTTTTGTCAAAATGAATGGAGGGATAAAATTGATTATTTTTATTATTTTAAGGTACAAAATTAATTATTTATAAAATAGAAATTTAATCGATAAAATTGAATATTAAAATTAATAACCATAATTTTTGTTAAAGGATTAACTAAAAAAGTTGAGCTATCTCACATGTTGGCAAACTGGTTATCCATGGTTATTTTTAGTTAAATTTTTTTTAAAAGAGATAACAAGAGTAAAGAATATTCTCACCCATATTAAGTATAAGAATCTGGTTCAAAACCTGTCTCATCGCAGAAATAGTCTCCAGCTAACTCAAATTCTTAATATTATAAAGATTTTCTCAATCATTGTACCTTATCTTGTGGGTAATAATCTTTATAATCTTTGTATAACTTAATGGATGGTAAATAAAAGAATAAATAAACAAAGCTTACTTGGTGATTTGTGATTGCTGAATAATAAGCAAAGGGCAACTCGGTGAATTCGTTTCTGATAAAACCCTTGATGCCGATGTATCTACCGTTTTGTTTTCCTTGTCTTTCCTCATAGCTCCACAAAGCAAACACTAAAACCATCAATGTCGCAGCAAGGTCAAATTCCCAATTACCCCATGGTACCTCCGAACTCAGTAATGCCTATGCCTTTACAAATGCCTATGCCTATGTCCATGCATATTCCAATGCCGATGCAGATGACCATGCCCATGCCGATACATATGCAGATGCAAATGCCTCTGCAGGTACCCATGCCCGTATATGAAGTCGGTCAATCAGCTGTAGGGAAGCGCCGTCGTGAGGATGAAGCTCCGGGCACTGAAGGGATTGAGCAGTCGGCTCTGAAGAAGGCGAAGGCTCAGGATGTATTGTTTAGGATCGTGGTACCGTCGAGGCAGATCGGAAAGGTCATTGGCAAAGAAGGGTGTCGAATACAGAAGATTCGAGAAGAGACCAAAGCCACAATCAAAATCGCCGATGCTATTGCTGTAAGTCAGAGTTAAGTTTTCATGGTATGTGTTTGGTTGCTAAGAAAGGGAGGGAAAGTAATAGGATACAGTAGTTCTTTCTCTTACTTTCGGGAAAAATTCTTCTACTGCTGTATATTTTATATGGGCTTATTGGGAGCTGACTAACTGAATTAGGTCCTCTAAAACTAATTGTTCTAGGTGATTTTGACGTTGAGGAAACTGAAAAAGTTACATGTTAAATTCTATTTTTATTTTATTTACTGGTTTGTTCCATTAGAAATATAATATAATCTCATCAACCCAAGCCATATACTTGTTTTTGACATTGTAGAGTGTGTTCTGGACGTCATCATTTTTATGAATTTTGGTAGACATAATTGGTTGCAGAGAGGATTAGTGATCCGAGCTTGGATACTTTTGGGTGAAGGTAGAAGAATATTATCTTTCTAGGCAATTGTCTCTGCTGATTGTGAGCCCTATGTGTGTAGATTGCCTTCTCATTCATTTTATGATGCTGATGATGTTATTTTGGATGTGCCATATTCTGTGTATTCATCACTGATTATCATATACTATCTACCTCCTGATTTTAGGAGCAATGGTGATTCATTTATTTTGAGCAAGGACTTGTACCTGAGTCTTGGAAAGAATCCATGTTTACGCTTAGTGATGTGAATTTTGTTCAGTTTTTGTGTATAACATTTCTGAAATATTATATGTTGTTGAATCCCTGTAGCCCGAATTGTAGTTATATAACCAAAGATCTAGCTATAACTTCCTTTTGAATGAATTTTTTTTAATTTAATATGTTCTCATTTTTGCAGCGACATGAAGAGCGTGTCATCATTATTAGTTCCAAAGAGAATGATAACACAATTACTGATGCAGAAAATGCACTAAAGCAAATAGCCATGTTAATTCTAAAGGTAATGAAGTTGGTTTTGGTAACTGCATCCATTCAAGTGCTTGGTTTTGAAATTATTGTCAATTTTGAATTGTTCACTACATATTGTTTATATCCTCTAATAATTTCTGGCATGTTAAAATGTGCTTGGGTATGTGTTAGAAATCCCATTCCATATCCCTGCCATCACTTAGATAGCAGCAGACAGCTATTTTGTAGGGACTTTGGCCTGCTAGGTTCTTGGAGATCATATAGGTGTAGCTTAGTGGCATATGTCTTAAATCTCTTGAGATTGTAATATATACTTCCCTATTGTTGATTGGTTTGACGGGGAGGAGGAGAATGGGATGTATTGTCAAACTCAGGTTCTTCAACAAATAGTTTTCAAATTAGGTAGATTTTCTTTTAAAACTTAGCAGATGTTATATAATGTCATTCTTGGTAATAGATGGAATCTCCTTTGGCTTTGGAACCTTCTGTTGTATAAGAGAAGAACCTTTAATCCACTTTCAGTAAGACATGCCTACCGGATTTTGTATTAACTTGTCAATAGCTTTTGAGTGTTAATTTTTGTGTCAACAATGATAAATTTAATAAAATACTTACACTCTTGAACAGGAAGATGATGGGAATGCCGATGCATCAAAAGTTACTGTAGGACATGTCGCCGCCAACACGCTAAGGCTTTTGATTGCTGGCTCGCAAGCAGGTGGTTTGATTGGGGTGTCCGGTCAGAACATTGAGAAATTAAGAAACTCATCTGGTGCCACAATTACAGTTCTTGCACCAAATCAGTTGCCTTTGTGTGCATCTGCCCATGAATCTGATAGAGTGGTGCAGGTCTGGTTCTTGATTTTAATTCTTATGGAAGGCAATAGATTAATTACTTCAAGGAGTTTCCTTTTTTAATTTTTCTTTTTCCTTTTCTTTCTTTACAATCATTCTGCCTCCATCTTCCTACTTGCCACTTGAATCTTTTGATGAAATTAATACTTGCATTTATTCATCAAAGCACTGAATGATTTGATTCTTTCCGGTAGTCCTTTTTTTTAAAAAAAGAACCTTTGGTTCCTCTATAATCATTCTGCTCCATTCGTTTTAAATCAAGTTGCAGAACTTATTGTCCTAATTGTTGGTGTTGCTTTTTCAAAAATAGTGGTGAAAGTGTGGATCATTTGTCTATTCTTTGTCCTATGGCTAGAACTTTGTGGGAGTTGGTTTTCAAGCTTTTTGGGGTTGATTGGGTGATGCCCATTACTGTTACGAAGCTCATGTTGGCTGGCATAAGAGAGGAGGTATAAGAAGCCGTAACTTATCTTGGCAGGCTCCTCCTCTCTGTTTGATGTTGGTGATTTGGCTTGAGAGGAACAATTGCATCTTCAATAATGAGGAAGTGTCATTAAGCAAACTTAAGAGTCTTTTTTTATTTTTTATTTTTTAAATTTGTGGTTCCAATGGACGTCTATTCACCCATCTTCTCATTCGTTAGGATCTCTTACAAACTTTGTAGATGGTCTGAATTGCAACACGTAATTCTGCTCTCTGCCTTTGGTGGGATGTATTTGTATTTTGTACCCACCTTGTGTACATCTTAACTTTTTCTTTTTCAAGAAAATCATTATTTATAAATAAAAAAAGCTTAATTGTCCTAATTGTAGATTCATAGATTAAGTCTCAGCATCTATTGCCACTTGAATTGTTTTGTGAAAATAATAATCAAAGTTGTGAATGCTTAAGTATATGCAATAGCAACTACAGTATATGTCACAACCAAGTTTTTTCCAGTGCAACAATGTATAGTTGAAGTTTCTCTGTTTCCCTAAACATTATGCTTTGCATTGATAGCTGGAATATTGAAAACAAAAGTATAAATTGATTGGTTTATTCTAACCTCAGTCAAACACTGACGTACTTGTAAACTAGTATTCTTAATGGCATGTTTATATTATGTGCAATTTTCTTGAGTAAGGGGGCTGTGAATGCCTGGATAGTCAACTAATCAAATGCTAAAACCGGGGGCTGTGTATGCCTGGATAGTCAACTAATCAAATGCTAAAGCCAGTCTTCCCAACTAAAGAACTACTGTTCAAAGTTGCTGAAATGTGATATTTACTTTTAGTGGAGTTTGAATTTGTAAAATTTACTGCCTAATAGTATGAATTTTGTTTATTCATTCTTAAATAATTTTGATGACAATGGACTAATGACATTATGGATTAGGTTTGTATATTTGTGATAGGTGCAGGTTGAAGGGTAGTCACCCTGTAATAGGATTTTAAATAAGCACTTCCAGAGTGGACTTGTCGTGATATCATTTTTCCCTTTTCTTGAGTGCAGCTCTTTGAACCTATAGTTCAGCATATTTGCTAGGATAACGCTGTTTGTTACCATGTAGTTTTCTTTACCACATGCTTTTTCAGTGGTGATGTTGCATATATTAATTTTATAGATGTTCCCTTAAAAGGAAACTTGAATTTGCTTGATCATCTTAAATTTCCATCAGCCCTTTTGCTAATTTGGTTTGATTGTACTTGGTATCATATTGTTTTTTGCCTCTTTTAATTCAATATAGGGTTCATTGAGAGTCTTGTGAATTTCAGTTATCAGGGGATAATCCTGCAGTCATGAGGGCTCTTGAGGAAATTGGTTGTCAACTAAGGTCTTACGCTAAATCTTGATATAGACTACTGGAGAATTGGACAGTTTTTTAGCTTGCTTCTGAAAATTAGTTTTTATGTGATCTGTATTTGTTTAGGGAAAACCCGGCCAAACAAGTGATTTCAATCAGCCCAACTTACAATTATGCTGCAATTCGAACACCTCAACAATATCTTGACCCAACTTCAGGTTATTCAACATTTTCCTATATCATAGCTTTTAACTGCCACATTTAGCAGTTGTTTCAAGTTTTGATATATTGTCTTATAACCACATCATCTTTAGGACAACCAATCTTGCAGCTGATTATGTCACCTTTGAGATGCTGATATCGGAAACAATGATTGGCGGCTTGATTGGTAGATGCGGCTCTAATATATCAAGGATCAGAAATGAGTCTGGTGCAATGATCAAGGTATGTGAATCTTTTTTGCGTCTATTTGATGAGAGTTTAGAAGGAAAGGATAGGATATGAAGGGAGAGGAGATGAGAGGACAGTAAAGGAAAAGTGACGCTTATTATTTCTCTAGTTTGGGAGTTTACAAATGTGAACGGAAATGAAATGATGTGGTACATTTCTTGTTTGGGAAATGAATAGAAATAAGAGGATATATTATCACATAATTTTACAATTATGTCATTCAATTATTTTATTTGAGTATTAGTATTTAATATAAAGCACTAATATAATTTTTCATCACTAGAAAAATTAAATGTACCATATCTCTCATTCCCAATTCTCAAGTGAGGTTTGGAGGCATCTGAATGGTACATGTAATCCCCATTTCCTCTCTATCCTTTAAAAGAATAACTCCGAAACGAACGTAATAGTACAATAGCCCCTTTTCTCCTTTCCTCTCATTTCCTCTCAATCCAAATAGGTCCTTAATTCTGAAATTGCTTGGTTGCGAATTCCTCAGACTGAGTACGTGAAAGGAAGTTATTACCTACCTTTTAGTTCTTGAGTGAAAACTAGGAGTATTTTCCTCTATATGGAGATGCTTTTGATTTCTTGGTTCATGATTCAAGCTCCACTAAAGCTACTGCCAGTATGGAATTTTATTTTTATGTCATACTGAGAACTTCAATTTTCAATCATCATATTGAGATTTCAAAATCTAGAGAAATGTAGGTCACGGTAAAGTTGATAGGATATGAAGGGAAGAGGGCGAGCCTTGGCGCAACGGTAAAGTTGTTCATTTGGTGACTTGTAGGTCACGGGTTCGAGACGTGGAAACAGTCTCTTTGCATAAATGTAAGGGAAAGGCTGCGTACATGTGCGCTCACCCTCCCTCTACCCCGCAATAACCGGGGAGCACTTTGTGCACTGGGTGAGCCTTTATATTGAGATTTCCAAAGTACAGACATTTTGAAATTACTAGTTGGTCTACAGTTTTCTTAAGCTTTTCTTTTTAGAGACAAACTAGTATATTTACTCTGTTACATAAAAGTTCCAACAAATAGTATCTAGTATGTTTGATCGTGGAGAATTTACCACTTTTAGAATAATTAATCAATCAATTCAGATATTTGCCAAAGATATTTGGTCATATCCACCCAATCCCAACATAAACATGGCTGTTGATCAGGTTACTTATGATGGCCTGGTGCTCTTTTTTAGTTTTCATGCGTCTAGAGGATTCTATGTGATTGAACTCATTGAATCAGATTTATTTATCACCATATAAATTGTCTGATAGATTTTAAGTTGTAGAGCAAGACTGCCTTTTAGTATACTTGACATAAAATACTATCTCATTGCCCTTTTATTTGGGACATTTGGCGTCGACTATTTGACATTTTCAATATTCTTATAGTTTATTTGTGTTAAAACAGAAGAAAAAAGAGGATGAATCTAAAACAAACAAAAAAAAAGAACACAAAATGTATCGTGGTTTGGCTCAATCTAGCCTATGTCCTCACTGGAGAGATTAAAATTTACTATATTGTTCTTAGAGAAAATACAAGTGTTTGACTCAAAAATTTTGAAAAAATATCAAATCATAAAGTTACAAGCATAGAAAATCCTAAACTTATTTTTCAGGTTAATTATCCAACGCGTCTTACCTTGAAATCTTGGCCCAACCGGTTACAAGACAAACACAACAGTTTGGGATATTTAAAAAACTTTTTGATGATTCATTACCGGAACTTTGGCATGAATAAGGATATCAAAAGTCTTCTGAGATGTGCTTTCTTTACGGTCATTTAGAGTATTTGGTTGGAGCGAAATACAAGAGTTTTCCATGATCGTCGACTACTAAGACAACTTATTTGGGATAAGATTGTTTTCTAGCATCACATTGGTGTATTTCTTTAGGGGCCTTTCGAGGCATTCCTCTAGTAGATATTACAACGTTATTGGCTTTATTGTTTAAGCTTGTACTTATCTTTTGTATTTTGTTTTTCCTTTTCTTTGGAGGACTTAGTGTTCCCCTCTGTACTACTTTCTCTTTCTCAATAAAATCTTCTTTTCTTGTAAAGTTTTTTGGATCAAAATTCATGATTTTTCTAATATGTGGTAGTTTTGCACCCTTTAAATCCTCTTAGAGATTAGAGATATATCAATACTTGAACTCACAATGAGAGAGGCATGAAAGTCAACTGTGAGAAACAGAAGTTAGTTTTTGGATGAGAAAGCGTGGTCTGTTTGTCTTATGCTAGACTCTTGTGGGTCTGTCTTTCAAATACTAATTTGGTAAACCAGACTATTGGTGGCATTTATTAATATTACTACTGTCATATTAGTTGCCGTTATATGAAGCTATGGAATTCTGTTCTCCCAGCCAGTTTACGTATCTCTTTTCTGTAATACTTTCTTTTCTAATCGTTAATCTGCAAATGTTTTTACAGGTTTATGGTGGGAAAGGTGAGCAGAAACATAGGCAGATCCAATTTGGTGGCAGTGCCCAGCAGGTGATATTCATTATTACAACATTTCTGATATTTTCTCTCACCTCTCATGCTAAAAGAAAATGAGAACAATAAGGTTTGGAATAAGATGGCAAGCCGTATAAGGAGTAGGGTTAAAATGGTGTTAGGAGAAAAAAGACTACCAACTAAGGAGACATGATGGTGGAATGATGAAGTACAAAGAGTTATTATTAAGACTAATTAAGAGTGTTATCAAAGATTATGAG
This sequence comes from Quillaja saponaria, assembly GCA_029379385.1. NCBI lineage: Eukaryota > Viridiplantae > Streptophyta > Magnoliopsida > Fabales > Quillajaceae > Quillaja > Quillaja saponaria. The sequence goes on along the minus strand of CM055611.1, from coordinate 15,249,151 downwards.
TGTAGAAATAAAAATAATTATGAGCATTTTAGACAAGGTAGAAAAAAGGTTAAGAAAGCGATTAGGCAAGTTAGAGGCAATGCTTGTCAAAGGCTTTACCCAAAGTTGTGGGAAAAAGATGGGGAGAAAGACATCTATAGGCTTTTTATGAGAAAAGAGCTAGAGATTTGACTCATATCAAGTGCATTAAGGATAAGGGAAAGAATTTTGGTTAAGGAAGATAGGATTAAGGATAGATGGTGGACCTATTTCGATAACTTATTTAATGAAAATCCAAACGATATTATAGGAGAACTAAATGACTATTTTGATAATACGAATAGTAGATTTGTAATGCAGATTAAAGCACACGAGATCAAGGAAGCTATGCAAAAGATGATAGGCAGTAAGGCAATGGGACCGGATGGTATACCTAAATAGCTTTATTGATGCATAGTGAATGCTAGAGTAACTTGGCTCACAAATTTTTTTAATAGAATTCTAGTGACTAAAAAAATGCTCGATGAGTGGAGGAAAAGTATATTGATTTCTATTTATAAGAAGAAATGGGATATATATACAAAGTCATAATAATTTTCAGGGGAGTAAAAATGAAACTTTAGGAATGTGATTGAGCGAATGGTTGGATTTTTGGTATGCTCTTTTGTACATAAAAAATGTCTATTACAAATTTTTATTTATGATGTTAACATGCATTTTATTATTTTCTAAAGACATGCTTGTATTTTATAATAATCATTTGTTCTCTTATAATATTAAAATTAAATTATTTATAATTTTTTTATGACTATTTTAAAATTAATTTAATCCAACGTATTGTCTGTATCGTATCCGATATTTGTATCCGTATCCGTGCTTCACAATATCATACAATCATGATACTAATGGAATTGGATTTGCTTTATCAACTATACTACTAAACATTTATACAGAATGGATCATTGACCTCACTCTCTTCCCCTTATACACATTTTTTTTTTTTTGTGGGATGGGGGGTTGAATGGCATTGCATATAACCAAAGTCTAGATTTGACTACTTATTATTTCCACATTATTCTAAAGATTATACTTTTTGTTGAAATTTCAAACAGGTAGCATTGGCAAGACAGAGGGTAGATGAGTACATATACTCCCAGTATATACAACAAGGTGGTGCCTAACAATCAGAGTGAGTATTATTAAATGCTTTCATTTGGTTTTTGTTAGGTGACTTAGTGTGACTCTTGAGTGTAGGAGTAAATTATCCTAACTTGACTTGGATTTAACTGAATTACACGTACATCACTTCTATTTCAAAACTTAGGCATATCTCCTTTATTTTCAAAATAACCACATTTAGTAAGTGAATTACAAAATGGATTATTTGGGTACAAAATGAGTTAATCTGTAAATAAAGGATTGGTCTGTGTAGGTTTTGAAAATAAAGGATTGGTCTATATAACTCTTATGTAAAATATAAGAGGTGCGAGTAATTTATTCTTAAATGTAGTCAGCAAGGAAGTATGGTTTCTAATTTATGTTCGTTGTCATTCAGCTAGTTTCCTACAATGTCATGTTTGATGCAATTACTAGATGCCTACGTTTTATGGTGTATATGGCTGATCTATAACAGCCCTAGCCAAATTGTTTGGTTATATGTCAAGCCTTGCTCTACCTAATCGAGCATAAGCTCTTGGCCTGATTGAGCTTGTTTGTTCTCTGATTTTGAGCCTGAGCCAGACTCGGACATTAAGGAATTATAGTTTTTGGTAGGAAACATTTGGCAAGGAAAAGGGGGGGGGCGGGGAGAAAACGTTACGGATTCATTTGTAATGATTTAGACATTCTGATTCCTGACATAAGTATGCTAACTTGCAAGCTCGATTTATCACAAAGATACTTAACTGGAAAGAATACCAACCTTGTAGCCAAATGCCAAGTGATTGTCTCACTGCCCAGAATTATCAAACAAAAGAATGATTATTCTATAGAATTATGTATTGAATGGAATAATCGTTTGTATCAAATTAGCCTTTAAAGTGGGATCAAGGCTTATTGTGGTGATGTCATATGTAGCCCTTGGACTTAGCAGTAGGAGAGAGCTTCAAGCTCTTAGGCTTTGAATAGCTAATCAAATGGTCCTTCCTTTACTTCTCCTTTTACTTTGCACACTAAGTGAATTAGTTGATCCAAAGCAAGCCTTAAATGAGGAGTTCGCAAGTCATTTCCCCACTATTTTTGTTTTTGGCTGTGTGTGATATTAGTGATGTCTTAGTGATATATATGTAATTTAAAATGCATGCATGCTCTAAGTGTCTTCTTATTAAGATAAGTTGGGTGTGGTGTGGTTTGATTGACCATGCCACTTGATAAGCCTTGTTAGTTTTTGCAATCCTTTTTGTTGTAATCTAATCCGGTTCAAGAAATCTTCTACCAACATCAACAAAATTAACTTCTTATAGGTTTATCTAACATCCATTGAAGATCAGAGCTGCTGTTCAAGGTTTAAAGGTTTCAGGATAATATCTGTTATGGGATTGCTTACTGCTTTATTATCATTATTTAAAGATTCTGTTACATTACATTAAGCTATAATTGCGACCCATGTTAGAGCTAATAGATACATTCTCTCTGCTGTTTTCAGAGATGACAAAGCTGGAAAGAATCTTTACTTCCAAGCTGCACACCTAGCTGCAAAAAGTTTAGCTACCAGTCATCTGTACTTTTCTTTGGCGCCCCATTGCTGCAGGTAGAATCCTTATGTAGGTAGAAGATATCATGTATTGCTTGCTACAGTGATATGGTGATGTACGGGATGTGGATTTAATGGTGTTCAGACTTTGGGTTTGTATTGTATCAACTTCTTTTGAATTATAGGTGAAAATTCTTAATCAGTGCTTACATCATTGTTCAGTTGTAGTTTTGCCGTTCCTATTCAAATTCGTATTCACAATGTTAATATAGTTTTTATATTATGAATGAAAATTTGATCCATTGAATTGTTAGATATTGAGTGGTCTATGTGATACCTGTTGTCATTTCTTATTTAGGAGGTTAAAGAGGACTCTAGAATGTCTATTTTGGGGTTTATTTTCTCTTTCCCTTTCCTAAAAATAAAATTTGAGTTGGATTTTTTTTTTAGTTTTTTTTTAATATTTAATCGATTTGGATTATATGTAATTTAGATTGGATTGAGATTAGTTATATTTCTGGATTTATTTTTGGATTGGAACAAATTGTCACAAATTTGGATTGGGTCAATAATACAATCTATTAGTATTGTTAATATTAAGATTGGATGAGATTGTAATTTTATTTTTTAAAATTTTTGTGTTTATGTTAAACTTTATTTGGGTATATATTTGTGTGTGATTTACATATTAAAACTTAATAATTACTCTAATATCTTTTTTGGGAAATCTTAGTTAACATCAACATATATAAGCTATCACTCTACAAATTTTACATAGACAAAACTCATTAACAGGGAATGACCCACATTTTCAGACATAGGTTTTTTCGGTTTTTAGAATCAAATTACAGTAATAACCCTATTGATTGTTATTTGTGAGTTAGAATTTTCCTATATTTTCATGTATTTTTAAATAATTTTTTATTTCAATATCATTTTAGGAATTGTTCAGTACCAAACATCTCAAAATGAATTTTAGTACGATCATACAATTGGTGCACACTAAGATTTCTGGTCTATATGATAATGGTAATATGGTATCACTTGGCAATACATGATATGGGCGTTTAAGATTCGTGAAATAGTTTATAAGAGTGGCAGCAAATGTTTGTGTCACATTGGATAACTAAATTTTCATAACCTTAATTTCAAATCAAAGAAACATTTAACATTTGACCAACTATAAAATCAAAAGTAAAGTTCTATCAAACAAAACTATATGCAAAGACTTATTTATCAAAATACATAATACTTTAACTAAAATTTTTTGCAGAGGTTTCCCGAAAAATGAAATATGTCCAAATATACAAATATATATACCCTAGTTACATTCAACCAGTTAACTACAACAGCAATATTCACAGGGAGCTCTGCTCTATTTCATACCATTTATAGTAACAATTAAACTATCATACAAAACAAAATCTGACACTCAAATCCCTAATGTGATTACAAACTTTCTCCTTTGATTTCAAGTATGCGATCTTGAATATATACCTTGCCGTAATATAATCGAAAAGTCACGAAATCCATCAGCGATCTACTCTGGGCTCGTGATACTAAAAAAAACATTAACAAACGAAAGGTGAGTCATAAAGACTTAGTGAACGAAAAACGTACCCTAAGAGTACTTGCACTAATCAATACATAAATATAACACATGCGTAAAATATTTTAAAGACAGCATGAATTTCAAAGCAATTCAATTTCATACATACGTATGAATAAAAAACGTACATTTAAACAATTATAATTCAAGTAATCCAGTTTACACAAAATCAATCAAAACATTCCAAAGCACTTAAAGAGTTAATTAGAGTAACTCAGTACTTGCACACCTAAATACACATTCTCCTCGAGGCAATTTTGTTCCCGCACACTAAGAATATACTTAAACTCCTCACATATCCACCCCGGGGTTGAGTTACTTGAATATTTTTAATCAAATATCAAATAATCAAATCAAAGTATTCTAAATGCACCTCAATTCTATTTCGGATAAAAATTAATTTAACTGGCCCTTATCTAACATAAACAAAGTCACAAGTCAAACATAATTCAATTAATATGCGAAGAACAACAATATAGCATTTAATTCAATTAACTAAATTATAGCACTACACATTCTTATTTACCACTACATAAACATATTCATACAAACACACCTGAAACAATAAATCACATTAGTCTAGCAACCAATGAGTAACATTTTGCACACACAAGGTTTAAGGATTCGATTTGTTATCCTATCTAGAATTCAAAGGTGTTGTTGTATCCACGACACGCTCTGAAGCTTGAAAATCATAAATTCATATGTTCCTTAGTTTATAAATTTCATAATTATAGTCCTTTAATTATTTATTTGACTATTGAAACTTATATAGGTCAATTCCTATGCTTTTATTAAAAGTAAATTTCTCCTAGACATTTCATCAAATACCTTGAATGCATGTTTTATTCTAGTTCATGTATATGTGTACATAACAATATAATCAATACAGATTTCACTAACCTTTATATTACTCATTTTCCACATTTCAACCTTGACTTTAGTTTAATTAATTAAAATAACCAAAAGCTTAAATCACAAAATTTCAATACTAATTCACCCTAAAACTTCATACCAATTACTTTCAAATTTCTAGTCTTATAGTTTTGTTCATATCTACCTAATCCTAACAACTAGTTATCATCAAACAAAGGAAAGAATTTCATGCAAACAAATTAAGTAGTTGAAGTTAGGAACTACCACAAACAAGGAGGAGACTTATTGCCCTCTTAAATTTCTCCTCACGGTTGAGCAAGAAAGTGCAAGGCAAGAGGGAATTGATAGTTACAATTTGGAAAGAAGGCTGTAAAGGCAACTAGGAGGTGGCTACTGCAACTAGAAGCTAGCAGTGACTGTTTTGGATTCTTGGAAAACTATTGGCAACCACATTGATGGTTCATTGGATGAGGAGGATGAGGAGTCCAGTCCACTATGCAAGGCAACCAACTAAGGCAAGCTAACTCACAGTTGCACCTTGGCTTGGTTGGAAAAAGGAAGAAATCGTAAAGTAGAAGTAGAATAGGGGACGACAACAAGGTTGCTACTAATTGCTGCAACCTGAGCTGAATAACCAAGGTCCATCAAAACCAAGCTCCAATAGCCTTAACGAAGAGGATGAAGGTGGCTCACAATGTTGCTAGACTGGTTTGCAAGGAAGAAAAAGTTTACGGCCAAAGCAAAAGAGCAAAAAGAGCAAAATAGGGGAGGGAAAGAAGGAGCTCGGGTAGAAAAATAGGAAGGAAAAGGAAGGTGGTGGAATGAAGGTAAAAAGGAAAGGAAAAAAAAAAAAAGATTAAGGTCAAAGTCAAAGTTAAAAATGTATGGTGCATTTTTTATCTTGTTATATATATATATTAAAGTTTTGTTCAGTTGTTTGCTTTAATTATATTCCTATTTCACTTTTATGCACAAAAAATGATTCACTAAGGTGTTGGATTATAATAGTTTGAACATCTAGAATGGTGCATTGAATGCAGGGTTCCAATCTCAAATTGCTCATTCAAGATATTATGGATCATGTTTGTTTACATGTCAAGGAATTTCTTATTGGATTATTTTGAATGTCTGAATATATGCCAAAGGATGATGGAGAGAAAAACAAATTATTTAAGTTCTTTCATCTGTATCTTATATCTTTGAGTTGCATTCTATATGTATTATTATTTTTTAAGATTGGGATTTATATAAATGTTTACTTTTGATTCTGTATTTATAATAATAAGTAAATTAAATATTTATTTAGAAGGCTAAGTGTAACGAAGAGCATATCAGCAGGAACAAAGGAGAAAAAGGCAGACAAAGTCAAAGCTCTATTATTATCAATGAACTCTGCGATTGATCTAACAGCCCTACTGTCCCCAATAAAGGAATCAATGACTGCCTTTTTGCTCATCTATCTATTTAAACATAAATTGATTTGTCTTCTATCTCCCAATTTCCAAACATATCTAGCTTTTCAATACCCATATAAACTGCCGCTTTCAATCAGGTAACATAGCAAATTCGAATAGTCGAACTTCAGATTCACTACAATGGGAATGTGAGCACGAGGGAGTGAGACTAGAACTTCCCCTATTTCGCAACCCTTCTTTTGATTTAATGCACAGTCAAAAAACATATTCCAGCTTGCTGATTCTTCTTCGTCAGGGAAATCCATCCTCATGTGTTCATAGGCAGGCAACGGATGTTCTGCCAAGTGATCCGCAATTGTACTGCCTTTAATTAGCTTAGAACTTCTTCTTATAAATTTGGATCTATTGGATTATAAGTTTATCCCCAACCTGCCTTGGACACTTTACTGGCCTATCTAAAAAGAAAGCATTGGGACAGAGACTTCCTTGCTCTTGGATAGAGAAAGCTAACAAGATTCATTTAGCACAGTAAAAATGTATTTATGAACTACAAACTGAAAAGAGAGAGGAACTAATCAATAACTGAAAAGGTTTTGCTTATACGTCTAGAAAGTGAGTCCCTTCACTACATATAACAGGACTTGGGAGCCACAGAAACAAGAGAATTCTTTGTGCAGGTTTGGAACTTGGCCTGCTAGACTTACTACACCACCAAAGGGAAAAAGATACCCACTTGCATCCTTCAAACATAGAAAGAAACAGACTCATACCAAAACCCATTTCAAGGAGGAAAATAACTTGATTTGCTTAGAATGTGGCGTCTAAATTATTCACTAGAGGGGGATTGGCAAGCCACTAAAAAAGCAAACCTTCTAGATTCACTACATTCGCATTCGTCTATGAATGGATTGACTCACTGCTTCGTAGCTTGACTCACTCCTTTGTAGTGTTCAATATTTAAAAGCTTTATTTCGAACCAGATCTTTCAAAACCTAGTGAGCTACCTTGACTCTGGACCAATAAATTGACCTCGAGTACCTAACCCTGACTTGAGTCATCTTCTAGAAGCACATCGGAGTCTAATAGCCAATACGGGCTTTTGGTACCATGTGTTTGATCGTTTGATTGAGCATAGTTACTTCTCCCATCGATAAAGAGATCAATAAATAGTGTTTGCTCTTAGTTGCTTTGCTTATGCTAGCTAGCTTTTGTAGGCTTATTAGCTTCGCAAGCTCTACTCTGGAAGTAGCTTATGCCTATATCAGTGGGTTAGGAAGGTGGGTCAAGGTTTAAGGAGCCTAACGGTCAGTCAATCACTCTTCTAGGGCCTTCCTCGCAGTCAAGTAACTTTTTCCTTGTCGGTAATCCCAATCATTTGCTGAGACAAGCTTTCCTCCTATTTCTGCACTGCTTTCAGTTGATGCCTATTATGCCTCTTCCTACTCTTTTGACTTCTTTGACTCGTCTTCCAGCTCAAACTCAAACTCATAAGCCAAGACTCCTATTATGGGTAGTGTTTTTTTATAGTTATTTGCTCTTTACAAATCCTTGACTCATTCATTCACTGGCTTAGATTCAGTCTCATTAGGTTGTTGATTAATTCATCGATAGTTGGTTAGATAGTCATGGTTGGGTTATTCACTTGGAGTTTCTTGGTCACTTCCTTGCACTATTTCACCCTTTCGGGTGTTGGGTAGTTGTTTGGGTGGTGTATTGCATTATGGTTGGTTGCATCAATTGATTCACTAATTCCTCAGCATTGGTTGATTGGTGGCATGGGAAAAAGGCATTCGATCATGGGCAAAGATGTCGATGCAAGTCATTATGCAAGTTATGAATTTAAGCAAGGTAGAGGGGTTACCTGAATCACCAGTCTTTCCTCCATACTCATCGGTAGGGGTGATTCTAAACTATCATCTAAGGGTTGATACTATTACATAAGCTTGGGGCTCTCATCCTTTCCTTTCTTAGTGTCTATATTCCCCCATCATTCGAGGCTCAAACTTCACTTCCATCCCTTTTTATATCAAGAGGGAGCTTATCCATCTTTCCTGCCATAAGCTGATGATCTCCTAGTGCAAAAGCCATTGATCGATAGTTATACAAGGCGATCAAAGATCCCTACAGAAGATAGCTTTCAGAAGCCCGATGCTTAAACTCAAATTGCATGATGAACTCATCAGATAAACTACTACAGGAAAGAAGACCAATTCGACTAAAGATCGTAGAGACCATTATAAGACAGCTCAATTGGGAAGGACATATGCTACTAAAAAAGCTGATTATCGCATGTTTTTAGAAGCCGTACTTAACCCATTCGACCCTTTTTTTTTTGGCAATTTAGTAAATAAAATAGACCATTATGGACCTTTTCTTCATGTCATTACCAGCTACAGATTAGATATAACCGATTAAAGAAAGAAGAAAAGATCGATAAACAATTAAGTGAGACTTTGCCTTAGAAGCAAATGAAATGCGACTAAGAATCTTTTTTACAAAAAGGTTCTTTGAAGACCTTTTGCTTGTGCTCACTTAGCTCAACTGCTTTTGACCTGCCCACTTAGAATGATAATCAATAATGGGCAGAAAGGCTTTACACAAGACTACAGAGCGAAAGAGAGAGCCTTCGCTTACTTGCTTAACCATGCCTTCCTATCGTACCTATATCCCCTTTCCTCCAGTTACATATAGTCTCAATTCTGCTTCCAATTACTGATGGGAAAAGGCTCGGACGTATAACAAAATTAAATACGAGGTATGGCATACAGGAATTGTATACGAAATGGAAGGTTGGAAACAGAGCTGGAGATAAGCACTAGCCAATGGTTAATCCTTTAGAAAGCACCTTAGCAATGACCAGTAATGCCCCTATCGATCTCAGTCTTGTTTTTTGCTAGCTTGAGTCTAGAACTTTACTATCTCATTAAATGCTAAAAATCCACACACACATATATATATATTTATTTATTTATTTATAGAAGATAGTAGGCTCACTTCTAGCCATTCTAGCGATTATGCTTGCTCTAGCCTTACCATCCACCTTTATTATCATAATAAAAAGTGATACTTTTGAGCAGATATGTAACGAATTAAAGCGACCATTAGTTGAGCTGACCTATGATTGGTCAAGGCAACTGATATGACATATACCTCTTCCATATTCCTTAAATGGGCAAGACTCAGATACTGCATGCGGGAAGTATAATACTTTACTGAACAACTACTTAGATCTTGATTGATTTGGATGCAATCTTTATCATTACTTTAAAAAAATCCATCTTCATGAGTATACATGACCCCTACTACTTGTATAAAGCCTATATCTCTACTCAGGGAGTAGGTTAAAGCTTTTTATAAGAAAAAAAAAAAAAAAAAACTGGAATCCGAAAAGACAAGACCCCCTAAGAGAAAAACATCTTGTAAACCTAATTATTTGATATGGAGATCCCAGCAAGATGGATGAGAAGCAAAGAAGAATTCGTAGAGATTTTTCCAGAACCCTAGTTCTAGAATCCATTCTTTGCCCTTATTAGTAGTAGGAAAATAGTGACCCTATTTGTATTCGCATTCACACGAATGGCACATTCCAAGATCTCCCACGACGAGAACCTAACATATGATTTATTGATAGTAAGCTGATTAAATAAACGGATCATTCATTGGTTGAATATTGAGTTCTGCTTAGGCCGAGTGTTCTGCTCATACGCGTGCACGTAGGATCTTAGACAGGCTTCGTCCTCTTTCGGGAACACTTTCTTAGGGGCTAAGCCTGATGCAAATATATAGAGAAAAGAACAATGGTCAATTCTATGAAGAGTAGATTCAACCCTTATGTTATGGCTTGTCTCGCGCTTAGTCACTCATGAGATTTGGATAAAGGAGTAGCAAGTCTTTTCTGTAAAACCTCTCAGTTCTCCTCTTTTATATATATATATATATATATATATATATTAGATACTAACTCTTTGGTTAAATTGAACAGGGACTTCTATAAAGATCTTTCCACTCATTTAGCATACTCAAAGTCGGAGTCAAGGCATGGGGGGCTTGAAAAAATAACTAGAATCGGTGTCGTGGTGGTGCTACGAGATGGTGATTTATCGTATAGAATAATAGATTTGCGGACCTATTGATTGACCATAGATACGAACCGATTGACAACTATTTAAGAGAAGATAAGTAGTTCTTCCACTTTCAAGTGCAAAGGGAGAACATGTAGCAGCTCGCCTAGATCTCGTATTTCTTGCATAGTTTGTCGGTCAAACCAACGATTCTCTTCTCAAAGTAATAGAGAGATTCTTTTTATCTTTTTTAGGTATATAGCTCTACGAGTTAGGAGGGCATCATTCTGACAGGGCAAAAATGAACATAGGATCATCATCATGGCCCTTTTCTTGTTTCTTTTCTTTGTGTCTGGTCCGTTGTCTGTGTTTTTTTTTAAGGATTATCTGGGGCCTGTTTCTCTAATCTAGTTTCACACCACCGTGGCCAGGGACTTTCTAAGTTATGTCTTAATTAAATAACATAAAATATTATTCATCTTTACTAAGAGTGATAGATCTCTTATTGTACATTCATATACCTTTATACGTAGATAGTCATACCCAACATCTATCTCTGTATAACCCATGGTGAATTATACTTAGATAGTATCAAAACATGATAACCTATGTACAAAGTATCTATGATGCCTCAGGTTTGAAGATCATTTGCACCACTACAACGAATAACATTCATTGACAACTATGTAAAAGTCCATATGAGTATTATATGATCGAGTCAATTCAGTGAGCTTGTTCTTTAACAAGCACCTACATGTTTATTATAGTATCAACTACACAAGTGATCATGAGATCAATCACTCTCAACATTTGAGCTAATATAACATGTACTAATCTAACCGGATCATTAATTCCCATTATTAATGATCATATGATTAGGAATATTTAAGAACAAAGCTTAAGAAAATATATCTCATAAGCATGATCACATCATGGTTCTTATTTTCATTGCTTATATTCTATGGGATTTATCATGTTCATACTAAAGAATTAACTAGTAATTAAAGTATATGATAAATAATAATACTATATAATAATGAAACATATTCATTTTATTAATAACTGAATAAGACTGTATTTATAAGTAATATACCATAGACATCTAATATCATTGGCTTGTAGGGCATACTACTAACAGTTTTGGCATGATTTCAATTTGACATTTACTACTTTGACTTTTTTTGTATCAAGCAAGAAGAAATGTCATGATCTAAGCGCTTGATTGATTTTAAAAAGATTAACTTAATTTGGATTTAATGTGAAAAAAATGAGAAATGTTGAAAGTATAAGTTAACATTGATTTCTTGATAGGTATGTAAATAATATATACGTACATGATATGAAGTTAACTTTTCTAAAAGGTATTTATTAAAATGCCTAAAAGGATTTTATATATATATATAAAGTTTAGTAATTAAAGTGTTACAACTTATAAAATTGATAAACTAAGTAATATTTGAAAAAATTTAGTTGCAACTCTAGAAGTTGTGGTTGAGCCAACGACGCATGTGAATGCAAGAGGGAGTGATGAGTAACATCAGTAAACTGTGAGTGGTTAATTGCAGCTTTTAGGGGACTAGATTATTAGGTGTAATTATATGTGCATTTGAATATGCGTGACATATGGAAAAATGAGTAAATATAGTATCTTAGTGATTTATTTAAACTATGTTTGTTTGTTATTGTTTGTGGTTGATAAGGGCCAACAAACAATGAGGAACAAATACAAGGGACCTTAAAGAGCTTTGCCGAAGTATTTTTCTTCGTAAAGGTATTTGTATTTGAAAGCCAAAAAGGGCCAATCCTTGTACACAAAGTGAATACAAAAGATACACAATAAAAAATAAAAATAAATTATATGAGTTTACTTTAGCATTACTTGAAAAGATGAGATGGGTTATAGCTAAATTGTGTCTTCACCTTTTCGGACACTCGTCAAATATGTGTCAGACATGTGTGACACGTGCCGATGCAGTGTACATCGTGTCGTGTCTAAGAAGTGTTTGACACTATAAATGGTCCTCCGATGAAGTGTCCCTACATCTTAGATCTTGGTGTACTGAAGAAGCTCTGGTTTTTTGCAGTGCGGATAGTGATAAAGAAGATAAAGACGATGAAGTTGATGCTAACACACATGTGGATGAAGTTGCCCAAGAATTACCTGTGGCAGAAGAACATAGCATGTCATCCAAAACTACAAAGTCATAGACCAATATTGGTAATATAACCGCAGGTTTGAGTGAACTTGATATGGAGCATAATGATTAAGAATTGCACCATATACAAAATTTAATTTTTTATTTTTATACTAATAATCCTATAAAAGTTCGGCCAATTTAATGTAAGTGAATGCTTTCATTGAAAAATTGCACCATATGCCTGTCCAAACTCCAAATCCATGATTATCATAGTCGAGATTTAATATTCATCTTCTCACTGGTCTCAGACATCCAGTTGTTTGGTCCGGGGGATCTTTTCTACCCTAGTAATGACCTGGATCCATATATCAAGGACAAGCAAGTAAGTTTTTAGCATTAGTATATTACTGAGTAGCCTTCTTTTACTCTTCCAATTTGTTGCTGAATTCTGTAACAAAGTTTGATATTCCCCTATATGCAGGATTATGATTCTGAAGAGCTTGAGGACATGAAAATCAATTCAACGGATGCAGTCATCATTTGTGCACGTAACAAGAAATCTGTTAACCTTCTTGAGGCATCTGAATTGTTGGCTAAGTTTTAAAATGTGGTTAAGTTATCTCTCAACCTCCTATGGTGGTGGTCTTACAGATTATATATATTGGTATCTACTGGCAGGTTTGGGTCATTGAGGAGTTTTATTTTGGTGATTTAAACATGTACGTTCTCCATGATATATTGATTTCAGCATCTCCATTTTGCACTGCATGGCTTGATTTTACCGGCAAAGGTGGAGATAAAGGTGAGACCTATATGCATTTTAGTCGACAATTTATGTATCTGTGTTCATCCTGAAGCATTTGAGATTGTTTTACAAAAAAAGTATAGTGATCAATATTTCCTCCAGTATAGATATCTAGGAAAGCTTAGCGAACCTTCTTGACTATGTGCTTGTGTATTGATTAAGTGTAATCATAAACATGAGTGATTCCCTGGTAAGGAGGAAACGGTTTAACGAATGATTACAACCAATTTTTAGGAGATAATTCAATGACTTGGAGGGAGAGAGAATAGAGTTTTCCTTCAAGTTGGGTGATTGGTAAATTTTTGCAAAGCAAAACCATTTGTAGCATTTCGTACTCAATTCTTCATTCTCTTGTTGCATTTACTTGATCTTATCATTCATATAGTCTTCAAATGCCTTTATGTGTGCAGGAAACTATATAGCCGTTGGCTCAGAAGATCCTACAATTGAAATTTGGGATCTTGACATTGTAAGAGGTTTGCTTATAAACATCTTAATGTATAATATGAAAATTTTGGTATAAATATCCTTATCATCCAAAAGTTCCTTGAATTTATTCTCAGATGGATGCAGTAGAGCCATGTGCGGTATTAGGTGACATTGCTGATGGGCAGAAAAAAAGAAAGAAGGTTTGTTGCAAAATCATTTCAACGTTGAATGCCCTTAATGTTGTTGGATGAGTCACACGTTTTCTTCAAAAAATAATACAGTTACTTAATTATGCTATAACTATAACTATCAAATTTGCCACTCTTGAATGCTTGACATATGGTATGTGCACAAACTCAGCATTCTATGCCTCCTGGAGGTGATGGACATTCCTCAAAATTATTTTGAGGTTTATTGGACCTTCCTTAATCGAATTGAACAACGAATGACACAGAAGTAGTGAATATAATGTGACATTTCTATTTCGTGACAGTTCTAATCTTTTTCAATTTGAGTTTAAAGGTTTGCCTGGGAAACCAATAACTTCTTCCTGTTATTTGTGTCATGTCAGGAACAAGCGGTACTTGGTCTTTCTTGGAACAAAGAGTACAGGTTTGTTAAATGATTACTTGCCCAGTATCCATGTTGCTTCTGTCAACTGCTTTCATGGATTTAATCTTTTTGTGTCCCAAAAAAAAAAAAAAAAAAAAGAAAAGAAAAGAAAAAATCTGCAGGAATGTACTTGCAAGTGCTTGTACCGACAAGCTAGTTAAGATATGAGATGTGGCTACTGGACAATGTTATATCAAGATGGATCATCACTCAAAAGAGGCACAAATTACAATTTGGTTGCACTTTTTTTTTTTTTTTTAATCTTAATAATTTCTGCTTTTAAACTAGCAGGAGCAATCTTGTGATTTTAATTGTGTTTGTTTACTAATTCAAACAGGTTCAAGCAGTTGCTTGGAATGATCATGCACCACATCTTCTTCTCGTGTCTTTGGTAAATGATCATTTAGTGTTTTTTATTTTATTTATTTTTTGACAGCACATAATCATCATTTACTTTTTCTTTGACATCCATCTATATATATATATAGTGGTGATCGGGATTTGTAAGAATAGCTTACTCTTACACCGGTGTCAATGGTCCTAACCCATATATATATATATAATTATTTATTGATAAATTGTAAGTTTCTTCGTTGTATATTGTCACAGAAAGATTTGAGGATACCATCACATTCTGATTGTAAGTGGGTAGTTGAAGCTGATGTAGAAAGCTTGGTGTGGGATCCACACAATGAGCATTCTTTTGTGGTGTGTGCTATTTTACTTCATGTACATATTCCAATAATGTGCTTACACTTTGTTATCGACTGCTTTGGTATATTGTTAGAAAGTTATAATATAAATGTGATCTTCTTTGGTGAGTCTTGAGAATGGACTTGTCAACGGTATTGATATACGTGCTACTAAGCCTAATTCCGCTTCCCACTCAAATTTCACTTTTACTTTGCGTGCACATGATGAAGCTGTTTCCTCCGTCTCCTATAACATATCAAAACCAAACGTATGAACTCTCACTTTTGGTCAGAATTTTAGTTTATGAAGCTTTTTTTTTTCTCTGATGTTTTAAATTGTATTGCAGCTTCTTGCGAGTGGATCGATGG
Organism: Quillaja saponaria; assembly: GCA_029379385.1. NCBI lineage: Eukaryota > Viridiplantae > Streptophyta > Magnoliopsida > Fabales > Quillajaceae > Quillaja > Quillaja saponaria. Next base: position 15,233,474 of record CM055611.1, on the reverse strand, counting down.
ATAAGATGGTGCTTCGTTGAATTCATTTGTGTTGTTTGTATAGCAAATTATAAATCATTTTTATAGATGTTTTGACTTACTTTCTCTTTTCAGGTAAAGCTTTGGGATTTGTCCAACAACCAACCTTTATTAATTGCATCTAAAAACCCTAAAGCAGTAAGTTAATGATTGTTTTGCGTACAAAAATGTTCTGGTGATGACATGATCAGCATATTGTTTTTGTGAATTACTTGACTCTGATGATGATGGTGGATATTTTTTTTTAGAACGAGATTTTTCTGTTTCGTTCCCGGGAGACAGCCCCTATTTGCTTGCAATTGGAGGCTCCAAGAACGGATTGCAAGTGAGTGCATACATGGCTTATTTAAATCCTAGTATATGTATTGTACTAGTTTATTATTATTATTAGTATTATTGTTGTTGTTGTTGTTGAGAATGACTAGTTACCTCAAAATTTCTAGGTATGGGATATATCACTGGATGCTGGTGTCTTTCAAAGAGTCAGAAATTTTCGCAAGCAGAGTAGGCAGGACCGCAGGAGTGTAGTAGGTCTTAATCCAGGACTTGTTTTATGCATTTCGAGAGTCCACGTGCATGGAAATAGTCGTGTACTCGTGTTGCTTGCTACAATAATTTTTTTTTTTTTTTTGTAAGTTTTCTGGTAATCAAAAGTCTTTACTCTTTAGTCTTATTCAATGAATTAAGATTCTTAGAATTATGACAAAACTACTAAACACAATTAATCTCAATTAAAACATATGTCATGTTGCCAACCAGGCAACAACAACAAATGCTCAATGTCATGTCATCTTGCACACATGTCAGTACCTAATTCAGTCGGGGACTTTATATTTTATGATGTTTTAAGATTTAAGATTTAAGCTTAGCTTGTTAACTTGTTTTAGAAATCTAGCTAAGCATTAAAATAAACAAAATTTAAGAGAAAAACAGTATTACTATACGAACAAAGAATTAGAGACATCAGATGATGCAGAAAAGATGAACAAAAGCCAGAAGATGAAGATTCAAGTGATGATAATATTTTCAAAAACTTTCAAGATTTCCATACTCCTCCAAATTTGGGCAGCAAAGATGACATTAACATATCCTTGCCAATTACCATAAAGCTCTCTCCAAAATCCTCTTCTACGAATAAAGCCAACTTCTTAAGGTAAGGTTTATGTCTCCCCTATTGTGTTTGGTCCTTATTTTTTATCCTTATTGATAGCAAAGTTGATACTCTTAATAAAAATTATATAAGTGAAATAGTTTAAATGATTTACTAAGTTGCTCAGTCAATGAGCCATTACACAAAGTTTCTTTTGAAATTGGTCAAACTAACCATTGGAAGGTCATTAATTTTTACCACATATTTTGCACATGTATTTGTAGCTTGAAAATCTAGCCGTTGTGTCTTTTTTTTTTTTTTGGGTGAGAAAGGTGCAATAAAATTAGTTAACAGTTACAATTATTTGGGTAGAAGTCTCATAAAATCTGAATGTAAAATATAATATAAAAACGAAGACACATCAGACAAAACAGTAAAGTCCATAGTTCTCGTGTGTGTTTTTTATCTAATAAATTAGTAGTTTGATTCCTCTCTTTGAAGTTGTGGGATAAAGTGGCTAGAGGAGGTCCCCTAAGTAGAAATCATCAATCATCAATTAGGCAACCAAAATGATGAGAATCTGAATCAGCACAATTAATTAATAAGGTCAATAACAAGTTTGACATCAATAGAAATTTCCAAGATCTGAAAACCCAACTCAATAACCAAATTGAGGCTATCATGCAGATCCCTATTACTTCCACACTATTACCAAGACCAATATTTCTCATTAAGTCAATAATAAAATCTCTCAAATTATCTCTAATCAAACCTGCTGTTATAATTTTTTCCTAGAGCCCCCAAACAAGAACCATCAATATTCAATTTAACAAACCCCGGCTAAGGTGATGATCATTTAATGGAAACAGAGACAAAATTTATAAAATTATGGCTAGAGACAAGAATAGTAAATTCAGATGCATTAAGAAAAGCAGCTGAAAGAATTGATTCAGTAAAGTGATCCAAGTTTTAAAAGATTTTTGAATGACGGTTAGTTCGTAATTTCCAACATAAATACATAAAAATGACATTCCAAGGCAATTTGAAATTTTTATAAGAATGAATTTGAGAAAATGAAGAATTATAATGGATCCATTCAAAAGTGTAAAGAGTAAGAAAATATAAAAAGTTATAGGAATTCTCAAGATGCTCCAAACCTGCTTACTAGTAACACAGTCTCTTAAGATATAAAGAGGAGTTTCACGAACCTTATGACACCAGCTGCAAGAATTATTAATATTCATACCCATGTTAGAAATTTCAAATTGGGTGGGAATTTTTTCATGACAAGTAAGCGAAAAAAAAAATAAAAATTTGAAACGATTGTGTATAGGGAGTTTCCAAATCCAACTAGTAGAAGAGCATATGTGCATACATACTTACAGCCTGCTCAAATATCATATTAATTAGCTTCGTGAGCATCTGTACAAGACATCCATTGAACAACTTCGTACTTTTTAATGCTAGTTACTAATACAGTAGCAAGACTCGGACAACCTCTAAGAGAAGAACCAAAACCCCCACATAATGCATTCTCTCAAGACTTCCATAAGGAAAACTCTTTTTAAGAATCCCCTGGATATTTTGATTACATGCTTAAATATGATTAATATATTTAATGAGCAACAAAGCAATTTCATAATTTTATAACGTGCTCCACCACCTGTTCTATCATAGTATAAGATAAAAACTTTGTTACCACGTACTTTGCACGTGTCAAACAATCAAAGTCTAGTAAACATAAAAAATAATAGAAAGCGTAATGCATATGATGAAGCTCTAACTAACGGGAGCAGCTCCTCTCTCATGTATTTTTTTTTTCAATTTGATCCAATGCATTGTTAGATTGTTGACATATGAACTACTTAAAATCTGAATTTTGGGCACTCAAACCAGTAATATTACAGAACAAAAAGAGATAAAATAGAGAAACAATGCATTGAACCAAATTGGAGAGAAGTACATGATTGAGATCGGAGAGCTCCATTTTGTTCTCATCAAACCAGTAATATTGCATGGAGATATTTGGGAAGCGTAACCCTCACGTTTGATCATATATATATTAAGAATCTCACCACGCGCAACCTTCTCACGAACAAAGTGGAAGTCAATCTTAATGTGCTTGATCCGAGCATGAAACATTGGATTAGCTGCAATGTATGTAGCATTGACACTGTAACAGTATATGACAATTGGAGACCAAAGAAATAACAAAAAATGAGTTATTTGCATTGTGCAAGTATCATATTGGATAAACTTGTCTTAGATAACGTATTTATAAAGTATATATGTCACCGATAATAAAATTAAAATTTTTTAAATTTGATATTCATGTATTATTTTAATAATTACTATCTGTGACAGCAGAGGCGAACCCACAACCCTGGCGAGCTTGGGCTTGGGCTCGCGCTATTTTAAAAAAAAAAATTCTTTTAACTAGTAGTAGTAGGCATTTGGTCTAGCGGTTGATTACTTGAGTTTTAGTGTTTTTTCTGTGTGAAGGTGTTGTGAGTTTAATCCTTATGAAGGCTATTTGTTAAATAAAATTGCGATTGAATTTTTTTTTTGGTTTCATGGAGATTAATTCCATTCAATATTATAAACAAGTTCTGAAAATTTGATAAATAAATGTAGCATCTTAGAAAGAAAAAAAAAACCTAAATTAATTTATTTTGTATTAAAGTAATTAATATTATGTAAAAACCTAAATTAAAAGAATATGAAAGTTATTTATTTATTATTTTTTTTTTTTGCATAAGATACATTTAAAAAAACAATAATAATAATAATGACAAGTTAACTTCCAAAACAAAACATAACAAAAAAAAAAATGTAAAATTTTACTTACTAATTAAAAATTTTTCTAAGGTTATTCTATAAATATAATGTTTCGGAATAATGTTTTATTATAGTCATTATATATATATATATTATCGTAGTATTAAGTCTATTGGGCTTATTATGTATAATGAGAAGTAGTTCTCTCCCTTACCATTAATTTTCATCCTAAACGAAGATTCTCACCTTCACCATTTGTTTATTTCAAATGTTTGGATATATTAGCACACTTCATGTATTATTATTTATATATATATACTTTAAGTTATATTGCTATTTTAAAAATGATCATTAAATTAACTTTTATTTGTAACTCATTTTAAGGTGAGTAATATCATTTTATAGTTAATTAAAAAATTAAATAATATTAATCATACTTGTTACTTAATAAAAATAAGAATATAGGTACAAATATTTTATCTGAACTTTATGATTTAGGAATGTCTGTATTTTAAAAATAGTGGATATCTCTATAATATCATCATAATACATAAATGTCTTAACTAATATACTTTTTTTTTGTGTCAAGAAATGAAAACGTATGTAGGGTACTTCACACATTTTGACAATAAATATTGTGTCCACATCACTATCACCATATTCGGAAGAACTCTCATTGTGTCTATGTCAGAGCCAAAATTAGAATAATTTCATTATAAAATAAATTACAATTTTGAAAATATTATTATGGCATCGGCCCGGGGTATGTAAAATTTCTAGGTCTACCCATGTGCAATGGTACAATCTATGATGGTATGTTCTCAGTGTCAAATAATAACATCAAAAAGTTTGTTAAATTTAGTAAAATTAAAAAGATTTTTAAATTTAACATTCATATTATTTTTTATACTATCCGCGACAAGAATATAATTATTCAAGAGGGCTGCATATACGTAGTAGATAAAAATATAAGAGAATGTAATCATTTTTTAACAAGTTTGAAATGTTTCCCTCGTGCACAACGGTATTCTGTCCGTTGGAAGATAACTACATATTTGTCATTCTCCTTTCATCTCCATTTCAGTTTGCACGCCAGATCTGATTTTTCAGACAAACTACCGTGGAGTTGCCACCGAGTCGCTACCCAGTTGCAGTCGAGCTGCCGCCTAGTCGCTGCCCAGCAGCCGTCAACTCTTCAGCCGAATTAGTGCCCGTATCTTTAACAAACATCTAGCTTTACAAAGCCCAATTGCATAAACTGTCAGAGTTTTGGCCATAAGAGGAATTTTAAAACCCATAATCAATTTCTTTGTTGTAAGTGAAATTTGAAAGAGGTTTATACAGTTTTGCATCCCTATTTCGGTCTCTTTCTTGGGTGAAGAGGTCTCCTTAGTTGACTAGCTTGCAATTCGAATTTGTTTGCAATTCGAACAAGTTTTTGATTATGTCTATATGTTGAATACAGATCTGACGAGGTTTGACGAACCAGTAAAAAATGATGAATATTTAGTTTTTCTTGTTGATTCACTTCCTTTCTCTGATTTCTTCAAGGTACATTAGTTTCCTTTATCTTTTGTGTCTTCATGATTTTCCTCTGAATACTTGTAAATATTGTTTATTGGTTGGATCTAAGATCATGTTGTGTTTTTTTATTTTTGTTTTTCATTCAATGGATGTGATCTTGCTTGGTGACTTTATATAGTCCTGGTTTATATTCTTAGGGTGTTCTGTTTAGGCTTGTTAGGTATGATTTTCTTTTGATATTAAATAGTGAAATAATATCTAACATTTTATGATTTGCCTGAAATTCATTTTAAACTGACTGATAGACCAAAGCATTTCATTTTTATGTACATTAACAGAGTTGTGTTATCTTCCATATTGCTCAAGTTATAATTTAACTATATATCATCTTCTGAGCACCAAAGGTAACACCTGTCATTTTTTTGAAAACCATTGAAATGAAGTTTGTTATATGATGAAGATAGACTTGGACCACATATTATGGTCCTATCTTTCGAGTGGCACTTTAGTACTCTTGTCTCTTTCCCTCTTAGACTTACTTTGTTTTTATTGATTTTACTAGGAAAGCTAATGAATTATCATTATTTGCATACGCAGTAGACTTACTGTTGTATTCTATCTTACAAATTTCATCCATGCTTTAGTATAGTTTTGGAGCGGTGTTGACATATGAGTTTGTTCGCCAAAATTTGGGTTTCTTTTATCCTGAGTGCATTTTTTTACTCATTTTGTTTGTTTTCTTTTTCACTATGATTAAATTATACTTTAATTTATGATGGAAAGTCACAAAAAGAATCCTCGAATGTTTTTTTTTTTTAAAATAAGAACTTATGATGGAAAACAAAAAGGAATGGAGGGGAAAAGGAAAAGTAGATGGCTCTTTTCTAGTTTTTGTGCCCATTTTCTTGTAGGATATATATGTGTATGTGATCTTCTGTGGTGTTTCTTTCATTATAATTTTCTATTCTATGCAATGTTGGTTTGAAAGGAATTTGCCTGGTAATAGGCTTGCATATCTTATATTCAATGACTTGCTACGAGATCAAGTAGAAATTGTTCTTTTTTGATTGTCTGTGTCCCACAGCCGTTGCTGTGCTCGCCTACCACCTCTACATCTCTGCCCATGACAGCCAGGTTAGCTTCCTGTGGTTTTAATTGTTGATTTTTGGTTTTAGCTTAATTAGATTGTATATGTTTTTTCTTCCAGTGGTTTTAATTGCTGATTTTCAGTTTTAGTTTGAAATTGTTCATTTGAGTTTGCTTTCAAATTCTATTGATTGAATATGGGCACTGATTAATACTCAACTCAACTAAGCCTTGAATCCCAAACTAGTTAGGGTTGACACATTTATGAACTTGTTATTTTACTCATTGGTTTTAATTGTTCAACTAGTGTTTATGGTTGTAACTTTTAATTGCTCTATAAGTGTTTATGTCGTGACTCAGTCCTACTAGCTTATTATGGATACGTTTATGAGGTATGTTATCACTTACTTAAGAAAAGAACTTATTTTATATATTTTACTTTCTTCTTTTGTGCTTATAGTTCAAAAGTGATGCTTTTACTAGGTCTCTGCGTTTCATTGTTACTGATATCCTGATGGTACAATAAGTTGGTCCACACTCCAAATATATGTAGCATGTTTGACATTTGTAATTTAATTTTTTATCTTGTAAAGGAAGATAAAAAAAAATGTATGTTTGCTTGATTTTTACCCCATATCTGAAAAGTATTTGGCCCTAAAATATCTATCTGTTATGTGCTTGTAATTCAGTTGGAATGGAATTTTTTTGATGTTTTAATATAATATATAGCTCTTCTTTTATTAGTCTGATTGAGCAAGCATAAAGTGTAAAATATCTCATCTAAAATCAGTTATCAAGAAGGCCTTTACAGCTGATAAAATCAGTTATCAAGAAGACCTTTACAGCAGGAATTTTTTTGGTTCACTTATTTGTTTCATCTAATATATATAGCCTTGGTCAAATAAATTGTAATCTTGCCGGTTGATACATATTATACATGCATGGTAGCTGGTAGGTAGGCTGCATGTGTTTAAAGCTGACCTTCAAATATAATATCCATACGATCATGATGACTTTTAAGTCTTAGGAATTGGGCCTTTTAATTAAGTCTGTGTGGATTGAAAATTGGGTTGAGAAGAAAAGGAAAGTGAGTTCCTGATCTACTCTTTCTGTTCTACTTTTTACAATTCAACACAATATTTTCTCTTTTTGTGCATATACTGTTGTAATTTAAATTTGCTCATGTTTTTCTTTTCACTCTTTTTCAGGAACATCATTGTTGGCAGGCCCAACAGTATGTAAAGGCTTAGCTATAGTCTTGAGAAAAATGCATTTTGGTTTCAGAATTTGCAATACCCCCATAGTGCTAGATAAACATCTTTAGACCTACTTTTACCTTAACATCCTCACCTTAAACTTTCAATGTGGAACTTGAATCTTGACAACCTTCCCAATCTAAATCCGTTATGTCCTTGTTATGGCTATGACAATGTGGGACACCGGTGGTGTGGACATGCCTACTGCATTTTTTAGGGTACTGACACTAAGCATTTTTAGGGGACTGATTCTATCACCAGTTTTACAATTATATGTTAGTTCAAGTCAGTATGAGGTTGGCGCTTTGTGCTTTCTGAACTCTAGTGAAAACTACTACTCTCACACTTCAGACTGCGCTTACTCAAATGAATCAGGCCATTGGAGCAACCAACGTTGTGAGCCAAGAATCCAAGACACTGGTTTCAGATAATGGAAAACCATATTGATTATCCTGGTAACAGAGGTATATTATACATATTTTTAATATATCCTGGCCATGCATTGTTATTTCCTTTCTTCCTGTGGAAAGTGCTATTGCATGTAAGACTTACTGGTTTTTTATTAGTTTTAGCACACCAATATTCAATTTAGGATACTGATCTCGTAGTTTTCCTGTTGTTTCAGAGTCTCTACCTCAAAAAACTTGCTCTCAAATTGGTCTCTGTACTTCTGATGGGACTCGAGGTGTTAGGTCAGAACCACTCTATCATGTTGTAGTATATGGTGGTTTTAGATAATGAACACAAGCGGTCACTGGTACTTCTAATATGGTCATGAGCTGATTTGACTATATCTGTGCAGCATGGGCATTGAGACTGTGGTAGATAACAACATGTATAAATGTCTAATGGTCTGAATGATGTGTCATGCTCTGCCTGTGAAATGGTGGTGTTGTGGATGAAAAATCATTGAAAAGACACAGAAGATCAGACCTTGAATTTCTTCAAAGAGGTAAATTAGCCATAGTCTACTTTTTAGAAAATAATATCCAAGCAGCAAGCTGATGCTCTCATTTGCATCTGCAGCTCTGTGACCATTTTCCTAGTCCAAAAGGAGAATCAGCAGTAGACTGTGGCAGTCTGTAGTCCATGCCTGAGGTGCCATTTTCTATTGGGGCAAATTATTTGACCTTTCACCATACCAGGTATGGTGACATCTGTCAGAATCTTCTTTCTGAGTCCACTAGTTACTTCTGTCTATACTCTATATGATTGGTGAGCATCATTGAGAAGGATGATGTTCTTCTAAATCAGGGTCATTATATGTTTTAGACAATAGTAATTCTTTTTTTGTAATATAAGTTATGAAGTGTTTCTCAAATAATTGAATATATGAATGGGAATTCAGATCTATAAAACATTGAAAGGATCATCTACCTAAGGAAATTTGGAGCGTCTAGATTTATAGTATATCATCTGTTCAAAATTTTGGCCATTGCTTCCTTGTAATTTTCTAGTGTCTCTGGTTCTGCTATTAATTTGTGGTGAGATTACTTTCTGTTTTTTTGTACTTTGGTGAGGTTTGGGTCCATCCCCAAGCTGTGGAGGATTATTGTTGTTTCAGTTTTGGAAGAAGGAAAAAGGGGAACTTTGTTTTGGAGAATTGGAGATGTGCAGTCTTATAGCTATGATTTAGTGCGTTTGGCAGGTTCTAGCTATGATTTAGTGCATTTGGCTAGAAGAAAATATAATAATTTCAAAGATCATTACTTGCTGCTTCCACTCCTTTGATTCATAAGTTTTTTAAATCTTCTCAGTTCTCTGTGGTTTTTTGATTTGGGTGTTTTGTGAGGTTCTTTAGCTGGTATACATATGCTTTGAATGGCCTCTTATATTTGTTTAAATAATCTGTGTTTTGATCATTGTGGAACCATATCCATTTGGTTAAAATGCAAAGGTTAGTTAAGCAAATAAATTTTGTAAGACTTCCCCAATTATCAATCTTGAGAAGTTAGCTAGTTAGCCAGCAAGAAAAGAGATAGGATAGACACCTAATGAAGCATTGGTTAATAGAAACCTACTTCACATGATATTATACCGGGGAGATTCAGAAGTGCTTAGGTTGAGACTATAACAATAGCAAAAATTGAACGTGGTACTCCCCATTTAATCATCAATCACAAACCTCTCAATCTAGTTCTTTAATGAATTAGGTATCCTATTCTTCAAATCTGTTTTCAAAATTTGATCTGAAATCAAGTTTCTGGCAAATTCAAATCAAAGAATCTGACAGATAAAAAACTACATTTACAGTTCCTTTTGGATTAAAAAATGTTTCTTTTGAATTCCAAAGGATCATGAATGATATTTTAATCCTCATACAAAATCTATCATTGTTTATATTGATGATGTTTTAATTTTCTCACAAAATGTTAATGAACATTTCAAGCATCTCAATACAAAACAAAATTGTTTTGCTGTTTCTATAACAAAATTCAGTTTTTTCAAATAACAATCAATGTTTCTTGGTCATATCATTCACCACAAAACTATTATTCCTAATCGATCGGGCTACTCAATTCAGCTGACAAATTTCCTGATCACATTATTGACAAAACTCAGTTACAATGGTTGTCTCAATTATGTTTCTGATTTCTTTCTAGGGGTCAGTAATCTTATCAAACCTTTACATGACAGATTTAGGATTGATCCTTCCTCCTTGGTCTGATATCCATACTAATATCATTAAATAAATTAAACTTAAGGTCAAGCATTTGCCATGTTTGTATCTTTCTAATCCTAAAGCTTTCAAAATTGTTGAAACTGATGTCTCTAACATTGGTTATGGTGGCATTCTTACGCAATCTATCAATGGCAAATAGCATATCATTACATATGCATCAAAACATTAGAATTCTGCAAAACAAAATTATTCTACCACCAAAAAAGAGATTTTAACAATTATTTTGTACATTTCCAAATTTCAAATTGATTTACTAAATCAAAAGTTTTTGGTTAAAGTAAATTGCAAATAAGCAAAATAAGTTTTACAAAAAGATCATAAAAATCTAGTATCAAAATAGATTTTTGCTAGTTGGCAAGTAATTTTATATGTTTTTTATTTTGAGATTAAATACATCAAAGGAATCTCTAATTCTATTCCAGATTATTTTACTTGAGAATTCATGCAGGGTAAATAATATACCTCGAAAAAAGAAAGAAAAGATTGTTGAGCTTTCTAATCCAAAATAAAAAACCTAATCCAAAGACGAACTATCCAATTCCTCAGCCAAATCTACTTAAAAGCAATCCAAAGAGTCTTATGCCTTTTCCATAGTGACCCTTTTAGCAATTTAGCAATCAATTCAAAAATCTCTTGTCCTTTCAAAGCAATCTTGGGGAAACATTACTAACAAAGAGCAATATAAGATATTTGCCCCTCCCAATCAGTAACAATGGTACCTTCAGGTAAGGAACTTGTCTCTTGAACTTCACCAATCTTTTCTAAAAAATTACCATCTTTTTATGCATCAATTTTTTCAGCCTAAACTATTCTTCAAATAGAACCCCATTTTTTAACTAATAATCCCCAATTAGTTCATCAAATGGTTTTCCCATCAAATTGACATTTTATGCCCATTGATATTTCAAAAACCTAAAGTATTATGAATTTATTTTGGTTGATAGTGATTCTATTGCTATCAAACATTATAAGTTAAAATTGGATGCTAATTTCACTACATATTCCATGATCCAAATCTTAAAGGTAATCCATCCTTCAGACTGGAAAACCAACCTTTTCAAAACTCGCAAATTCTCCCAGCCATTTGATCTTATTGATTATAATTACTAGTATTATCAAACTGGTTGGTACAATGTCTTCAATTTTTAAAATAGTGATTATAAGTATTCGTGGTTTATATTTTTCAAAAATAAAGTCTAGTATAACTTCTCTCATTAGTTCTTCTAGTGGTGGTCTCTATATGGTCCTTGTACAAAAAATCTTTTAGATGAAACAGTCAATGGTCTACTTTTTCTAGATAAACATTTCAATATACCTTATTATAATACTATTGCATTTCTTTTCAAAATTTGCTTTAGCATAGATTTATGTATGGCAATACAAGTACCCCAAAATCTTCCAAGGTTATTAGGGTCTTTTGCAAAAGATGCCTTCCCTTCTCAGACAAGGCTCAGTAAAATGGTGGACAAGCTATAATGCCTCAAAAGCTTATACAACCTCAATTAGAAATTGGTTCTAACAAAATCCCCAATTTCTAAAAAAAACCTTTTCTAGAAGTCACTCAATTTTTATAGCAGAAATCTCATATTGCAGCCAAGCTAGCTTCTTGTTCAAACAGATGATAAAGCTACCTCTATCCCTTAAAAAGTTGATAGAAAACCAGTTTCTAGTTCTTTTTCCAGAGCATCAGGAAATGATTATACTGACTATGCCAAACCAATGAAGACGACTGTTATGGCACCAACCGTACAGATGACTAAAATAGATTGAATGTTTCTTTATTGATGCACTTTTTGGTGGATTGTTGTAGCAATCGCTATAGTAAGCTGCGGCAGAATATTGTTACAACAAAGAAGCACTGTAGTCTTTTATTGTTCAAAATAGTAAAATTTCAATTTTCTATTTAAAGAGAGTTGCATCTCTCATTCAAGAAAGTTTTTCATGTTTCAAAATTCTAAGCTAAATTTAGTTTGAGAGCTTTCTTAGGTATTCTTCTGAACCTATCCTTTACTTGTAGAATTCTATTTTAAATACTACCAATGACATTTTATTTCTGTCTTTAATTTCTGCATTTCCCTTCCTTGAATTAGAGTGCAGACTACTGCCACTTATCCTTCCTTTTTAATTTATGCTTTACTTTTATGTTCCCTACTTCACTATCCCCTATGATCTTCCTCCACTCCTAAGGTCTCCCCAGTCCTCCTATTTGGTATCAAAGCCAGGTTATCATTTAAAGATGAAATAGTAAGTGAATATGGTTTCCAAATTGATTGTCATTTTCTTTGATGTATAAAGCTCTAGGAATCCTATATATGTTTTCTAAAACTTGAAGATGAATTATTGAAAGAATTGAAGAACAAGAGTATCTAGACGAACAAGAATTTCTTGCTGATTCTTGATAAGTTGATTCAAAATTCTTCTGACTATTTATTCTATTAAAAGAGAATTCTACTTTACTTGTGTGATATTGAGTAATCTCAAAAATAGAGTAGGGTTTCTGATCTTGAATGGGCGTAGCTTTATCAAGAGTCTATTTTTCAAGAAAATTAAATTCTTCTTATGAGATTGATTTTGGAGTAGTAACATTTGCTTTTAAAAGATCAATTAGAAACATTATTGTTTTCCTTTTTTTTCCTTGTTGGAGAGATTTTGAAGTAAAAACAGATATCATTATTTTATATTGTATATAATAAACTAAAGCTAACGGAAAAGATCCAGATTTGATATTAAAATTTGAAAGTTTAACTTTTAAGACTAAAGAATCTAAAATGTTTTTATCTTGCAAAGAGATTGTCATGTTTAGAAAACAATTGAAATAAATCGGACCACTATAGAGACTAGTTTTAACAGTGCCTAAGAGAGATTCATGAAAATTGGTTATCTGACAGTCACAAAGACATAAGAGAATAGATGTGTTAAAGCCTTCTCTAGGTCAGGGATTTTGCTGCAATCTAAATTCATCTAAGATGCAGGATAATTGTATTTTTGCTTATGAAATTTTTTAAATTTTTCTGAAAGTAAAGAAATTTCTTTACAATTAGAGTTAATTGAAATTATTTGTTCAACAATTTTGATCGTGTGATCACTTTTGAGGGTAAACATGGAATTGCATTTGTAAATTTCATTGCTTAGAATTTTTGTAATTTTTCAATTGTCTATAGATTGAGAGATTTCTTCAAAATTGATTTATTGTTTAAGAATTATGTTAGATTGGAAAGAAAATTTAGGAGGACAAAAAGTAGAAGAACTCAACATAATTAGAAGACAGAGAGCAGAAAAGTAATAGGTGTACTTACCTTGATCCCCTTTAGTATCAAAATCTCAGGTTCTATATAAGTGTAATGATGAGTATTGATCTTGGTTTACTAAACTGGACTACATTGAAGATTTGTTCTTAGTAAAATCATATAGTTTTATTTGGCTAATAAAACGCTCAACAAGTTATGGTAGTTGAAACTTATTGCCTTACACGGGCTTAACTACGCCCTTTAACAGGCCATATTACCAACAATAGGTCTCACTTGGAGTAAAGCATAAATTAAAAAGGAATGAGAAGTCACGGTAGTCCGTACGCTAATCCAGGGAAGAAAAATACAGAAATTAAAGACAAAAAATAAAATGTCATTGATAATTCATTCAAAACAAAATTCTACAAGTAAAAGATAGCTCTGGAAAAATACCTAAGGAAGCTCTCAATTAAACTTGGCTTAGAATTCTGAAAAATGAAAAACCTTTCTTGAATGAGAGATGTAACTCTTTTTAGATAGAAAATTGAAATTTACTATTTTGAACAGTAACAGTTATAGTAAAAAGTTATAGTGCTTCCGTGTTGTTGCAATATTCTATCGTAACTTGTTATAATGATTACTGTAGTGATTTATTGAAAAGTGTATCAATAGAGAAAAAATCAATCTGTTTTAGTCATCTTCAAGGTTGATGTCATAATAGTCATCTTCATTGGTTTGGACATAGTTAGTAGAATTATTTCCTGAAACTTTTGAAGAGGAATTGGAAATTACTTTTCTATCAACTTTTTGAAGGGCTGAGGTAGTTTCATCATCTGCATGTTCTTCTGCTTGATTGTGATGACCTTGGAAGTCTTCAGGGTACTTGTTTTGCCATGCATAAATCCATGCTAGAGCAAATTTTGAAAATAAATGCAATAGTATGAGATTATGATCAGATATATTGAAATGTTTATCAAAATAAAGTTAGGTCATTGGCTATTTTATCTAGAAGGTTTTTTGTACAAAGACAATGTAGAGACCACCTATTAGTAGTATGCCCTACAAGCCAATGATATTAGATGTCTATGATATATTACTTATAAATACAGTCTTATTCAGTTATTAATAAAATGAATATGTTTTATTATTATTTATCATGTACTTTAATTGCTAGTTAATTCTTTAGTATGAACATGATAAATCCCATAAAAGATAAGCAATGAAACTAAGAACCATGATGTGATCATCTTTATGAGATATATTTTCTTAAGCGTTGTTCTTAAATATTCCTAATCATAGGATCATTAATAATGAAAATTAATGATCCGGTTAGATTAGTACATGTTATATTAGCTCAAATGTTGAGGCTGATCGATCTCATGATCACTTTTGTAGTTGACACTATAATAAACATGTAGGTGCTTATTAGAGAACAAGTTCACTGAATTGACTCGATCATGGAATACTCATATGGACTTTTACATGGTTGTCAATGAGTATTCTTCGTTGAAGTGGTACAAATGATCTTCAGACTTGAGGCATCATAGGTACCTTGTATATAGGTTATCATGCTTTGATACTATCTAAGTATAATTCACTATGGGTTATACAGAGATAGATGTTGGGTATGACTATCTATGTATAAAGGGATATGAGTGCACAATAAGGGATTTATCACTCTCAGTAAAGAAAGGGAATGTTCTATGTTATCTAATTAAGACATAACTCAGAAAGTCCCTGGCCAGGATGGTGTGAAACTAGATTAGAGAATTTAGGTTTCACTACATGAGTTGTGACTTATAAATAGATATATCAGATTAAATAATTTAGGGTTTGGTATTAATCCATACTCTAAGTTTAATTAGGAATATTGAATGATAGAAAGATTGAATTGCCTAGTAGCTAACAATGGAAAGTACAAATATATTTATATTATTTAGGTAGTCATCACATACTGTTAGGCACCAATCTTGACTTATAGGTAACCTGGGAATTACTTTAATAATTAATTCTCATTAATGGGCAAATCAAAAATTAGTTTTGATTTAAATTAATTAAATGTGGATCTAATTGAAAAATACATAAAGTTAATGTGGCATACTGCCAGTTTAATATGAATCTAAGGGGTCACACATAAATAGATGTAATTTGATTAAGAGAAGTTTTGGGCTTTCATGTAATTACAAACAAATAATATTTGAAATTTAAAATAGGATTAACTTTGATAAGATTTTCCTATTTTATCTAAAAGTTTTTAACATATAAGATCTGATCTTATTATCTAGAGTTCAGTTATATCATACTTAAATAAGGTTAGACCTTATAAGTAACGTACGTAACTTTTATTCAGATATCACACGCACATAGAGCCAAAATTCTCAGCAGAAAATTATTGACAAACTTAGTGTTTGTGAGACATAAGAAAAATCTCATCACTTGTGCTAGCACACAAGGAGGCTTTTGACAGCCAACACGGAGCTCTTAATCAAATCATTCAGTGTGGATACACTTAGAGGTTGTACACCTTGTACAACTTGTGGATCAAAAGTTAAGATCATCCTAATCGCTTCAAGAGGTAATATTTTATTTATAAGATTAATAGAAAAATATTGGTTCGTAAACAATAAAGATTATCATAGGGATTTGGTTATGTCGAATTATTTTAAAATTTTCGCTGTGCCCGGTATAATCAATATTCTTACAATTGTATCAGACTCAACTCTATTAGTTTATGAATTGATTTGATTCCATTATTGTGATTATGATGAATTTGATTCATAGCATGAATTTGATTTAATCATTCTAATTAGATTTGGATGATTATGTTTATGATTTTTTGTCAAAGTTTTGATTCTTTATCTTCTAAATTAGAAATTCAAAATATTTTTGAAAGAAATTGTTTTTACTAATACATATCAAATTAGTTGTATTTTAATTAAATAAATTATAATACTGGTCTGATTTATTTTCGAATTAAAATAAATATTATTTTATTTTAATTTTAATAGTAGTACTAGAATCTTAATTGATATAAACACGAGTTTTTTATTTCATTAAAAATTCTAATTAAAATAAATTAAGAGTTATTTTATTTTATCACTAGTAATAGAAGTAAGATTCTAATTAAAATAATAGAAAAATTATTTTATTTTATTAAAATCCTTATTGGATTATAATTGATTATTATTTAAATCTAATATTACTAGGATTTGAGAAATCCATGGATATTTGATATTAAGAAACTTCATGCATAATCACAATTAGAATGGAATCAAGTTATTATTATGTTTATTTAATGCAATGTGATTGTATGGATGATTAGTGAATGACTATGGACATTAGACCTATATGATGGGTTTTATCTTAAATTTTTTTTAATGGTTGTAAAATTATTTGGGTTGTAATATTTAAATAGGGCTTGCATGCCTCGCCTTTCTATTTTATCTCTCAATGTAATTTTCTATCTCCCTCATATGTAATTCCCCTTGAATTTGATTCAAGGTTTCTTAATAAATACTATGTATAGATTATTAGAATATGATATAATTTTTTAAAGAAATGTGGCGAATCAAATTTAAAGATTGAAGACCTATGAATGTATGAGATATTTTTATGTAATAATTTATTAGAATAGGATATAATTTTTTAAAGAAAGGTGGCGAATCGTATTTAAAGATTGACGACCTATAAATGCATGAGATATTTTCATGTAATAATTTTACCTAGGAAAGTCCTAGTGATTTACTTATGGTTCAAGTAAATCACACTTGAAAAAGGTCTATAGTCATTCACCATGTTAGCATAAGATATATATTAAAATATATGTTGATGCATGCCTAGCTCATAGATGATATATGTGATATATACATAATGAGACCCAAATATATTAAAATTTGACTAAGAATCCTTCTTAATCAAATATAGAAATATTAAGTTGTAATGAAATTCATTATAAGAATAAAATTCGTAGCCCTCCACTATTATAGATAAAATTAGAAATTATCTTATGATTGTAAATTTGATGTGTTACACATGATTTGCAATTCTGAGATAATTTGTATTGTTTATGCATAATAGATGCTTATGAGATATCTTGATTATATAATTTTGTAGTGTCACACAAGAATTATATATGTTGGGATATACTTGTTGCGAATAGTGGGAGTAACTTAACTGAAAGTTATGTAATTTGTTGTGTCACACATGATTGTATAATTTTAAGGGGCTAAATATGATTAAGATTTTTATATGATGAAATTGATAATAGTTATCTACCTATCAAATACTTTTGGTTTGTTGTGTCACACATGACTATTTGTATATATGATGGGATCTTAATCCCCGCTAAGTAACCTTCCAACAGGGTTACTTGCTTTCCATTTTTAGAGGGTGATGGAAATCGAAGAGAATAGTGGGAGGTACCATTTAAATTAAAAGATCAAATCTATTTGGTAGTTAATAATCTGAATAAATGTTAATATAATTTGTTGATTATTTCTAGATCACCATGGCAAACCCACTTACCCGTATTTTAGAAATAAATTGCTTGACTGGACCAAATTATATAGATTGGCTTAGGAATTTGAGAATTGTTATCAATTCTGAAAGGATAGGTTATGTCCTTAAGGTTCCTATTCCTAAAATTCTTGATGAGAATTCATCTGCTGAGAAAAAAAAATGCCTATTTTAGATGGGAAGAGCATAATATAAAAGCTCTATGCTACATGCAAGCATCTATGTCAAATAAGCTTCAGAAGCAACATGATAAGATGGAGTATGCTTCAGCTATCATAAAGCATCTCCATGAACTTTATGGTGAGCATAGTCTCATAGTTAGATATCAGATATCTAAAGAGCTCTTCAAGGCTAAGATGACTGAACAATCATCTGTCTATAAACATGGACTAAAGATGATAGGACATATTGAGCAGTTAAAAGAACTAAGCTTCAATATGGACACTGAGTTGTGCACGGATTTGCAATCTTTGCTTGACACTTAATCGCAGTTTGTTATGAACTTTCACATGAACAAGCTAGAGGCTTCACTTCCTGAACTTGTTAACATGTTGAAAATTGCTGAGCCATCTATTAAGAAGGATAAAAATCACATTATGTTTTAGGTAGCTTTTTAAAGTCCAAAAAGGGCAAGAGTTCTTCTAAAAAGAATGATTTGAAAAAGAAGAAGCTATACAAACCTAATGGTGGTATTAAGAAACCTACCAAGGCCAATGATAAAGGACAATGCTTCCATTGTGGCAAGGATGGACATTGGAAGAGAAATTGCAAGGAGTATCTTACAAGTTTGAAAAACAAACCTTTTGAAGGTATATCTCATATGTTCGTTATTGAAGTTAATGTAACTATTAACGATTCTACTTCATGGGCATTAGATACTGATAGTGATTCTCACATCTGCAATTCTATGCAAGGACTGAGAAGAAGTAGAAGGCTGAGCAAAGGTGAAGTGGACTTGCGACTAGGAAATGGAGCAAAAGTTGTTGCACTAGCTGTAATAACTTATTGCTTAGTTTTACCATCTGGAAAAATATTAGAACTTAATGATTACTTCTACGTACCAGTTTTAGTTAAGAACATTATTTCTGTTTCTAAACTTGATAGAGAGGGTTATGAATTTTCTCTTAAGAACAAATGTTGTTTGATTTATTTCCATAATGAATTTATGGTACTGGTATTTTAGATGATGGTCTTTGTATTCTTAATGTGCATGGTAATGTACTTAATATCGAACATTCAAACAAAAGGAAAAAGAATCAAGTAAATTATTCATATATGTGGCACTTAAGACTAGGTCATGTTAATGAAGATAGAGTTCACAAGTTGGTAAAAGAAGGTTATTTAGACTTCAAGGATTTTGAATCCTATCCAACTTGTGAAGCTTGTCTCATGGGGAAAATGACTAGATATCCATTTAGCAAACATGGAGAAAGAGCTACAAATATATTAGGGTTAGTGCATACTGATGTGTGTGGACCCTTAACAGTCACTGCAAGGGGAGGTTACTCCTATGTTATTACTTTCACTTATGACCTTTCTAGGTATAGGTATGTATACTGAATGAAGTATAAATCTGAATTATTTGAAAAGTTTAAAGAATTCAAAAGTGAAGTTGAAAAGCAAACTGGGAAGAGTATTAAAACTCTTCGATCAGATTTAGGAGGTGAACACTTGTCCGATAAGTTCCTTGATCATTTAAAAGAGAATGAAATTCTCTTTCTATGGACTCCTCCTGAAACACCACAAATGAATGGTGTGTCAGAAAGAAGAAACCAAACATTGTTAGATGTGGTTCGATCCATGATGGGTTACATTGATCTTCCTACCTCTTTTTGGGTTATGTCATACTATCGACCGCATACCTACTCAATAGAGTACCCTCGAAGGCTGTATCATCAACACATATGAGATATGGAAAGAAAAGAAACCCAATCTTAATTATATTAAAAAGGTTTGTGGAATATCCTAAGGAAACTGTTGGATATTATTTCTATCACCCATTGGAACAAAAAGTGTTTGTTTCAAAATATGCTATCTTTCTAGAACAAGAGTTTATGCTAGAAGGAAATAGTGGGAGCAAGATAGAACTTGATGAAATATCACAAGAACCACAAGTGAATGATACACCGCCACCTCAGGTGCTTATTGAAGTGGAACCTCAAAGTACACAACTTTTACGTAGGTTAGGAAGGATACCTAAACCACCTAAGAGATATTATGGATTTCTCATTAAGGGTGATGAGGGTCAATTCATAACTGATAAGGATCCTACTACCTATGAAGAGGCAATGTCAATGTATGACATTGACTCTAAGAAGTGGCAAGAAGCCTTATTCGAAATGGATTCCATGTACTCTAACAAAGTATGGCCTTTCGTTGATGCACCTTAAGATATAGTACCTATAGGTTGCAAATGGGTCTTCAAAAGAAAGATTGGAGTAGATGGAAAGGTTGAAACCTATAAAGCAAGACTAGTGGCGAAAGGATATAGTTAAAAGCAAGGAATTGATTTTGATGAAACCTTTTCTCCTGTAGTCATGCTTAAATCAAGTAGGATTTTACTTGCTATAGCTGCATACTATGATTATGAAATATGGCAAATGGATGTAAAAACAACATTTCTCAATGAAAATATTGAAGAGGATATGTACATGACACAACTTGAGGGTTTTATATCTAGTGATGATAAACACAAAGTATGCAAGCTACAGAGATCCATTTATGGACTCAAGCAAGCTTCAAGAAGTTGGAACATTTGTTTCGATGAAACAATCAAAAAGTTTGATTTTATTAAGAATTCGGATGAACCTTATGTATACAAAAAGGTTAGTGAGTGCGATGTTGCTTTCTTGATCCTATATGTGGATGATATACTACTCCTTGGGAACGATGTAGCTATGTTACAATCAGTCAAGGTTTGGCTATCAAAGAACTCTCCATGAAAGATTTGGGTGAAGCTACCTATATCTTAGGGATTAAAATCTATAGAGATAGATCTAAAAGGTTGCTTGGCTTGTCCCAATCTACATACATAGATAAAATACTGAAGAGGTTCAGTATGAATGATTCCAAGAAAGGTTATTTGCCTATAAGTCATGGAATCACTCTTTCTAAGAAGAGTCACCCCAGACACCCAAGAAAGAGAATTAATGAGTAGAATACCTTATGCTTCGACAATAGGATCTATCATGTATTCTATTGTATGTACTAGACTTGATGTTGCTTATGCACTTAGTGTAACAAGCAAATATCAATCTAATCCCGATGAATATCATTGGAAAGCAATGAAGAACATTTTTAAGTACTTAAGAAAGACTAAAGATTTTTTTTCTCATCTATGGAGGATTAGATTTGAAAATTGATGCCTTTACAGACTCAAGTTTTCAATCTAATAAGGATGATAGTGAGTCTATATCAGGGTATGTATTCACCTTGAATGGTGGAGATGTGCATTGGAAAAGTGTCAAATAAGACACCATTGCAGCCTCAACCACTGAGGCTGATTATATTGCTGCCAACAAAGCTGCCACAGAAGCTATTTGGATAAAAAAGTTCATCAACAAGCTAGGTGTGGTTCCTGATATTGTTAATCTAGTCTCCTTACACTGTGATAGCAATGGAACCATAGCACAGGCAAAGGAACCAAGGTCTCACCAAAAGACCAAATACATTATGAGGCGTTTTCATTTAATTAGAGAAATCATTGATAGGGGTGATGTGAATATATAAAATGTATCAACAAATGATAATATAGCAGATCCATTCACTAAACCATTGTCTCAACAAAATTTTGATTGCCACTTTGAGAAGATGGGTATGAGATACAAGAGCGATTGGCTTTAGTGCAAGTGGGAGATTGTTAGTAGTATGCCGTACAAGCCAATGATATTATATGTCTATGGTATATTACTTACAAATACAGTCTTATTCAGTTATTAATAAAATAAATATGTTTTATTATTATTTATCATGTACTTTAATTGTTAGTTAATTTTTTAGTATGAACATGATAAATCCCATAAAATATAAGCAATGAAAATAAGAACCATGATGTAGGTCAACATATGCTGGGGGAGGAGAGTTTTAGGTCTTATCTATATTTCAAAATCAATTTGATATGACTGTTTGTTTCAATTCTTATAAAATTCAAAGTTGATGTATTATACATTGTCTTGTGCTAACCTTGATTCTACGTTGATGTATTATACATTTACATTAAGATATTTTTGACGAACAAAGGCTGACTTCATGCTTGAATTCCAAAGAGGAAAGAAGCAGTTCCAAGGACAAGAATCAAGAACTAAATGAAGATCACTTCACGATCAAAACTTTGAGGAAGCTATTAAGCCACACAACAAACGAGATCACAACCAATCAAGCAAGAAAAACTATCAAGCCTTCCTATTGTTTATCATACTCTTTGTACTTATAAACTACAATGTCCGTCCATTGTTAGGGACATTACCTATAAGCTGTATTGGGAGGTGAAGAGAAACTCCAATTTTGTAGATAGGGTTAACTGCAAAAGAGGTGTGATTCGTAAGAGGGAAGGTATGAAGACCTATAAGTAGTATTGCATTGGGGTAGGTGCCTCTAATCCCACTAGCTAGGTTACAAAATAGACATAGTGGATTAAATCCAAGAGGCTCTTGGGAGTGGATGTAGGCTTAAGTCTGAACCACTATAAATCTCTAGTGTTCAGTCTCTCTATCCCTACTCTCTTTATTTTAGCACTTTAAAATAAACAATTTATATCTGCTTAAGTTGTGATGCTCTTTAAACAATTTCTATTACTCATACTAATTCAGTTTCTACATATCTATTAGCATATCACTTTACTGCTTATTCATTGGCATTGTTTTTGCAAAAAGTGCCGCCAATGCTAAGAAAAAGATATTGAATTTTGTACTTCAATATGCATGCTATGAGAATGAATGTAGGGGTGGATTAATATTTTGGTAATAGGTTATATTACCGATAATATTTGATTCTGAGTATCTTGTTAGGTAGAGAGCATTGTCTGAACCTTCTAAGGAAGACATGAACATAAGTTAAGATTTTTAGATTCCTAAATGCCCAAAAATCCCTTTGTTATAGCAAATTACGTAGGTTCTCATGGTATGAGTTTCTCTATTTCCCATGCCATATGTCCACTAGCTTTTATTTTGGTTGTTTTGAATGCAGGCCAAGGGATTTTCATAAAAATGTGCTATATGCTCTCAAAAATGTACTATATACTCTCGATAGTGTGCATAATATGATGAAAAGGAATTCAAATGATTGTCATTATTATTTTTATAGTATTATGACTTATCAAAAGACACACACACAAAATGTTAACACCAAAAAGGTAGTTGTTTAAGAATGATGTCAAACAATCTTGGGTGAGTCACTCCTACACTTAACAGGCCTTAGGAAATGTGGATTGTTGTTAACTGATCAAATATGGGTAGCAGCATTAAAGGGAAAATGGTGACCGCAGCCGAATTGACTTGAACAATTAAATTGATTTTTCTCCTGAGCCTAATATATGGTATTTTCTTCTTGATATTTGCAAGGTTGGTTGGTGGCTTCTTTCATATGTGGTAATCATTGTGAGAATTGCAATTCATTTTGAAACTTATTGTTAATGTCGGATTTGTTCGAGCTGGAGGCCTAGCGACCTGGCTTCCTGGCGTTCTCGGGCCCTGCCAAATAGAGGACGGGAGACGAGTCCGGGGTGAACTCCCAAGGTCCTCCGATGAGTAAGTCAGAAAGGGGAAGAGCTCAGTAAATGGTAAGAAGAGGAGAGGTAACTTGAAAAAGACTTTCACCTTTGGTTATATCTTAACCTCCTCAGGAAAACGACAAGTATATATAGAGTAGATAAGCAAGTGCACGGGCCACCGGAACTGTTCAAGTATGCAAGTGAATAAGCAACCACCATGTGGCACGCTCCCATTGGCTGTCATTATACTATATTAACACTAGTCCCATGAAATAAGGACCCGATCAACATGTCCCAGAACGAACACTAAGGTCGCCCACTGGGATCGAACTTTATCTGGCATGTGCGGCAGCAAGAAGCCAAGGCGATCCAGTCATCGCCAGCCACATGGAGATCTGAGGCAAGTCAAGCAAGTCTGTCCCGAACTTTCCGACGCCATTTGGTCGTACCATAATTTTTCAAATACCAGGTCGGGATTTATACTGTTATTGGACGAAATCGCGACAGTACCACGTGACAGTGTGGAGTGTGGGTGCGGAGTACGAGGCAAACCTTTGGGGCTTATATAAGGCTCTACAAACCCCACATTTGTGCCCCACTAAGAGATTTCTGTAGAGAAGCTATGCCAATTTGCGTCCAACCAGCTCGACTACTTGGGAGATTAAACTTTCTGCACGCCTTCCTTCATTGGTAGGTACGAGCCTCTAAACTTGAAAACTCTTCATCTGTTTTGTTATTCAGTTAAAATGTCTAGTGAGGGAGGTACTGCCTCCCCCCCGCCTTTCGACACGTCAGATGACCACCCGGCAGATGGTACCATAATGCCAGTGGGCGAGGAGCCTAAATACCGCCAGGGGAAGGGAAAGGTTATTCCACCTTCCCTAGCTTATCATATGTCCACATCCTCCAGCTCAGAAAATACCTAGTCTAGGAGCTTCGAGGATGAAGACGAGACCACTACTCTGGTTCGCTTCTCGCTCGAACAGGACGAGGATGAAGAATCTGATGATGATGCAGCGATCTTCTGGCCTCAAACTAACATCAACTATGAACGCCATTGAGAACGTCATAAGTGACCAAAAGTTGGAGCTTGTGCGCAGGTGGTACTTTTAACTGATGGGGGCCAAAATTTACAAGGTCGGTCCTTATAGAGATCGCCCGCATCACTCTTGCCCGAACACCTTCTGCTTTTATGAGGATTACCTGAAAGTCATGGTTCGCTATCCTTTCCACCCTTTTATTGTCAAAGAGTTGAATGCCCTTGGTATCTATCATGCTCAGATTACTCCTAACGGATGGCGATTTCTGATAACATTCATTGGCGTCTGTCACACTTTGTATATTCGCTTGTCCTTGACTGTGTTCAGGAATCTTCATCAAATCAAGAACAAGTCGGGGGGTGGATATATTTTTCTGCCAGGTTCAACTTGTACCAAGGACATTCCGACAATAACAAATAGTGGAAACCCAGGTACTTCTTCGTTGAGGCTCCTCGCCCCACAAGTTTGCTGCACCAGTGGGGGGTTTTACGAACATGGAAGCCTAGGAAACCTCCAAAGATGAATCGAGTATAGCGAAAGAAATACTATAAAATCCTTGCGTATTAGAAGTTTCAAAGGGGCGGGCTTTTCGACATCACATTTTTTACTTCTGGCCCAATCCTAGCGAGGAAGGGTTTATTTGTACTGGATTTTGGTTCACACCGCGCAACGTTGTGTTCTTATTGAATGATATTATTGATTAATCATTTATTGTTACTAATCCACTGATTTCTTGCTTTGCAGATATAGGTCTGACATAAGAACAGGAGGCCACCGAAGTCAGGGCAGCAACCAGGCGGCATCTTGAGGCCTTGAAAGAGAGAGCTGAAAAGGCTTCGAACAAGGGAAAAAAGCCGATGAATGAGGGTAGGAGAGCGCCTAAAAGGTCAAAACCTAGCTCAGCCTCCCAAATAGACACAGTCGAAGTATCCTTCGTTCGAAGGGTTCAGGAAGAGTTCTAGATAGAGTTGACTGAAGGCGTGCTTCCCTTGACAACAATCTCTACAAACGTCCGGCAAAGGACGCCACTTCGTCCGAAATCAGGTTGCTTTTAAAAGAGGGCAAGGATGGAGCCCTCCTCGAAGGAGCGAACCGAACCAGACGATTTTTTTGCTAGCCAAGGTTTCGGCGTACGTTTTCTTGGGCATCCCGAAGGATGCCTATATCAACGATATCCCCATAGCGAGAGGGAGCACCTTGCCCGCAGATGCAGCTATGATAGACGATCTCCCACTAGAAAGCACATTTATTGCCTGGCTATTTGCTAGGGTGCGGGTGCAGGTACAGATGACCTTTATCACTTGTAATGTTTGTAGCATGTTTGCATACTGTTATTGACGTGATATTGTTGGTCACAATCCCTCCAATACCAGGCGTCCTTGTACACAAAGCTGAAGAAAGCCCAGGAGGACGTCGAATACTCAACAGATAAACTGCTCGATACCATTCAAGAAAATGAGAATTTAAAGACTAGGTTAATCCAAGCAGAGAAGGCCGAGGCTGAAGGGCGAGCTGCTTTCGAACACTTTGAGTCGCTGTAAGCCAAAGTCCTGTGTTTGGGGGCCGAGGTGGAAGGGTGGCTTGAGAAGTGCCGTGAGCAGAATGAGGATGCATATTGCCTTAGAGAAGAAGTTGAACGATACCGAGCATTTGAATTCGAGGTAGCCAGATTAAGGAAGAGAAGGACGATGAGATCGCTAGGCTGAGGGCCAAACTAGAGGTATCCAAAGAGGAAGCCTGGACAGCTGTGAAAGATTTCAAGAATTCTAACGACTGTCAAAAAATGATTTATGATCATGGCAGTCGTCTGTACGCGAATGGGTGTGTCGGTTGTCGGGCATGGCTAAAGGAGTGTAACCTCTTTTTGAATATTTCTGAGGCGAAGTGGCCCGGCGAGGAAGAAGCCGAAGAGGAGGAGAGGCTGGCGAAGATGCTCGCTGAAGCTGAGGCTGACCAGGACGAGGGATCTGAGGACGAGAGCGACACAGATGAGGAGGTTGAGGACGTTGAATCGGATAGGGGCAATCAGTAGTTCTAGGACACCTTGTAATTTTTGTAATTTGACTTTTGTAATGAATAGGGATTTGAAATGATTTATTATTATATGTATTTTTTATTTGAGCATTTGACCCATATTTATGATTATGATTTGGCAACTTTAAATTGCAAGTCTGAGTAATGAACTTAAAAACAAACAGCAATCTACCTTAATGAGGCTTGAAGCTGTACCCGGGAGGCTCGGACCGCAAGATGAAAACCTGGCGGCCACGCATGCCTGAACCGCTAGGCATCGGGAGGTTGGGGTTCCCTGTCAGGGCCGTTGAATCGACCAGGAGAACCTCGACCGTTTGCCCCACCCACCGGCGGTTTTGGAGATCTTCTGTGAAATTGGCGTCCGAATGAGGCGTTTGGACCTGTAAAAAACACAGGATGAAACCTGGAGCCACACTGTGCCTGAATTGCGAGCACGGGAGGTCGGGTTCCCTGTCAGGGCCGTTGGATCGACCAGGTGTGAACCTCGACCATTTTCGTCCCGAGTTTTGGAGATCTTCTGTGAACTCGGCGGAGGGCTCAGACCGGCAGATGGAAAACCCTGGTGGCCACGCATTGCTTGAACCGCGAGCCCCGGGAGGGTCGGGTTCCCTGTTATGGCCGTTGGATCGACCAGGTGAACCTCAAACCGTTTTCGCCACTGGGTTTTAGAGATCTTGTATTTTGGATAAATCCTTATCGCTTGAAAAAGGTTTAGATTTAGATTTGCAACATTGAAATGAACTAAACCAAACGATCTTCATTAATTTTTACAAGCAGATACAAGGAGAGAAATATTTGCAGAATTAAAACGATCTACATTAACGATAATATTTTTCAAATGTCTCCAATTGAAGCTGTTCGGGAGAACTTTTCCCGCTTTTGTTTTGATTTTGTAAGTCCTAGGACCCACAATGTTGGAAATTTGGTATGGACGTTCCCACGATTCCTTCAGTTTTCCTTCCGAGCTTCCACTCTTGAATTGATTCAGTCTTAAACAAAATCACCCACTTGCAGAGGCCTTACTTTCACCTTGTCGTTAAAGTGCGGGCTGTGGTCTGTTGATGGACGATCTGGTGAAGGCGAGCTTTCTCCCTAACCTCCTCTAGCAAATCGAGGTTCAATCTTATTTCGGTCTCGTTGCTCTCTTCAGAATAGGTTTCCACCTTAGGGGACGAAACCCCTATTTCCACTAGTATGATCTCCTCCATTCCGTAGGTCAGGTTAAAAGGCGTTTCCCCGGTGGCGATCTTCCATGTAGTGCGGTATGACCATAAAACCTGCTGTAAGTGTTCTTCACAGTCTAATTTATTCTGATCTACCTTTTTCTTTAGTCTTTCCAGGAGTACCTTGTTAACAGCTTCTGCCTGGCCGTTGGCCTGAGGGTAGGCTATCGACGAAAAAGGTAGGTCAATTCTCAGTTCTGAGCACCAAGATTTAATAGGTCTGCAATCAAACTGTCTTCCATGGTCGGTAACTATGGCTTTTGGAATTCCAAAACGACAGATTATGTATTTTCACAGGAACTTCTCCACAACTTTGGCATTGATTGAGGTTGTCGGCTCCGCTTCAACCCATTTGGTAAAGTAATCACAAGTTACCAAAATGAACTTCTTCACCTTTGCCGTTTTTCCCCCAGGAAAAGGTCCTAGAATATCCAAACCTCATACAGCGAAGGGCCAAGGGCTGGTAATGGATGTTAGTCTGTTCGAGGGTAGCCTTAGCACCCTAGCCGACCTCTGGCAATTGTCACACTTCTTCACCCACAACTTGGCATCTTCCTGAAGGGTAGGCCAAAAATATCTCGTTCTCAAATCTTTCTGCGCTAAAGCTCTACAACCTATATATGCTCCACAAACACCCTTGTGCACTTCGTCTAATACATATTCTGACTCTTCCTCGGACATGCATTTCATATATGGGCGGGTATAGGACCTCATGTACAAACGGTCCTGTATCATGCAATATCTTGTAGCTTTTCTTTTGACAACTTTTGCTTCCGTTGTATCTGAAGGAAGCCTACCATATTGTATATAATCCACTAGCGGAGTCATCCATGATGAACCCGACATGTAGACAGCCAAAGTCTCAGACTCCTTATAACTCGGTCTTTTCACAGTATGGATTTGAGCCTTCATCTTATCACATTCGTGGAGCTTAGAGAGCTCATCCGCTCGCCCATTCATATTCCTTGGAATGTGCTGTACTACTACTTTCGTGTAACAGCTAATGAGTTGTTTCACCTTTTTCAAGTATTGGATCATGGCGATCTCCCGTGCTATATACTCACCCGCTATCTGCTTCACCACTAACTGAGAATCACAAAAAACCCTCAATTCATCCACTCCTGTTGCTCTAGCCCATCGAAGACCCAAAATCAGAGCTTCGTACTTGGCTGCATTGTTGGAGGCAGGGAAATCAAACTTTATGGCACACTCCGTTATTTGGTCGTTAAGGAACCTCAGAGCTACTCCTGCTCCGCTGCCAAGCTTATCGGACGACCTATCCACGTACACTAACAAGCCTTCATACTCGGCATTTTCAGTATTTAGGTCGCCCGAATTTTCACTCGAAAAAGTACATTCCACGATGAAGTCCATCAATGCCAGAGCTTTAATGGTTGTTCAGGGGCTGTACCGTATATCAAACTCGCCTAGTTTGACTGACCATTAAGCCATTCTTCCTAAGGTATTGGGCTTGTGCAAAGTCTTCTTCAATGTTTGGTCGGTCCTGACCTTCACAGTGTGGGCATGGAAGTATGACCTTAGTTTCCGAGGTGAGGTTACTAAAGCCAGAGCTATTTTCTCGATGTTTGGATACCTGATCTTCTCCCCTTGGAGGACTCGGCTAGTGTAATATACGGGCTGCTATTCACAATCGTTCTCCCTAAGCAACACCGAACTAACGGCCACAGCAGATGCACCTAGATAAAAGATTAGTACCTTGCCCTCCACCGGTTTGCCTAACATGGGAACCCAACCAAATACTCTTTCAACTGTTGAAAAGCCACCTCGCACTCGTCAGTCCACGAGAATGTTTTCTTCAAAGTTTGAAAAAATGGGAAGCATTTATCTGCAGATTTTGACATAAATCGTGCCAGGGCTGTGATTCGACCAGTCAGTCTCTGCACCTCCTTAGTCGACCTCGGGCTTTGCATGCCGAGAACAGCCGCGATCTTCGAGGGACTGGCCTCAATTCCCCTTGCAGTTATCATAAAACCTAGGAATTTGCCCACTGAGACCCCGAATGTACACTTGGTCGGGTTGAGCTTTAGCCTATGAAGATTTATTGTTGAGAAAGTCTCTTGTAAATCTTTGATATGCAGTTCTGAGGTTGGACTTTTGATCAGCATGTCGTCCATGTATACTTCCACGTTACGACCCATTTGTGCCTTAAATATTTTGTTAACCAAACGTTGGTAGGTCACACCGGCGTTCTTCAGCCAGTTCCACTTTATATTTTGTTAACCTCGTCCTCTTCAGACAGTTCTGAGGTTTTCCCTTGCCCCGAACTGTCAACCAACCTGTCAATTTGGGGCAAGAGAAAACAGTCATTGGGGCATGCTTCATTCAGGTCGGTGAAGTCCACACACATTCTCCACTTCCCACTCTGCTTTCATACCATGACCTCATTCGCTAACCAGTCGGGGTAATATACCTCCCTGTTGAAACCTACCTCCAATAGCTTGGATACTTCTTCTTGAATAGCTTCTTGCCTATCCAGAGTAAAATTTCTTTTCTTCTGCCTTATTGGCCTGCAATCCGCTTTGACACTTAATCTGTGATGCATGATAGAAGGGTCAATCCCCGGTATGTCTTTGGCCGACCAAGCAAAGGCCGATGCATTTTTTCTTAACACCGCTATCAAAGCTTCTCTCACCCTCTACTCCAATTTTGTACCGACAAGAATGGTCTTTTCTAGGTTGCCCTTAAATAGGTTCACCGGCTCGAACTTATCCACTGAATCCGGTCTTCTCCGTATGTCCATCCGTTTGTCCGGCTTGGCATCCCTGACATCTTCCATGTGCAAGACCTCAGCGGACTTGGTACGCAGACTTGCAAAATAACACTGTCGTGCTACCCTCTGATTTCCGCGCAGGGTACCTACTCCTTGGGAGGTCAGTAATTTTAAACAAACATGCAAGGATGAAGGTATAGCCCTTGCGGCGTTTAAAAATGGTCGACCTAGTATGACATTGTAGGCCAAGGGTAATTTTACCAATTAGAATTGCAGCATCACTGTTTTCTCAAGGTTCCCGTCCTTCAATGTAACCGGTAGCTCGACCGATCCTTCCACCTCCACTACTTCGCCGTTGAATCCCACTAGCGATCCTTCAAATGACTTTAGTGTTTACCTTTAGATCCCCATTTGATCAAAGAATTTGGAGTACATAATGTCGGCTGAGCTCCCGTTGTCAATCAGGACTCTCTGCACCTAATAATTGGCAATCTTCGTGGACACAATCAAAGCGTCTTTGTGAGGACTCTCGATCCCCCGCAGATCCTCATCAGAAAAGGTTATGACTCCCGAGGGACACTCTTCTCTAAACTTCTTAAGTCGCAACTCCACCGAGAGCGGTCTCCTTGCATACCGCTTTCTTTCCAACGATGTCCTGCCCGCCAATGAAAATCCACAGACAATCGTGTGTATGACGCCCATTACATTCTCCCTATCCTCAGGAGACCTTGGAGGTCTTCTGCTATTGTCTACATTTTTTCTGTTATATCCAGGTTGCTCAAAACGGTGAGAAGAGTGCTCGCCACGAGACCTGTCATCTTGGTGCGCCCTCCTGGCCCCTTCTCGCTGAACGAACTCAGTCAAACAACCTCTCCTTATCAAATTATCTATTTCATCTTTCAGCGTGAAACAATCCTCTGTATCATGTCCCGGGCTTCTTTGAAAAAGCAAAACTTGGAGCGGTCAATATTTTTATTTTTTGGTTTAAGGGTTGGAGGAAATCTTAGAACGCCTCTTGACTGAACAACCAGAAGAACCGTTGTTCGAGTATTATTCAGCTGCCTATAATTTTCATATTTTCGGCGAAGAGGTGTTTGCTCTCTCCTATCCCTCCTTCCTTTGTCCTTCCTTTAGCGACCTGGCAGAACATCACGAAGTTCGGGCGAGCGCTACCTTTTGGGAGGCTGGTATGAAGGTGCTACCAGATCATTGATATACTCCTCCGCTCGCTTCATGAGCTCTTCCAAAGTCTTCCAAAGTCTTCGACATTCTTCTGTTCAAGCTGTTCCTAAACTCAGATTTCTTCAGGCCGGATCTCAAGGCGACTATCACTACTTGAGGGTTTACATCTTCCACTTCCTAAATAGCACAATTAAAACGTCCCACAAACTCCTTAAGGGGCTCCTCGTCACCCTATTTAAGAGACAAAAGGTAAGTGGCGTCCTTCTTGTGCCTTTTTATTCGTCATAAAATGACGTTTGAATTGAGAAATCAATTGTTCGAAGGAGTGAATGGAATCCTGTTTGAGTTGGGCAAACCACCATCTCGGGCTTGCCTCTTAAAGTAAGTCCGAAAGCCCTGCACATCACCTGATCGGGAACACAGTGTAACAGCATGAGAGATTCAAACTCGATCACAAATCATCAGGATCTGAAAGTTCCGTGATATTGCTCCAAAGCCAGGATTTTAACCCCTCGAAGGATAGGGCAGTAGGTTACGCTTTTTGTAAAAGGAATGACGAGCTTCTATGTGTTCGGCTGAGGGTATTAGACCCTTGGTTCCACACTAACTTATGCCATTCGGCCGCTTCCCCGAGCTTTAAACCAGATCTTCGAATTGAATTCTCTGTTAGGTCCTTGAGGGTGACCTACCAGCTCGCCTGGCCGAGATTTCTCCTAAGGCGGTCATAATCTTAGCGTATTGCTTCTGAGTGACCGGAGTGTCGGGGTCTAGGATGGGAATAGGAAGTGACCCACCTTCCACGCCCTTCCCCATTCATGACCTACGTTGCTCCTCGAACTCGTCTTCTCTGTTTTCCATGTCGGTTGTGAGTCGGTAAGTTAAATCTAATAGCTTTCTCACAGACGACGCCAATGTTAATGTCGGGTTTGTCCGAGCTGGAGACCTGGCGAGGTGGTCTCCTCAATGTGTCTTACTTGTCCGAGCTGAAGACCTAGCGACCTGGCTTCATGCAAAATAGAGGACGGGAGCCGAATCCGAGGTGAACTCCCAAGGTCCTCCGATGAGTAAGTCAGAAAGTGGAAGAGCTCGGTAAATGGTAAGAAGAGGAGAGGTAATTTGAAAAAGACTTTCTCCTTTGGTTATTTCTTACCCTCCTCAGGAAAACAACAAGTATATATAGAGTAGACGAGCACGTACACGGGCTACCGGAACTGTTTAAGTATGCAAGTGAATAAGCAACCTACCACGTGGCACGCTCCCATTGGCTGTCATTATACTATATTAACACTTATCATATACACATAATCTTGATCCCTAAGCCTTATAGGTATCTGTTTATATAGCAAAAATAACACCTAAGAATCTTCGAGGAGCATTTATGATAGTTTATCAGGTGTATGCTCATTGCCTATAACATATCATACACATAATTTTAATCCTTAAGCCTCATAGGTATCTAGTTTATATAGTAGAAATAACACCCAAGAATTTTTTAGGAGCATTTATCACAGTTCATCAAGTGTATGCTCATTGCCTATAGCATATTATACACTATAATCTTGATCCCTAAGCCTCATAGTTATCTATTTATATAGTAGAAATAACACCCAAGAATCTTCGAGGAGCATTTATCACAGTTCATCAGGTGTATGCTCATTGCCCTATAACATATCATACACATAATCTTGATCCCTAAGCCTTATAGGTATCTATTTATATAGTAGCAATAACACCCAAGAATCTTTGAGGAGCATTTATCATAGTTCATCAAGTGTATGCTCATTACCTATAACATATCTAATACCAAATACATTGTATATTTAATAATAGCTTAATAACCATTGTTTTTGTTGGAAAATTAAAAGTACAAATAATATCAATGGAAATTAAACTTTTAAATTTGAGTCGAATGTTAGACATTATCCTTAAGGTAGTATTTGTATTTCCCTATACTGCAAACAAGGTTACAACAAATTTGTCTCCCAAGATAAAACAGACACTTTCTACATTTTGGTTGCATGACAAAATATTGACATAAAATATATATGTAACTTCTCTTAACTTCATCAAATATGGAAAACTTGTTTATTATTTATGTATCTCAAAGGGTATCTTATGAAAAGGTTGTATCTTTTTATAAAGGTTATAATTCTAACAATCACAATTTTAGAAAATTTTTAAATATAAATCAAAAGACATGATATTCTTTTTTAAAACTAAAAAACATAATCTTCTATTTTTAAATTAAAAGTTATAACCTTTTTATTTAAATCATACGACACAACTTTATGTTTAAAACTAAACAGACATAACCTATTTGTTTAAACCATATGCAACTTTTTGTTTTGAACCAAACAGACATAACCCTTTTTATTTAAACCATACATAACTTTATGTTTTAAACTAAACAAATATAACCAAAACTTTTTGCTTCCCTTTTTCAACATGTACTATAATTTGTCAATTGTTAGTTTCTCACATTAATATTCCTCCTTTACCATTAATTTAACGGTTTTCACTTAATTTATTGAAAATTTCCAACAGTTTTTGCAATTGATGATATGTTGTAGCGTAACATTTACCTATCTCCTTGGAGCTTTCTTGAAGTGGCGGATTTTGGCTATAATTGGTAACTATATTACCCTCCTCCTGTATTTTATCAAGGTACTTTCAAATTTTGTTTCATATGATGGACTTCTAATCCTTTTTTATTTCAAGAACTAGTGTACAACTTACAGGTCTATTGTTCATTTCTGAGTCTCCTAGGTGGTTGATGAGTTATCAATTTGCTTGTGTAGGCATATAGGAGATTTAAGTTAAACAAAATCATGACATCAAATATAATGCATTATGTAATTATTTTTCCTTTACTTAACCCTAAAAAGAAATAAAAGATAAAAAAGAAAATAGGAAAGGAAAGTCTTAAGTGAAATTAATAGACGAAAAGCCAAAAAAGAAGAAAGGGCTGGTTTAGAAGAAGAGGTCGACCCCATTAGGTGAAACCATTTGCTACGTTTATTGGAAGATAAGAGTGACAACTGACAACCCTCTCTTTGTGATTTTGGTATTTGGTGCAGCGATTGGATCAATCATGATGAAGGGCCTGTTTGGAAGCACCCTAATGGCTCGACCAAGGGGCTATCAGCCACCAGGGATGCGCCACAGCCCGTTTAGGCTACCACTTTCAAAAAGCAGGCCAATGAAGCTTCTTCGCTGCACTGCAGCTTTCATTTTTTTTCTTTTTTATTTTGTCCTTATAATTTTTCATTATTTCCTATCATATCCCTAGCCTCAAATAACCAAAATAACCTCCCTTATTTTTCTTTATACCTAGTGTACCCCTCCCCCATTTTCAAAAATTTGAACATTGCAGGTCCAATGGTCTAAAAATATATATATATATTTTTTTTTTTAAATCTACACCTAAAGGACAGAAATTGAGTTTTTTTTTTTTTTTTAACTTTTTCCTAAACTCTATAAATACTCAACTTCCTTCTTCATTTTTCACACCATTCTCAAATTCAATCAAAATTCATTTAAATTTTCTTTCTTTTAATTTTGTAAGTTTTCAATTTTATTGTCTAAATAACAAACAATACTAGAATGACGTGGAGACCGAGTGAGGTCAAAACTTTCGTCGATTACTGTATTAAGGAAATGAAAAAACAAGGACAACCTCAAATATTCAAATCTATCTGATGAGCAAGTATCGGTGCCTGATACAATGAGCTTACCCAACAAATTTTAGAATATTCTCATTAAAAATAACTAGAATTGACTATGGAAAGAATGAAACTTGTTTTCGAAAATTGGGGAAGCAGATCAGCACTAGATAGGATCCAGCCAAAAAAATATGAAATAGGAAAGACAAGTGGTGAGCAACAAGTGAAGGTAAATTTATTTAATTTTATACCTATTTTTAGTTGAAAAAATAAATAAATTAGTTGTTTCTAATAATTAAT
Source organism: Quillaja saponaria (assembly GCA_029379385.1). NCBI lineage: Eukaryota > Viridiplantae > Streptophyta > Magnoliopsida > Fabales > Quillajaceae > Quillaja > Quillaja saponaria. Next base: position 15,197,418 of record CM055611.1, on the reverse strand, counting down.
TTCAATACAGTGACATGGCAAGGAACTTCAGCAATTCAAGAAAAGTCCTTCCATATTGGCTAACAAGATAAGCTTTCTTTTTAGTGGCCATTATGTTCAGGATCAGAAGCATATACTCCATCATCTAGAATTTTGTCATAAGTTGAAGATGATGATGAAGAATCCAAGTACGCACCAACTTGCACCCTCATTTGAAGGTTACGTTTCTAATCCTAGAAATGAATACTTAGAATATTATGAACATAGAGATTTCAATGTATGCCCATTACTTGGGTAACGGACATGTCCCACCCCGAGCGGCCAACAATCTCCATCACCCACTGACACTGTTTGTAGCTGGCACTAGTATGGCTAGTATCCTACCAAGAAGGAAAGGAAGTCCAAGGCAAGGGCAAAGTGGGCGTCATTCAAAGTTTAATAGATGAGCTGCTGGAGGTGGCTAAGCTGAATTTTGCCTAATTTTGTTTCATCCTCCTTGAGCCATATCTTTGCTTTTGAGGCCCTAGACCCAGCCCCCTTAATTAGTTCTATCCTGGAAACAATAAGAGAGCTTTCTGGAATCAATGCAGACCAGAAAAATGACCAAAATTTCTAAGCTCATTAAAGTGCCGTGAACAGAGAAACTTTCACCGCAGTAAGAGATTCGGTATCTCAAATTAGCTGGCTTGAGCTCAAACTTAATTTACAAAGGAAGAACTAGGGTTGATTTGCATAAATGTATGTTTTTTTAATTTAGTATTTATTTTTAGATTTTTAGTATATTTAATTTACTATTTTTTAAATTTTTAGTATTAGTATTTGTTTTTGCCTTTTATTGTTATTCAATTTAGTTGTAATTGTTATGCGAAAATAATTATTTTAATTTCAATAAAAACCTCAAAATTGAATTAAAACTTATTTTAAATTAAATTAAAAATGAAAAAGCAATTAATTATTACTTTATTTTAATTAAAAATCAAAACTGATTAATATAAAACTATTTGATTTGTTTATTTTTTAATACAACACATAAATGTAATTTTAGTTTCTACTATTTTTATTTTTAAATTCTTTTCAAAAGAGCACTATGTTTTCAATAGTTTTTTTAAAAAATTGGTTTACTTAAGCCACGTAAAATTTTGGTCAGTTAATATAATTTCATACTCTTATGTTTAATTAAAATAACAAAAAGGGAGCAAAATTCTATTGCTAGCTACTCCATATTTCAAATTGACAATACAATCTAAAACACAAAAAAAGTAAAATAAAATAGAATACTCGTATTAAAGAAGGCTAATATTTTTTGTTCAAAATTTCAATTTCCTTCTTTGCCCAAATATCCTCAAGCACCAGACAATTTAAATATTTTCTTGCTAATACATATAAATGTTGACCCAATTCATTACTAATTTTGTCTAATGTTATTTAGTGACATGTAATTAAAATCTTGATTACCAATAGAAAAAAAAATAGAAATGAAATTAATTGAATGACAATGTCAATTGAAAATTTCAATGAAAGAAATAGAAAAATTGGGTAATAAATAATTTATATTATCCTGGTATATAGACATTTTAAAATTTTAACTCGTGGCATGCATGTGCATATCGAATTTGTTAAGTTTAACCATAAATTTTAATCTTAGCAAAAAAAAACAAAACCATAAATTTTAACATTTTGGATAAATTACTAATATATTTAATAATACTGGTGCAATATCTTGATTCAAATATTCAACAATTAAAAAAATTACGACATTTGAAATTGAGTGGTAGTTGAATGGATGAGAAATTGATCATTAGACCCATGATTTGTAAATTCTCATCAAATCATGAATTTTCAAAAGTAATCTTCCTTGTTACATTTTCAAAAATTTTAAATTTAAAAATTACATTCTCATATCAAAACTATTAATACCAAATCATATATTTCTATATGATAAAATTTTGATACTCAAAATCAAAGTGTAGTTGATCATAACAATATAGTTATCTTAAAAAAAAAAAAAATATCATGAATTTCTCAAAATTAAAAATATAAATTTTGATATTATTGAAAAATCTTAGACCCAGCAGGTAAAATATAAAAATACTTAGACCCATTAGGTCAGGCCAGCCCAGGCCCGACTTGGACCTAACTCATTCGCCATCTCTATTCTCTGACTATGATTTTCATGGTTTTTGTGTCATCCAAACATATAATACTTTTGATACAGAACGGTCTCAGACATATATAACCATGGTCTCTGTCTTACTTCCATACCAAACCCACCCTATGATATATCAAAGGTGCCGCTTGAGGAGGAGGTCAAAGAGGTAAACAGACATAACATATATTTATGACAAGCCCATAAATACGGCATTAGCCGAATATAATGAACGAAAGGTTTAATTATTTCGTTCTTCTTTCCTTCATTCTTCCTTATTTCTTTCTTTCCTTCTTCCTTATTTCTTTCCTTCTTTCCTTCCTTCCTTCCTTCTAGTTAATTTACTTGATTTATTTATCACATATAAAATCATGAAATTTTTAGGGCATGGATTTTGAGATGAAGGGCTTTATAAAGGCCCTTCTTGTTACGGTGGAATCTGGCATCATATCAACTTCTCAAAATCCCCCTCTGGTATTATTAATAACCAACGCTAGCTGTTCATTGAGTCAGTCGTTTAGTCTTGTAATGTCGTTCTCATAGTTTGTTGTCTCATTTTACCAACTGGATGATCTAGGTACTGATTTCTAGGTTAGTAATTGGTGATTGACTCTGTCCCATACATATAATATAAATTTAAGATCTATAAGGACCATGATATGCCACTTAATTAAAGCCACAGAAGATTAAATATGATTGATGTCTGAGGATTGCTTTTCATTATGTTACTCAATCTCGGGACTTTGCCACCTCTATACCAGTGTCAAACACGTAATGATAAAATTTCACACGTAATGATACTGTGAAAGAGATTTGTGTTGATTGCGTATCATATAGTAGAACGAGGGAGTATTATGTAAACATGCAGAGTTCTATCGTCCTGCATATCATTGTGGGATCATTGCAGTGGAATTCTCCTATTGTTCCACATGTGAATCTTAGTTCACCTTCTTATACTTTATATGATCTAAATCCTGAATAGAGGAATTGAGAATAATTGTGTCTTTTGGTTATAGAATCTCATCTTTTGATTTGTATATATAAGTTGAGAATCAAGCTTCTTGAAATTTTACTCTGCACTTTAAATCCAAGAAGATAAGTGCACTATATCAGCCATTAGACTTAAATCCAAGAGTTTTGGATTATCCTACATAAGAAGAAGTTGATAATAATGAAAAATCCAAATTCACCTTTGGATTTGAATCTAAAATATCAAGCAATGTAAAAGATTCCACTTCTTTCTACTTTCACGTGTGACCTTCTTTGATTCCTTCCAATTATTCAAAAAATAAAAGGAAGAATTGAAATCAACCAAAAACAATTGGTATTTCTCAGATCTACCTATACATATCTGGAATAGATCTATTTTTCCAACAGTATCCCAGCAATACTACCTAACCGATGCTCTATTGTCTCCCTTGCTACACTGCAATTTCAAAGTTTAGTGTAGCATCTAGGATTTGTGTATCATTAACATTTTCCTTTAATTCTATGTTTTATAATACGATTGCAATGATATCAGCAGGTGGTCTTTTGATATGATTAATTTGTCATTCCTATCCAGCTCGTTTGTATCTAATTTTCTGTGTAATTGTGCGGGGTTGTATTGATACTTAGTTCCTTTCCATGAACTCAGACAATAATGATATAATATATTCAAGCATAAAATTGGAAATTCGAAGGGAAAGTCAACATCATAAGTTAATTCATATCAATGTATTGATTCTTACAATTAAGTTTTGCTATAATATTTGAAACATATTATTGACACTTTAGCCTTATATATTAGCATCAACTTTCGGCAGACTTTGATATCTCTTTTTCTTGTAGTAGCTTCTATCATAGTATGAATATCTACAACAAAATAATCTACCCATATTTTTAGTGAAACATCACGTCATGTTGAACTCTAGAGCTTCTTTTTTTTTTTTTTCTTTTCTTTATCAGGGAGGGGAAGGGGAAAGGGGAATAAACTTTCAAGTAGACCTTTCAAGAGTTGACCTTTTTACCTCCTAGATAAAAAAGGATAACAAGTGCTGCTAAACCACTTAAGGTCCTTGCAATTCTTGAGCATTAGATATAAGATTTCAAAGAAAAGAAATTGATGGGACTAGCATCATCATAAAGCTTCTACACAAGGAAGGGGTTGTGCTATCAAAAAGACCCCAATTTTTCATTTTGAGATTATGTAACCTAGATTTTTAAATCGCAAAGCAAAATCATCTTGAAAACTAACTTCTGTAGAAAGCCCTGATCTCATTTCTTGATAATGTTCTTAAAATTTTAGAGCCGTAGAGTTTGTAGATAATTGACCTTCAGAAGTAGAAAATCTCCAATCTTCGTTGAAGCTTAGAATGAGGATAAGGGAGACGAAAACAACTATAGTTGATGCAGTCGGCGGAGGCAACTAGAGTTGTTGCAACCATCGAAGTTGCAAAGGGAGTTTGAAGTAGTCTAGGTGAGAAATGTATCAGGTTTGATCAGCGGGATAGAGGGCTACTATAGCAGTACGGGTACGGAGAATGGTCATTTTGCCTAATCTTTTTTTTTTTTTTCATTCCACCATGAATAAACAATATAGACACCTCGATATGAGGTAATACGTTTCCCGAATGTAAGGGAATAAAAGAGCAAAAAATTTCCCTAAGTAAAAAGATTATACAGGCAAAAAATATGTATTTTCTAAAGTTAGAATATATTACGATCCATAATTAATGATCCATGATTTATGCCTAATTATAGTACTTAGTCTTATATTAGGGCTAGGTTCGTTATACTAGATCAACTTATTCAACCTATATATAAAGGCTTCCCCTATGTAATCAAATTATCTCATTCTCATATAATACAAAATCATTATTAGATTCAAATTAGTATCAAAGCAAGGCCCATGACTGATAGGCTCCACCTCAACTCCGAATTTGCACATTCCACAGTGAGGGGTATCAATATGTAAACTCTCACATTACTAAGGTTAGAGGATTTCACAATCTTTATAAGTAAATGGGTCTCTACTCTTGTTACCAATTGATTGGTTTTCAAGAGTACTTTAGTTCCAACATAGTATCAGATCATATTTGATTACATAACTGATATGATCTAAAATTTGAGCCAAAAATAAATAAAAATTGAAAGGTAAAAACAAAAGAAGACAAATTTGTCAATTTTCAATTGAAAGGTGAAATATTCAAACATTTTAAAATACATACAAAATAAAGTTTACTTATTTCATTTAATTAATCTAAAACTAGTTGACATATTTTGTATATAATTCAAAATTAAAAAAAAATATATAGTTTTAAATCTATTCATTTATATATTATATATATATAAAGAAAGGTTGCCATTCGAACATTCGACCTGATAAATCAAAAGTAAAATAATTGATGAGATTTAACTTAGCAGATTAAATAGAGATGCTGGAACTATGTGTCTCATTTAAATCTAATCATTGATTGAGGTGTGAATATTTTTTTTAATTTAGGAGCTATTTCTTTTATTTTATGTGCAAAAGGTTGATTGTTGAATTGAATTAAAATCTTTGTTATATAATTGTTTTTTTATTCCCAACTCGAATGATATATTTTTAATCGAATCAAAATGTAATATGTGAGTGCGTATAAAATGATCCGGACACATTTGAACGCTAAATTAAAAAATAAAAATAAAAGTCAAATTATCAATGAAGCTTGCTAAAATTTTGTGTTATAAAAAGAAGTGATTCTATTTATTCTCATAAGATTTAAAAAAAACTTCAATTTATGATCGCTTAATCAGTTTCCCAAAGTGTAGTTTAAAAGTTACTACGTATGATTTTTCACCTAATCACTTTGCCACATTGCATTTTCTTTCCTCACAAAATTCCATACAATAACCTTCTAAAAATAAATTTCTTTCCTTTGAGATAATGAGATAATGGGCTTTTAAGTCATTTAAAACAACTAAAATACAACTCCCAAGCACGCTCTAACTTCCGGCGGTTATCTCAGTTCCAAACTCGAATTTCTCTGCGCATTTTCGAATCTCTTCCTCCCCATCCTCAACACCACTTCACGTCAAACTATTATTTCTTTTTATTTTTCTTTCTCAAATGGTGAAGGGTGAATTCCTAACAGTGAGAAGAAGAAAAAATCCATGTTTATAAGCCTAACAGAGAGAAAATAAAAAATAAAAAAATTCATTTTTATAAGCCTAACACTACCAGCACGGTTGGGGCATTGGGAATTTGGAGGGAACGGTATCGTCAACACTATAATGACCGGAAGCTACAGTTTAAGATCTACACGCTTCCTTGCAACTTCTCCAATTTATGGAGCAGTACAATCTGTAAGTCTTTCAATCTTTATTTCTGAAACTCAATTTCGCCAATTATTTTCTTTGAATTTGGACAAATACTCAAACTTTCTCCTTCATTGCTTTCACTTTATCCAAAGCTTGCAGTTTCCAAAAGCAAGACTTCAGGCGATTCTGAATTGGTTGAACCGGGAATTTCCATTAAGTACCAGGATGCATATTCATGATTTGAACGAGATGTTCCAATCTGAAACAGAAAATAAATTACATCTTTTTCTTCGGTTATTAACTGGGTTTCAGAATTCAGACAAAGACGCATCCTTCGTTTGCCTTTCTGATTCCCTAGCGTTCACACAATTCAACAAGAACCCACATCTCCTTAGGCCTGATAGAAGAATGGAATGGCTGCTTAGTGATAAAGGGCATCCAGCTTTGCTTCAATATTGGGCAAATCAGGCTTCATCTCGCAGTTTTTGCCGTACTACGACGTTCAGTTCAAACTTTCTCTATTCTTGTATCTGACTTTGTTTTGTACGAATCATGGGTATATATATTGCTTTCCTTCTGTTGAGCTGATTGCATCTGAAAAAACACGTCATTCCCATTCCCTTCTTTCAAAAACATTTATTGCACCTTAACAATTTCGACATGTTAGAAAAGGATAGCGGAATTGTGATATTGGATGGACATGTGTCCAACAAAAATGAAGCTTACGTTAATTAGATTTATTATTGCTTGACTTCTTTTTCCCCATTTTTTTTGTGGTTTGAGTGTTCATCTATCAAGATTAGGATAGTGTGCGTTTGTATTTGTGATCATGCATGTTTTCTAAGGCTCTTGCTACGGAAAAATATGTAATCCTATCAGTTTTCTTAACTGGATCATTCTTTCTCTCTTTTTTTTTTTTATTTGATAGTTTGTTGTGTGTGTTACATGCTTAATTATAAGTCATTCGTGAATTTGATACTCATTGCCGACTGGATTTGCAAAAGTAACCAAAACAAAATAAAGCTTGAACAATTATGTCACAAAATGGAGGAATATGTGGCTCTGCAGAGAGCTGCCAATATTATTTACTTTGAAATTTTTGAGATTTACTTAGTTAGGGTTTGATATGAAAACATGTGACATGAATATAAGGATTTTTAAATTGGGTAGAAAAGTTATAGGATTTCTAATTCTTCCACATTCATTGGCGTGACATGAATTTAAGAATTGTTAGAATTTTGAACAGGATCCTGGCTTTAAGAGTATTCTTCAAACTCTAATTTCTTTAACAAAATGAACATGAACAGGATCCCGTGATATTCAGGCGTTGGGATATTCTTGAAACTCTAATTTCTTTAAACAAAATGAACATGGATAGAGAATTAACTGATTTCCTTTCCTTTTTTACTATCAGACCTATTTTAATGGTATTTAGTAGAGAAGATATTTTTTGGCAGAAGATGGAATTGATTTATATGGTATTCATTATGTAGCGAATTCGTGGTTAGGGTGTTGTATAAAGCATTCATGTCATCCTCTTCTGATTTTTATTTTTCTTTTCTAACACATGTTTGAAGAGGTTTTTATCTAAATCCCTTATTTATCTTCCATCCATTTTCTATTTCTTGATGAAACAACCATTTTTCTTTTTGGGTTATCTCTTTTGATCAAATTCCTTGATTTTTTTCATGGTGGTTCTGAGTTCACGTGCATTGCAAAACTTCTGCCCAGAAAATCAAGAAACACATACTGAGAATGAAAGGTCTTGCAAATTTAAAATTACAAAAGAAAACTCAGATTCTCATTTCTGTTTTAGGGCTTAGAATTGGACTTTTTTTTTTTTTTTTTGGAGTTTCAGGAATGGAAGCATTACTCTTGTGAATTATAACTCACATTCACGGTATCCGGCTTTGTTGGAGGATATTTATGGCTGAAAACCACCAGTGCCGGAGGAGAGAAAGCCAGTGGAGGAAGAGAAGCCCAAGACAGTTGAGCAAACTTAGGAGGTTTTTATCTAAATCCCATGTTTATCTTCCATCCATTTTCTATTTCTTAATGAAAGAGCCATTTTTTCTTTTTGGGTTATCGCTTTTTATTTTTTCTATTGGTAACTATCAATGAATCGTCGGAGTCTAAAGGTGAAGGCATTTTGAGAAATAATATTTTGAGTTTTCAGATCATGTTGTAATGTACTAAAGCTTAGATGCTTCTTTTTTATTTTATATTTGCTATAATGCCTTATATTGGCAATTGAAATATGTTTAGAAGCATTGATTTTATTTTACTTTTGTCATTTTAAGTGATAAAACACTAAGAAATGGTTAGATCAGGAATTTTTTTGACATCATGGATTGATATTAATTCTTCTTCATCATACTGGAATGAGCATCACTCTGGTCACACTATTACTGTCATGAACATATATATATTGCATTTCCTTAAAAATTTCTGAACTTTTAAGATTATCTTTTTCTTTTTATGTCATGGAAACTCCAATCTTATGACAATAATAAAACTTTTTGTGGTATTGATATTGAATTTTTTGACTTGAAATTTTCTTTAATGCAGTGGAACTCATTAGTGTATAATAATCCAAATCCTAAATTTTCATGTACTATAAAATAATCAAGTTGTATATTGTCATGATTGCTTTACTTTTTATTATGGAGTTTCAGGATTTGGAGCATTACTCTTATGAAATTCATGGTTGAGAGCCAGATATGCACAAGGTTGGCACTATACCATAACGTGAGATTCCTGGGGAACTTTAAACTTATGACCTTCTGATTTGTTTGATCCCTCTACTGGTAGCTAGCAAGTTTTGTTATAATATTTTATATGCTGCTTGACATTATCTGCGAGGGGAATTGTTTTTTTATTTTACCCTTATCAAGATTGACTCATGATTTTCCAGGAGCACATGACCATCAAGATACTTTAAATGGCATTTGCAAAGTAATGGAAGATGAGGATATTGGAAGGAGCGAAAGAGGGATGCAGCTCAAGAATAAAAAGTTGAGGGAAAACAACTCGAGTAGATGCTTAGATTTATTATAGTAGCATGTAAGGCATCTATGTCAACCGCTCTACTTGCTTCATATGTATTATTTTAAGAATTGGCTAGCTGCTACAACTTTTTTATCAGATAATAAGCAAGTTGAAGATCTACTTAATGATAAATTTGGGAAACATATTACATTTTCTTACTATCTATTTGTCCGATGAAATTCAACGTGGCCTTGGCATCAAGAGAAAGCAACCGCTTGAAGATGTGATCCTATTGAAGTTGAAATTAAGTTATGATAAGTCAAGTATAAGCATGTTTTAATTCATTTTGCATTCTCTTTCAATCTTCCGAATCAAAAAAAATGTTCCAGTTATTTCAATGGAAGGGGAGGGGATTATTTTTTCCTTTTTATTTTCCTTTTGTTTTTGTTGTTTCATTTTCACTTTTATTTTTTGGTTCCATTTTCTTCCCCATCCATTTAAGGAAAAAAAAAAACACACTTTTTTTTTTATTTGCTTTGTACAAATTTGGCTTCTCAAACCAAAATATTTTGTTTTTGATAGTTTAACCTTGAACCTCAGCCTTACCTAGGATTTTCCGAATACCAGGTGCTCTTTGAGCCAAGACTTTTAGCAATTAAGGGCTTTCCAAATACTAGAATGGATATTAGCTAGCAAATTACTACCATTCAACAGAACAACTTTTATTACTTTCACAATTTTATTGGCCTTGCACAGATATTCGTGGAAAGGGAAATGACTCATGCAACATATCACACACCCAATCTACATGTAGATACATGAGTAGGAATCAGAGGTGCATAAAGAGAATATCAGGCCATTTTTGCTCCAAGAGGATAAAATATTTTCTTTTAGTTCTTATTAATATTTTTTTTCTTTCTTAATCTTTTCTTTTTCCTTAAGAGAGCTATCTAATATTTTGTTTTCTTTTTGCAACAACGTCCCACATTTGCAGTCACAGACCTGTAAACCCAAGCTCTGATACCAACTTGTCACACCCCTCATGGAGACATGACTAGCCGGAGAAATAGTAACCAAACCTCCGTAACCCTGACTCAAACAAAAGAACGACCATGACTCTTGACTTACCAATGAATAAAACCAAGAAATTATAAAGACAAAAGTTAACTTTAAAAACTTGTTGATTACAACAAATCACAATTTACTAAAAATTTCGACAAAGGTCCCTTACAATATGGAACATGCCTTAAACTACAATCTTATAAACTGTTTCTATTACTCTACACAATACAAAGACAATAAGGAGCTCTGCTCCATTCACACCATCAACAAAGCAAGTACTAGAATATTATATCATACCACATTTAACACCCACAGAGCTAATGTGACTGCAAACTTTCATCCTTCACTCCAAGTATGAGATTCCGAAGCATACCTTGTCATCAAATCCTTAGTAAAACCTCGTATTAGTGATTAACTTCTTTTGAGGTCCTGCTACTAAAAAAAATATAACCACAAGAAAGGGGTGAGTCATACGGACTCAGTGAGTGAAAAATCGTACCCAAAGGGTACTAGCATCACACAACACAAGCACATAACATATTAAATTCATGTAACATTGTTCATATATTAACTCACCTTACATGTATACATTGTAATCACATAAAGTCACAATTTACATGATCCACACTATCACAAATCAATCAGAAAAATAATATCAAACAAAGCAACCAAAAGGCCAACAAGTAACCCAGCCCTGCACAACATTATCACCCCCTACCGGGCATTTACGCGCCCGCACAACAAATTAATCTCCGTACACAATCCATCACACCAGGGCTGAGCACTCAATTTAGAAAAACCATTTATCAGAGTCAGAATTTCTCATGATTTAAATCAGGATATCCTAGGTGCACTTGGATTCTTAATTTCAGAAATGAAAATCATTTCTCAGAAAATGTTCACGAGTTGGCCCTTATCAAACACAATTAATGTCAATCACAGTAACCAATATCAAGCAAATTAATGAAATACTCCACTAGCTTACTTTCCATATATCATACATATCCAAATAAACATATAATCAAACATTAATCTAGCCCCTAAAGGCAGCAATTAACCACTCACCGTATTATGAATTACATTCCTTGCTCAATCCTCGAATTCACGCGTCTCATCCGGTCCACTTTAGAATCCAGAATTGGAATTCATAATTTCAAATAATATTTAGTTCATAAACGTTATTGTTATACTCTTTTACTTACTAACTTATATCTCAACTTATATAGATTTATTTATGTAAGTTTTCTTTTAAACTATTACATGTCAAATAATATGGATTAGACTTTAGGTGATAATGTTAATAATGAAGAGGCATTTTAAATATCTTGACAAAGCATATGGTAGGAGGAACCATTAGAAAAGAATAGAAAGCATTTAGTAAGTTAAAAATGTTAAAGCTGTCCAAACTTGAGGTTTGGACCAGTGTCCACTTTAACGATCATATTTTTCTCCAAGAAACTCCGAATCCAGTTCCGTAAAATTTATAAAATACTAGACACACGTAAATTTATATTGGTATATCATTTGTAATTTTTACATGTGTATATCAATACAGTTTATTGTTTGAAGTTGTATCAAATTATGCATCACGCAAGATTTTTGACAGCTTTGACCTTACCTTAGTTAATTGAACATAACTTTCTCTAGGAAAAACGAAATCCAATTCCGTTTGTTGGGTTTATTACTAGACAAGTATATCTATCTTTATTATTTATAAAATTTTCCTAGAATATGTCATAACCCACTCAATTTCTTACATGAACCAAAAACCGAGCAGTACGAATCCTGCCTGACCTAGCTAGAGTCTAACAGCTATAACTGACAATATACTTGGAATAAGGCTACGAAATTTTGCAGAAAATATGTCAAGACTATAAGCTACATTTCATCTTTTGAACTCTTAATTTAATTCAGTCCCGAAGACACTCGAAATACAATATTTCTCTCATCCACGAATCTGCCCTTGCACCACCTCCAAAATCACTTAACTCTCATTTTCCACCACTTTCAAGCTTCAATTCATACTCCTCACTCCACCTAATTCACTAACATTACTCTTAGTCCAATAAAATTCAAGATTGTATTAGTGGTTTACAATTAATCAAGAACTTAATTTGTCACTTTCCAATATCAATCCAATTAATTCTTATTCATTAAAATACAATTATTTTCTTATAGCCATTTCATCAACCACCTTATATGTATGTTTGTATTTATCTCATGAGCAAGTATCTATATATATATATTCACCATGGGACTTACACAAGTCCATCAAATTACATTTTATTCATATTCCACTTACTTCCTTAATCCTCTACTACTTCTTGTGTTCTTTGATTATCATCCTTAATTCAGCCCACATCTATACCAGTAAATTGCTGCCAATTCTATCCTCCCCTACGGCTACCAAAGGCTGAAAACAGGGTACCAATTAACCCAATATCAGCTAACTCTTTGATTGGTTATCCACCCTTATTCAGGCAGCCTCTAAACACTCCCAACTACCCACTTACACGGCAGCAAGCTGAGTTAAGATTGCACAACCAATTCCCCCCCTTGCCAACGCCTATACCCACACTATTTCAGTAACCCCAAATAATCTACGTAGCTGAAATTTAAGGAATAGGAGCAGGATTCAACATTAAGGAAACAAAACAAAGCAATTAAATCAAACCCTCTCTTAACCAAATTCTCAACAGCAGGAAGTTAAGGAAATCAAGGAAAAGAAAACCAAAGCAGTACTTTTAACTAGAGTAAGACGATCTCTCATACTCCTTTAAATCCAAATAGCCATGAATACAAGAATAAAGGAGGAAGGAGGCTCACCACCTAGCTGAGTTTGAACGCCCAAGAAATGATCCACTTCATGGCCAGCAAGAAGAAAACATAAGAAGTCGCAACAGAGCAAGTCTCCAAAGCTTATCAGCTGCTGTCTCAAGCAACTCCCATGGCAGCCCACGCTAAGCAAGGAAGAAAAATAAGGAAATTTGATACCAAGGGCTCAAAGGTCAGCTGCAAGGAAGGAAATCATGACAGAAGAAGAAAAAAAATGGACGCAAGGTTTTTTCTAGAAAGCTCGGTTGGCAGGGATAGAAAAAGAAAAGTAGATGAGTGAAGGGAGGGGAGGGATAGAATAATGGAAAAAGAAACAATATAAAATAAAATAATACAATTAGGTTCAAAGTCAAAAAAAAAGTTATATTTGTGATGTGTATATTTGGGATTTGAATTTAAATAATATTACTTGGGTATATACCCCTATATACATATATATATATATATTTTTATTTTTTATTTTTTTTTTTTTTTTACACTCATATTTAAACAATTATAACACAAATTTATTCTTGCACTATTTCCATATTTATACAAGTTTTCAATTACATGCATTTGTCTTAGTACGAAATTTAATTATTGAGTCGTGAAAATTTCCGTACAAGATTCCTAGAACGCAAGTTAAAGTATCGGGTTATCACATGTAGATACATGAGTAGGAATCAGAGGTGCATAGAGAGAATATCAGGCCATTTTTGCTCCCTGCAAGAGGATAAAATATTTTCTTTTAGTTCTTATTAATATTTTTTTTCTTTTTTAATCTTTTCTTTTTCCTTAAGAGAGCTATCTAATATTTTGTTTTCTTTTTCCATTTTGGTGGTTGGTTTTTAATCCCTTAGTGCCAAGTGCCAACCTATAAAATGTGTGAAATGAGAATTCAAATACACTTGATTTTGTAATGAGTAATATGAGGATTTGCAAAAGGGAAAATAGCTAACACAGTAAAAAAGAAAATAATAAAATGAAAGTGTATTTTCGTAAATGAACATGTTTTGCATGTTTTGATCAAATACACTTTGTAACTTGGTAAATGTAAATAGTTAACTCTTAAATAGTTAAGTTAAATACTATATTAAACATTATACATACTAGTATTCTTGCACGCGTGAGTACTTTCTTTCACGTGTGCTTAGATGTATTTTTTTTAGGGAAAAAGTTTGAAATTTCTTAATACTAGTTTCCTCGCACGTGCAAGAGATGGTTTTTTTTTTAGGAGAAATGTGTAAAATTCTTTTCAACATATATATCTGGACCAGATCATGAAGTTCTTCTCAAGATGTACTCCTCTATCAAGGTGTAAGTCTTTTATACTCGTGTGCATCCTCTATTAGCGTGTAAAATTCTAAAGCCAACAAACTTTTCATTGTTTATATAACAGTGTCTATTACATGAAGAGTTTGTTAGCTTTAGAATTTTACACGCTAATAGATTATATGTGCAGCTATAAAAGACTTACACCCTGATAAAGAAGTACATCCTAAGAAGAACTTCATATTCTGGTCTAGATATATATGTCAAAAAGAATTTTACACATATCCCCTAAAAAATATATCTGATTATGTACGAAAGCGCATGCGAAGATGCTAGTGTATATATATATATATATATATAGATATACATATATGATTGTCACGGGACTTTATTCTTCTATATACCCCTCACTCATCCATTCTCAATTGCCTAATTTGAAACATTTCAAATAATTACAAACACTATTTTTTTTTTTTGTTTTTAGTAAGTTTATAAGGCCTATGAGCTATATATAATAGGAGGTAGTTCTCTTTCTTTTCATAAATTCTTCATTTCAGATGAACGTAAAATTCGATCTTAAAAATATTTACCAATTGAATCAATCGTTACCTTCAATTATAAAAACTGTTTTCATTCGTTGCTCTCTAAATTACTGAATAAAAAATTTTCAATTTAATAATTAAAAAATTCATAAACTTTTGAGTTCTATCTCAACTTGTTCTCTGTTTAAATGGTCCAAAAATTATGGTTAGAGAAGCTATTTTGTGTACAAATTATCAAAAGAGCATTATTATTTGTTGTATTAAAAATAAATATATTAATTTAGTTTTGATTTGATTGATGAAGAGGCAAAATGAGGGCGAGCCTTGGCGCAACGGTAAAATTGTTCCTTTGGTGACCTGTAGGTCACGGGTTCAAGGCGTGGAAACAGTCTCTTTGCAGAACTGTAAGGGAAAGGCTGCGTACATGTGCGCCCACCCTCCCCCTACCCCCGCAATAGCCGAGGAACACTTTGTGCACCGGGTGAGCCCTTTTTTGATGAATAGGCAAAATATGAGTGTTAGAGGGATAAGGTTAAATTTTTTCAATAGTTAAAGGACCCAAAAGATTAAAAACAATCTTAAAATTAACAAGATGAAGTGATAAGGTTGAATTTTTTTAAAAAAGTAAAAGACAAAAAAGATTAAAAGAAAATTCTTAAGTGTAACAAGTTAAAGGTGCAAAAGAAAAAAAAAATTACAAAATTTAGACTATTAGCAAGTCCAACAGTCTGATTTTTCAAATTGGGCTAACAACAAGGTTGGAATAATTGAAAAGGAGGAACGACATAATTGGTTTTTCAGGTTGGGACAATGTTAGTATATTTAAAAATGGTAAGGGCAAAAAAGGAACAAAAAAAAACAAACGCTGTGACGCAGCTCAAAAGCTTCGGATCTACAACTTCCTTGACACTACAAGAGTAGACAATGAGACGCATCAGTCCAAACGGGCTACGGCACAACCTGCAGGGCCTAGGACGTGTGTCCCTCCAAACAAGCTCTTATTCAACAATAAAGGTCATGTTTGGTACAACGTTTTGGCTATGGCCAGGACCCCTGTGTCACCGAGGACACAACGTAGCCCATTTGGAGAAGCAACGCAGCTTATTCAAGCTTTTTTTGTCATGACTCTGTAATTTTTTACTTTCTCATTTTGCCCCTGTCCTTTTACTATGATTTCTACTTTATTCCTAATCTAATTGTACCAAATTGCCCTTAGATTTTTCTCTTTATTCCCAAGTGTGTCCCCTCCCTTGTAAAAAATTTAACAATTGGCCACTACCAACAGTCAAATAATTAGTAATTTTTTTATATCCACCAACGAGCAGTGTATTTTCTTTTTTCTTTTTTTTTTAAAAAAATTCTCTTTTTTTAATTAAGGTTTTTATTTACAGTTAAAATAAATATTTAATCTTAATGAAAAATAAAAATTGAATAAAAATAAATTTAATTTCAATTAAAATAAAAATAATTTTTTTTTCAATTAAAATAAAAACTAAATAAAAATTAAAACAATACTATAAGGAAATGAAGTATTAAATATTACATGAAAAAGAAAGGAAAGGAAACGCTAAATATTGCATGAATAGAGGAAAGGAAAGGAAATGCTAAATGTTGCATGCATAGTGAAAAGGAAAAGAACATGACATAGTAGGATATGAGGTAAGTGTGCATTAAATGACACAATATGTTTGTATATTAAAAGATACAATATGTTAATGTTAACTCCCTAAGGCATACCGAGATGAATAAAGTGAATACCCTGAGGATTACCAAGATGAATAAAGTGAATACCCTGAGGTTTACCAAGATGGATAAATTGAATATCCTGAGGTTTACGGAGATGGATAAAACGAATACCCTTAGATTTACCGAGATGGATAAAGTGAATACCCTGAGATTTTTTGAGATAGATAAAGTGAATACTCTAAGGTATGCCATAGGAGGGAAAACAAATAGTATAAAGTAAACCAGAGAAAGATTGTTTAGTTTAGCGCTTGAATTTTGAGGACAAGTAATTATCCTCATTGAATTTTAAAGGGGTGGAGTATTGTAATACCCTCAAAATTAATATCTAAATTAATTGTACGATAAGTAATTATCTTATGACTTATATAGGATTAAAATTTAATTACATATTATTTCATGTATAGGAATAGTATATGTATGTATAAAATACATATAAAAATATGTATAGGATACGTATTATTATAAAAATAGTATATATGTATAAAAAAAATATTGTATAAATACATGTACGTATATACGTATACATACATGTATATATGTATAAAAATATGGACAAGTGTAGACATTGGAACAAAGATGGAAAAATGCTACATGGTGGTGTTGGAAGAAGAGAAAATAATAAAATATAGGTTTCTTGCTAGAAAAGAAAATATGATGAATTAGGTGTAGGAAAAAGACTAAGTGTGGCAATTTGTAATAAATGAAGGGGCTATGTGTAAGTGGCAATTTGTAATTAATTAAGGGACTTAGGTGTAAGAAAGAGAATAAGTGTGGCAACTTGCAATTAATGAAGGGGCTTAGTTGTAAGAAGAAGAAAAAAAGAGTGGAAAAGTTATATGCATGTGGAAAAAAGTTAGGACATAAGGTGGCAAGTAATAATTAACATAGAAAGATTGTTAGACAAGTGGAAGGCAAGGAAAACACTAGATGTCCATGAAATAATTAAGTAGGACATGTGTAGAGAATTAAGGAAACAAGGTGTCCATGAAATAATTAAGTAAGACATGTATAGAAAATTAAGGTAACAAGGTGTCCATGAAATGATTATGATGAATATGTGTAAAGATTTAAGGAAGCAATGTGTATATGGAATGATTAACAAGACATGTGTAGAGATTTAAGGTAACTAAGTGGCTTACTAATAATTAAAGAATCTAAACTAGGGAATAAGAGAAAGACAAGTAGATAATTGTAATTTTAGAGAACTAAAAGAGTTAAATACGAAATGAAACTTTCTTCTAAATCCTAAACCTTGGCCATGCACTATAAATAAGAAGGGGGATGGTGACCAAAAATGCATAGGTAATGTAAGTGTGCACTAAAGTAAGAGAAAGTGAAAGAAAAAGTGAGGAAACAAAGTAAGTAAGAGAAATAGTGAGAAATCAAATAAAAGCCAAAATCGTGAACAAGGAGGAAAGAAAGGGTAAAACCATAGGAGAAAAGAGGGGGAGAAACTAAGAGGAAAAAGGAAAGAGAAGGCATAAAAGGAAATAAAGAAAGAAAACAAACATTAAGGGTATTAAATTAATTAGTACCAAGGATGTGTATTATTTTCTTTGGAGAAAGGCATGATCTATGTAACAAGAAAATATGGCAAGTGGACATTGTTTGAAAAAACATAAAAGTACTTGTGTTGAAATGCAATTATGTAGTATGAGGTTGTTTTTGTATAAAGTTATAATATATTCTTAACATGTCTACTTAGTAATGGTAGTAATTTTGGAAAGAAGTCTAGTATTACTAAAATTAGCTCTTTTAAATAAATAACTTAGTGAAATAAAAAGTGGTTTGCAAATTGTGCCTCTAAGTATATTAATCCACTATTCACAAGTTATATTCCTCAAGTAAATCTTGGTTAATTGAAGATTAAATAAATAGAGTAGCATAGATTTAAAGTCAATTAGAAAAAAAGATAAAAATCTAGAATGAGAAATATAAGATTACTAATCATAGCCATATGGTGCAAAGAGAAATAAGAGGATTATCTATAACAAAAATTATATAAGTATCATCGTAGGAAGAAAATACAAGTAACAAAAGTATTACCGATTAAATTGGCTTAAGAGTTTATTAGTAGATTAAGTAAAGAATTAAAGAAAGAGTGTGTTACAATTATAGTATCAGAGCATTAGGGTATTACAATTATAGTATCAAAGCATTAAGGTGTATTCAGCCGTAAGAGAACAAAATGAGAAAGAAAAATTTAGGTAAAGCAATGGTCGACAATAGTTTAAGAATTTGAAATATATAAAAAAGATTTTAGTCTCTTAAATAATTAAACAATAATTACAAATTAATTTTAAGTATTAAATTATTATTTAATTTAAATATAAAATTAAGAAAGTAGGATATCACAATACAATTTCTTTGACCCTAGTCTCAGTATTGTGATTTTTAGCTCTTTCAAACACAACAATATTAAAATATAATAGTCTCAAACATTTTTATTATAGTCTTAAACACTTCATAAGTATCTATTACTAATCTGAACGCAATGCAACCCACACGCTCATCTGCCATCTTGTGGAATCCAGTTATAAGTTCATTCAGTTAATCTTGTGATTTGATTCACAGCATGCCTTTGAAAAGGCATGTCATAGGTCCCACAGAGTGAACTACTTCGTAGGGCCGGGTCCCACCTTAATGATAGCACATGAATCTCATCCCTATCATGAGATTATGATTTAATGCTCGTGTAAGAAGAAAACCTTTTGTGGATTCCTCCAGTCAACGATGAGTTACGCATTGGAAAGTCGCTTCTTTAATAGAAGATAATAACCCAAGACAACACTTGAAATCGTAGTTAAGTTCTTTTAGGGTAAATTGCAATTTAGGTTACTCTTGTTTTACCTTTTTTTCAATTAGGTCAATCTATTTTAATTATTTAAATTAAGTCATCATATTTTTAACTTTATTTTGAATTAAATCTCTATTTTCATTCAAAATTTCTTGTATTTATGTATAAAAATTTATTTGTAAAGATTTAAATATTAATTTCCTTTCCATATTTTTTTTAAAATAATTTTTTATAATTTGATAAAATGATATATTTAAGGTTTAAATATAAAATTGCACCAACTTAATTGATAAAATTGAAAACACAGTCGGCCAATTAAAAATTAACCTAACCGTGATTAAAAATTTGTAACCATGATTAAAGCTTAAGCTAGAAGAGAATAGGAGCCAGTTGCCAATCTGCCACAAGTCATCATTAATCCTACATTTGTTTTCTCTCTCTGTATCTTCTATATAGAGTCCCATCCATCCTGTTACTGTGCTGCAAAAAGATAAAGACTGTGACAGCACTGCACCAAAGCCCAACTATTTTCTTCTGCCTTTCCATTTTGCTTTCTCAAAGTCCAAACATTGAAACAATAGGAATCAGAACATTACCCAGAAATTTAAAAGGGGAACAGAGTCGAAGACAGAGCTGAATCTGTTAGTTTTCTTAAGTGAGAGAAAGCTTGCTGTTGAAGGAGCTGTAAGAGATAGAGATGGGTGAAAAAGATGATGGGTTGGGTTTGGGCTTAAGTTTGAGTTTGGGGTATGGAGGAAATCAACCATCTTTGAAGAAGAAGATGAAGATGAATCTCATGCAGAATCCTTCACAGTTGATTCCAAATCAGAAGAATTCTTGGAATAACATTTTTCAGTTTCCTGGTAATTTTTATCAAGCTTTTAATTTCATTTTTATGATCAAGATCATTTTGCTTTCAACTTTCTCATCTTGTTTATGTTTTTGGCCAAGAACCAGAAATTGGGAATGTTTAATTTTTTTGGTTAAAATAAAAAAGCTTAGCCATAGAACTCTGAAAATTTACAGATTTGCCATGATGTGGCGTCTGGGATTGCAAGTTGTTTGCTAAATATATTTTTAATTCACATGAAAAAAATGACAGATGGAAACTCAGAGATGAAGTCATTCCTTAGAGGAATAGATGTGAATTCAGCACCCATCAATGTGGATTGTGATGATGAGAATGGTCTTTCTTCACCAAATAGCACTATATCAAGTATCTCCGGCAAGCGAAGCGAGAGAGAGCCGAACGGAGACGAAAACGAAGACGAGAGGGCTTCTTGCTCTCGTGGAAGTGACGACGAAGATGGTGGCGGTGGAGATGCATCAAGGAAAAAACTCAGGCTGTCAAAGGAGCAGGCGTTGGTTCTGGAGGAGACCTTCAAGGAGCATAACACACTCAATCCGGTGAGTAGGGTAGTTTGGTTATTTTTGGTTTAATAGACGGTTTTTTTTTACTTTTTAATTTATTTCTTTTATTTTAATTTTTTACAAAGTGAGTATTTTGTGTATGTTTCTCCAGAAACAAAAGCAAGCCTTGGCAAAGATGTTGAATCTCAGGCCTAGACAAGTGGAGGTGTGGTTTCAGAACAGAAGAGCAAGGTAAGATAATTTTATATACTTTGTAAGGACATAATTGACATTTCGTAGCCTGCTAAACATTTCTCGGCTTGAATTGTCTTTTTCCTATGGATTGGTTTTTGTAGCATATACTCCATCACTCAGTTTTTCACAAATTTCACGTGAGTCTTGAATGAGATAGACTGACATTAAAGGGTTTCCAAATTGTTGAAAGCAATAAATGTAACTTTAAGAGTAATTCCAAAACTAAATAATGATTAATAGAATTGACCAATACTAGTTAAATCCAAAGCTTTTGTATCATTTAGTAAATAATAAATGGGGGACTACGAAAAAAAGACACACACACAACACTAGCTCATTAGTCTAACCCTAGCATTTTATGCCTCTACTTAATTTTGTTTCTACAATTTAAAGATAGGATTATAAATTTGTTTTGCTAGATTTGATTTATTTATGTAATTTATGAGGTATATAATAGGGATATTCTAATTCCAGTTCTGTGTTTGGTATGCTACACATCAGGTGGATGTACATGTGTAATACATGCATTGTTAGATTGGATAGTTTAGTGATATTTTGGTCGATTAAATGTGCGAAATGATGCACTCGTCTCAAATGAGTAAATTTATTTAAATAAAACATATTCCTTAATATCATATTGGTCAATAATCATGTGAGCTAAAATCATGGTTGGTGAAAATCTCTTGAATATTTGCATAATCTATCACAGGCATAAATCATTGGCTGTCATGACTGAAAATGTTGTTAATTTCGATTGGGATTTCGACATTTTTATAGATTTTGTGTCATTTTAAGTTGTGTTATGGAAGACAAATGAACTCAAAGGTTGTTGTTGATGAATTAATTTAGGACTAAGCTGAAGCAAACAGAGGTGGACTGTGAGTACTTGAAGAGGCTGCTGCCAGAATCTGACGGAGGAGAATAGGCAGTTGCAGAAGGAGTTGCAAGAGCTTAGAGCATTGAAACTATCTCCACAGATGTACATGCACATGAACCCTCCCACCACCCTTACAATGTGCCCTTCATGTGAACGTATTTCATCCTCATCAGCAGCCCCATCCTCCACGGTTGCTCCAACCGGTGCTAATAACCGCCACCCAGTTGGCCCTAACATCCAGCGGCCGATGCCTGTCAACCCTTGGGACGGCAATGCCAATCAAACACAGACCGTTCGATGCCCAACTTCTCGGTGCCCCTAAGTGATAGCTAGGATGGCTTCTTGGTAACTAGAAAGTAGTTTCAAAGATGAAGATGTTGGTGGTTGTTAGGATATAATGATTTTGTTTAATTTGGTCAAGGCTTCTCTTCTTTTGCAGGCCAATCTAGTTTGTTTCAATCAACTTTAGTTAGAAAGAGAAGATAGAAAGGTTAGTAAAGGGTGGACTAGAAGATGTATGTGTTCATAAATGGTAACTCTAGGCTAATTTAAAGGATGACAAAGAGAATCTTGAATCTCTTCTAATTTCTTATTGTATTAAGTTTTTAATATATACAATTTGCAGAAGGTGGGATTTTGTTGCACTTTGGAAAGGGGATGCCAATTGGGAAAAATTCCAATCAAAGAATGATTACGAACTCAATTGAGATTATTCTGTTTGCCTTGAACTTTATTATTGAGTGTTGGATTTAGTTGTTTTCTAATATCAATGGCCTAATCCATACATGCTTTTGCAATTTTAAATTGGGGAGGAATATTCCTATGTAAGATCTATATATTTATTGAGAAAGCCGGTACACAATGATACGGAGCCATGTTTAGAATTTAGATATTACTAAGGATAAATTACTCTACAAAATTCTCTTCTGATTCTTATCTCATCATCAAATAATTGATTTTAAAATCTTAGTCTTAATAGGTTAATTGCATATACTAAGTTGTGTCAATTGTTTATTCTTTTCTTATTTGCATACTAATTGACCTTAGGCTTATACTATATATATAACGAAAATGTTGTTATCATCAACCAACGTGTGAACTTTTCATATAAATATAAATATATATATATATAGTTGCGAGTGTTCTTACACTCATACTTGACTTGATTGATTGAAAATACTATCTTAGACAAAATAAAAATATGAATAAAATCAATTTAGTTTTCTATTGATCTTACACTAGACAATATATGTAATCTTTCCTTCCTAATTCCTAAGGAGCTCCTGAATGTCAACTCTCAAACGTAGTTAATTAAACTTAACATGATATCAAAAGCATCTCTGGAAAATTGATTCGTTCCATTTGATGACAAAAGACATAGTAGCAAAACAAATTTATGGATATTGAAACCTGAAAGTCCATATTGTACATTTATAGGTCTTTTGCAGATGGCTCCAATGACTTCCTTTCTGGTGTCCTGTCTATTCCTTTTACTTGCTTAGAAGCTACCAACTTTCTTTGCACAAGACCCTGTGCTTCTTTCCTATAAGGACAAGAATTGCATAGGGTTGGCATTTCATGACAAGAGTTAGTATTTGAGTCCACAACAGCGTGTGAACTCCATGCCATTTCACATTTCTCAACATTGCTAGGATTTGAGTCCACAATAGAGCGTGAATTCCAAACCATTTCACATTTCTCAACATTGCTAGAAGGTATCAAAGTCATCTACCGACCCTCTTTCAATATGTTAGAATTAAAAGATAGGTAAATAAAATAAGAAACAGATGGAAATTTGAAACTTCTGTTTATAGAAATCTCATGATATTGCACTACAGTGATAATTATAGTTTGACACACATGCAAAAGGGAAAACAAAAACAACTGGTATTTCCAATTAAAAGGGGTAAATTAAAATCATACTGTATTCACTGTATCAGCAAGACAACGAAGTATGCACCCCAAGCCAGCTCTCACTGTCAACTTTTCATGAATCCGAAGGCACTGGTCGCATGTGGGACGATCCCCGGTAGATAATCCTCTATACAAGTATCTGGAAACAAAAGCAATCTTCAGCTAAACTTGCAAAATACATAAAACATCCAACAGCATAAATTTGAGGTAGGCCTTTAAATCACTCTCCCCCCGCTCCTCTTAGAAAAAAAGTGCTTATTAACAAGAAACTAGTTTCAGAAATGTTAGCAAAGGAGAAAAATCAGATTGGCAGACATTTGCAACTTCCATGGCAACCATATAACTCATACATTCTGTAATCTTAAACT
This sequence comes from Quillaja saponaria, assembly GCA_029379385.1. Classification (NCBI taxonomy): domain Eukaryota; kingdom Viridiplantae; phylum Streptophyta; class Magnoliopsida; order Fabales; family Quillajaceae; genus Quillaja; species Quillaja saponaria. The sequence goes on along the minus strand of CM055611.1, from coordinate 15,173,027 downwards.
ATTGCAGTATAAAATTTTCCTGTAGATTTTAACACTCTTCCTCACATGAAGGTCGAGGAGCTCCCAGCATTGAGTAGGCAATAGATAAACCTTTTGACACTTGACAATAAGTGGGCATGAATATAGGCAATTTGATATTCATCCTAGGAACCCTCATTCAATAAAGTGATATACCAATACTCAAGAAGATGAAACTACTAGAGACCAAAAGAAAATTCATAATTTGTAGCTTGCATAAATTGTTTTGTCATGGTAATCTTTTACTCACAATATAGTTTTGTATGAGTGTTAGATCTCTCAAAAATGAAAACTTGTTTCTCACACAGTAGCTAATACTGACTAGAACATGGTAGCAAATGTGGACAACAAAGTGCATGGTAATCAAAGACTCAAAATAAGGATGCATACCAGTGCAGCTATGATTTCTTAGTCTAAATTCTCAGCAGAGTAGGACTTCAAATGGAGTTCCTGAACTCATTTGGAAGGTTTGTATAAAGCAGCATGATACCCAACTTTAACCATAACTCATTCCCAGCTGTTACAGGAATACCAGAGAGAAAAAAACAAAAAAAACTACAGAAGTCCCTACAAGAAGGCAATGCTATTACAAACTAATGGATTCACAAAACTTCATATCTTTCTTCTGCAAATGACCTTGTGTATTTCAGTACCAAGGTATTCAAGTAAGATTCTTGGGGACCTTAATCAATTTTAAATTAGTACTCAATTAGAAGTTAATACGTCTAAAGACAAGGTAACGTTCATGAACAGTCCATGTTTCTCTTGTGAACAAACAATATCTATTTTCTTGAGGATAAATGAGGAAACATCACATTCTTTGGCTGTTTGAAGAGCTTGCCATTGTACAAGGCAAGTAAATGATCCAGTAAAGAACACAACCTATCAACAGTCTGGATGCTTTTCAGCTGCCTACCCTAAATTGTGTCAAGCTTCTTGCCATTGTATAAGGCAAGCAAATGATCCTGTAAACAACACAATCCACCCATCACTCCATTTGGCTGCCTACCCTGAATCATGTCAAGCTGATCCCAAGAGACCAAGAGAGAGTCAGCTATCACCAACTTGGCCTATCCATTAGGGCATTCTTCAGTTGCAGAACTACAAAACTGCAATAAAGTTACTGGACAATTTCTTGCATGAAGAAGTCTCTTACCAAAATGCAGTGCATGATGATCATCTGATTGATCCTTAATTTATTACAAATTGAACTTAAAGTAACACAGAGCAACCAAAGGAGGTCATTTCAATTGACCAAGAGCGCTCAAACAAACTAAATCAGACATCATAGCGAAAAAGAAATGAGAGGAGAAACAAATTCTTCTTCAGCATGGGGAATTGGGAAGCTTCAACAAGAACTTCAAACGCACAACCAATGGATAAGAACCAGATATCTTGATAATCTTTTAAAGGGTTCAAAATATGCCATCACAGTTTAAATTACTCAACATTCCAAAAGACCATCATCATGCATTACATTAAAGCATATAGGCACTTATAGCCGAATTCTTACATGCTTTACTTAAATGACTGCAACCGAAGTATAAATTTGCTTGTTGACTTGAAACAAGAATATCAGAAGCATTCCTATGAGATCCAGCATAATAAACAGGTAATGCATACAGTATCCCAAACAACTAGCAGTTGAACGCAGAATTTATAATCGGTAAGACTTAAATACCTTTTGTCCCCTGTTTCTTCCAACCATGGACAATACTAATGTGTATCATTTGAACATAATTGACATATCTCATGGCAGAGGTTTAAACTTTATAATCATAATAAACTCAGAACTAGAATCATATCCAATTTCCCCCTTTATTAACGAATTTGCCAGCACATTATCAGGACAGAAAATAAAAATATATAAACAAAGCACTTTGTAAGGATTTAGTGGCATATTCTATTTTCCAGCAACTTTTGTGCTCTGGTGCTGAACATACAATTCTAGGGAATATAATTTGCAGTAAATGTATAATAAATTTATGCTTCTTTATTGAAGGAAAAGGAAGAAACAGGGGGCAAGTGTTTAACAGTTCAAAGTTCTGCTACAATGCCCATAGGTATTCTTCTAAGTGCACATTTCAAATGCATGGATGGAACATACAATGGTAAGAAAAAATCAGGCAAGGAAAATCAAGCTGAAAAGGGTTGGTGGCTTTGATGACTGCTAAAGTTGCTAGGTGTTGAATAGGCACAGGAGGGGGCACTAGATAAAACACCTTTTGTTGATCCAACAAATCACAATGCCCCGTATAAATGTGAAGTTAAATAAAAAAAAGTGACATTTAACTACTCACTTCATGAGAATATCATAGTACTCAGGATCCAAAGAAGAAAGCATCCCATCAACATCCTTTATTGCCATAATAGCTCTATGCACGACAATCCAATTGGCAGACTGCAGTTACCAAAGATCACATCAAAATCTCTTTGATTCATAACAAAATGATGAACAGAAACTTAATGGAAAGAATAGAGGTGTGAAAGTGTTAGGAAGAAGTTTCAAATTAAATTATGAAGCTTATATCTACCCTATAACACTCGGCTCTGAACTGAACAAAACAGACAACAACTAAGTTTGAGTTCTGGGGGCTGGTAGGAAAGATACATCAAAATTTGAAAGCTCATCTCTTTCATTACTTTAAGTGACCCAGAATCTGAAACCTCCATCTCCAACTGAGCTGAATCTTAACAAATAAGCAACTAGATTTGTTGCATAGAATAGGTTTCTATGTTTATCAATAATAGAATAAAAGATATTAACATCAAACCAGAATGTGAATTCAAGCACTAAACCCTCCTCTCACTCTCCCAATTGCTAATGATCCAAGACATGACTTTCCAAAGAATAGTGAGAGAGTAAACCTTGCAACGTTCGTCTCGGGTCATTGGAGGCGAGCCTTCAAGAGCAGTTTTAAGAGCTTCAACTGGTTTATATCTGCATATGTAGAACAAAATCAAATTCAATCTTTTTCTTTCTTTGCTAGTGAAATAATCTGATCAAAATTCAGAATATCTGAGAGGGTTTGACACAAATTTAGAATCTGAACAAACAAAAAGAAAAGGGAAACCGCTACTGTTTGAGTAAGCTTTCAATCTTCCGAGTTTTGTGTTCGATTCTGGTGATTATGGCCTCTGCATTATCTGCTTCTACATGACCCTCTGCTCCTGCCATTTCTTCTTCTTCTCTCTCCTCAGTAGAATTTTCTCAATTGATGACCTTGGAAAGTATTTTCCCGAGAAAATTTTTATCTTTTCGCCTATATTTCTTATGGGCCGGGCTTGGACCAATTCACCATCCAAAGGAGTCAAGTAATTTATGGAAATTAATGCAATTAAAACAAAACATAGGGTTAAATATGTCATTTGAATAAACTGTCATAACTATTGCACTTATGAATTCTGCCATTAACTTAGCTTCAAAGTCTTCCTTGCTTCTTGGTCCCTATTTCACACAAAATCCAAAAACAGTAGAACATAATTGATCAGCATTGGCGAATTCGAGGCCTTACACCAAACCCCATTTCTTGTTTTCAGATTTAAACTCTCCTATTCTATCAAACCCCATTAGACAAGGTAAGTCTTACAGTCAACTTCTCTGCAAATAGCTGTTCTTTGCGCTCATTATCATTGTTCTACCACTGTTCCCTTCACAAGCTCCTGAATTTATCAAACAAAGCATACCATCCAAGTTCTGGGAACTTGTTCACCTTCTCTTCATTGGCATTGCTGTGTCCTACGGCTTGTTTAGTCGAAAAAATGTCTAATTGGACACTGAAACTCAATCAAAAATGGAAGTCACCCCTTATTATGTGTCCAAAATATTTCCTGTTTCGTCTATTTTTGAAGATGGGTATGAAAATCCAAGTGGGTCTGATGAGAAGAGGGCATTCCGTTGTTGGAGTTCCCAGTACTTTGAAGGTGAACCCGTGTCTGTGTGTTCCAAAGGAAGTATTTTTATAGATGAACAATGTAAACCCCTTTTTTCAAATTCCAAAAATGGTTTAGGTAATTCAATTAGTTGTGACAAAACCAATGTAGTTCGAGCTTGGAATTCAGAGTATTTTCGGAGTGATCCTGTGGTTGTAGTTACCCAACCAAACTATACTCTTGATGAATTTGGTGAAGGTATTGGTTACAATCTTCTGGGGCTACCTGTTAGGAGTCTAAAATCTAGGGCAAGAAACCCAGATAGTCATGAATTTATCAGTGGAAGTGAGTCTGGTTCAGGTTATAGGGATTCATCTAAGAGCTCTATAAGAGTAGGGATAGGACATTTGGGGATTTTGGTCCTTCTGATTTGGAGTTTAATGAAGTTGTCGAATCAGCTTCCAAAATTCCATGGCGTTCAAAATCTGTGAGTTTGGAAACCAAGTGAGAAGATGACACTGTGAATCGTCCTTCACAGTTTAGGCCTCCCTCAGTTGATGAAGCCCAATTTGATTCACTCAGTTCACAGTCTTTCTGGTCTTCATCTTTGTCGTCCCAAACTAGTTTATTTTCTTCCGTAGGACCCTCTATGTTTCTTATGTTTCTTTAGACAATACCTGATAATATAGGAAAATAACCATCCAATAATTAATGCCAAGTGACATAAATAACATATATGCATTGAAAAAGCACATAAATTATAACATAATTACTTTATCAATATTATAATACAGATCATAATGTCTCATTATAATTGTAACATCTTCACAATTAATTTACAATTAATCTATTCAACATCATAATTGCCCTATTTTATCATTATATAAAGGGAATAGCTTTCAAGAAAATGATAGATCATATTCTCCCTTCAAACATATTTTCCCTTTACATTTCTCTAACTTAAGCATCGGAGCTAGATTTAGCCCCGGACCTTTGTTTTCTACACCATGCAGGTATCCTTGAAGTTTAGCTAGTATGGAGGACAGATGGACCAATCAACAATCAGAATGTGGTGCAGATAAATTCTTTTATAACATTGGCTCCTTCCATGAAAAATTCATTTGATTTGGATTTCCAATCCCTGTACAAAAACAAAATCTCAAACATGGATGCTCCGTTCTTCGAAATTTTGTGGGTCACATGCACCCATGGCGCTGCCTCCTCATTTTGCTGAACAGAAGCATCTAAACAATTAGCGATGCTGCAATTTGTAAAATTTTATTCCATGACCAATTAAACATATTTTGTGGCATCGATTTACCCCGACTGCTAGTGTCCAAGTTTAAACAAACCTGTTTTTCTGAGTTTATGAGTAAAGGACATCCTCAAATTGAAGTAGAAGTCAAAGTGCAAAGTCCAATCAATTGCCCACTCATTTGGCCTTTTCACTCTATTCATCTTTATGAATCCCCAATTTATTTCTCATTCCCGTTGGATCACTCAAGATCAAGCGGCAGGTGATCAAGCCTACATACTCATAAATCATAAATCTCCAAGTGCCCATTTGAAAGAAATGATATTGTCTTATATGGTATCACCTGCCAAAAGGAGATGCACAATCCATCTGGCAATGATAATACACCACTAAGTTTATCGGCCAAAATCCACCAAAAGAAAAGAATTACTAAATTTGGTCAACTAATGGATCTGATTCCCTTTACCAATGCATTGATAGTTTTTTCGTAAGCTTGCAAAGTGCTAGTAGTGAACGTCTCTATGGCTACAAAAATTTGTTCCAGACCTTATTCCAATAATACTAGTAGCAGAAAGCTTGGAACAGTGCATTGTGTTCACATAACACAAACATAGGGAGGAACCATACTACTGGGCTGGTCCTCTGGCAATGAGAAAGCAATAATGATTTCCACCAAAATAAAAAGGGGAACAAAATGCTTTTTACTTTGTTATTTATAAGTTATCTTTTACACTTTGTTATTTACAAGTTGCTGTGCCTTAAAGAATAAAAAAAAGCCAACAGTTTTATTCTAATTCACATTTAGGAGATTTATTAATTATTCTACTAAAAGATCAAGTAAACGACATTTAGAAAGAAGTAGAAACGGCAATTATCTATGGTTAAATAACTGAAGAACAGCCTACACAGCTTAAATACCTGTCAGCGAGCCTCACGCTGGATTCCCGTCAATTTATGGTGCCTTATCAACTATTCTGATCTTCTGCAATACCGGATGTGAAAATATGGTCCAATCACTTACTCCAATGAACCTGGACACTCTTTCATGAGCTCTGGAAAATTCCGCAATCAAAGGCCACCGTTGGCTCGACCAGGTATGTTAATAAAATAAAATAAAAAACTGATTGGCTACGATAAATAGCTTTTAACTTGCTGTGATAAATGGCTCTTATCACTAGATATACTCAATTTGGTTCCATCACCAGGAACGTTAAAGATATATATACAAAACTTTATTGCATGTGTTATTGCACCTCTTGCTTGTTCATGCATCTCTCCTAGTCTAAAGTATCCCATTCAAGTTGTTGGCCGTGGTGTCCACTTATTATTATAATAATATATTCATCCAAATATTAAATGCCCAAGCCGTTGCCACCAAATACTTACTCTAAGAAACATATCTATAGCATGAGATTGTGAAAGGGCACTTGTGCACAATGACATTTAACTTTGATAATTTGCAATTTGTGTACACATCCCATTTACAATTGCACATAATTCATACATTTATACTATCCTAGTATATTGGCACCCTCTGGTCGATTATTGACACAAACTTTCTTAAGTCCAATTTTGACCTCGAAAAACCAATAAATGATCATAATTATTATTACTTAAATAGCTCGTTTTAACTCCTTATGAGATAATTCGATAAACTCAAGTTATTTTGAAGAGAAAATGAAGAAAAAGAAGACAAGGCATAGCTTGGGCCTTGAATTCCTAAATTGAATATGAGCCCACAAAATGAACATTTTTGGCAATTTTTCAAGGTCCAACTAAGGCTTCAAAAGAAAGAGCCATGTTGGTCATGATTATTCATACTCACCTACAGGTAATCATTTTAAATTCATATACTAACCATGTTAGTTTTTTTAATAACCATGTTTGTCATATATATGCTTCCTTCCCTAGACTATATATGTTAAACCTTTGAAGTGGAGAACAAAAGTGGTAGCATTTTTACCTACCTAGGCTTCTAGGCATGATTAGAAGCTACGTTTAGCTTGTAAGGCTAGACAGTAGTAATTTTGATTCACCTGCTAATAGTTTGGTCTACTAAAACAATCTTATTGTAGAAACAAAGTTAAAATATATAATATACATTTGCTCGTGACCGAAAACATGGCATGATCCACTCTTGCATGGATTATTGCAATCCCTTGCTCAATCATATGAAACTATGAAAGCACAACTTGGGGGTTCAGAAAACTCCAAATTATACTTCAAACAAACCATCAAGGCTCTCTCCTACCCAAGGCCCAACTTCTCTATTCATCTCAATCAAGGAGCCAAGAGCTCAAAACAATCAAGGAGTCAAGCTCAACCCAATCAAGAAGCCAAGAACTCAACTCAATCAACGAGCCAATAGCTCAACTTAATAAATGAGCCAAGAGCTCAAAGCAATTAATGAGCAAAGAGCTTAATCTAATCAAAAAGCCAAGAGCTCAACTCATTCACTGAGCCAATAGCTCAACTCAAATCAACGAGCCAATAGTTCAGAGCCAAGAGCTCAACTAAATTAATGAGACAGGAGCTCAAAGCCAAGAGCTCATCAAAATAGAAAGGCAAGCTAAGAGCTCATCCAAATGGAAAGGCGAGCTCAGAGCCTCAAAAAATGAGCTAAGAGCTACTCTCAAAATAAAATAAAAGTACAAGCTAAGAGCTACTCTCAATAAATTGAGCTAAGAGCTCACATAGCAATCAAATAGCACACAAAACAAGCTAAAAACTCAAGTCTGCAAATAAATAAATCTGTGCCTGTAGATACATTTCAGTCCGTGAATACAAGCACTGATTTTTTCAGAGACAAGTGTTAACATAGGAAAATATCTATCCAATAATGATATGACACTGTGACACAAATGACATGTATGCATAACTGACAAAGCACACAAATTATAACATAATTACCTTATCAATATTATAATGCACATCATAATGTCTCATTATAATTATAACATCTCCACAATTAATCTATTCAACATCATAACTGTCCTATTTTATCACTATATAAAGGGAACAACTTTCAAGGAAATGATAGGTCATATTCTCTCATCTACTCCTTAAAACATATTTTCCCTTTACGTTTCTCTGACTTTAGCATCAGAGCTATCATGGGGATTTAGCCCCAGACCTTTGTTTTCTACACCATGAATGGAGGACACATGGACCACTGGACCAGTCAACAATCAGTATTTGGGGCAGACAACTTCTGCTCTAACAATACCTACTTGGGAAACATGGATTTGGGGGAAAGAAGAACTTTCGTGGGTCTTCACCCTCAGGTTCACCATCACCTCCAGCTGATAGAACTCAATTCAAATCACTCAGTTCAAAGTCTTTCAGGTCTAGAACATCTATGTCATCCCAAAGTAGTTTTGATTCTTCCATTTACTCTAATAATTCAGAAACTAGGAACTTTGAAGATGAAGATTTGGGGGAAAGAAAGAGTAGTCATGGCTCTTCTTCCTCAAGATCACCATCATCAGTAGCTTCAGTGAATGGAAATGCTTCATTGAGTGCATTTTATTCTTAACGATATGGTAAGTGATTTTCGCTCCAAGATGACATGAAAAGAAAATACGAGTCTGACAATGATTTGGGGGAAATGAAGATTTCTCATAGCTCTTCTCCTTCTGGATCACAGTCATCATTAGCTTTGGTGAAAGGAAAGACCTCACTGGATACATTTCATTCTCCACAATATAGAATAGGCTCTTGCTCTTTGCTCCCATCTGGCATGAAGATAAAATTTGAGATTGACAATGAGTTGAAAGGATTGATTGGAAGTAGAAGAGAGGATCCATTAGATAACAAAAAGCCGGGGTTGGGTTCTTTGCAGTCAGAGCCAATACCTGCAAGCCTCACTAGAGCTTCATCCAAGGGAAAATTCGTCAGAACAATAAAATCATGGGTGTTTATGCCAAAGACATTGCAAGCTGGAGAAATATCCAGTAACCAATTTGATGCAAAGGTTGAAAAGACGCAAGAAAAAATCGAACCTGTATTTGTGAGAAGATAAAATGAAAAATGGAGGTCTTGATCATCTGATGAAAGGCACTCCATGTCCTAAGCCTAGGAAGACATATTCTAAAGATCATAATAGAAATATGCAACATCTACCCAAGAGAGCCGCTCAGGGGTTTGAAGATCATACCCAAGATAAAATGAAAAATGGAGGTCTTGATCATCTAATGAAAGGCACTCCATGTCCTAAGACTAGGAAGACATCTTCTAAAGATCATAATAGAAATATGCAACATCTACCCAAGAGAGCCGCTCAGGGGTTCGAAGATCATATAGACAGTGAGTTTGAAAACCTTCAAGTGAGCTCAGATGAAGATGCTATGTCTGGCTGTGTTAATGATGCAGGATCTGACTCTAATGAGGTTGATAAGAAAGCTGGTGAGTTTATTGCCAAGTTCAGAGAGCAAATTAGGCTTCAGAAAATGGCTTCAATTGAAGATATCTAAAGGACTCAGAACCAGATGGATTACTTTTAGGTGATACATATGCTTCTTCTGCTACATAGTTTTCTGACTAAATGGACATGCAGTTGAGAATTGCTCATTTTATCTTCTGTTTCATTTAGCTTTCCCCATTTTGATATGCATATGGTGATCTATTTTAGCACTTTAGGGCACCTGCTACTTGAACCACTGCACAAGTTAAATGTAGCACATTCATTTTTTCAAGTAGTATTTGGCTCTAAAATCGTGCACGGTTTATTTAACAAAAAAATAGTTACAAATCCCACCGTGTTCTAAAATCTGTCATGGGCATTTGTGTTGCATTGCTCAACTCTACTAGATCAAAGTATAGTCTGTACTCGGTGCTTCAATGAATCTGAAAATTTTCAGTTGCGGAATATCTTTAATGTATGTATGAATTATTCATTACTTGTACTTCGAACTTAATGTTACTTCAGAAACGTTGATTCCATGTCGAAGAAAAGAACAGATTCAGAAATCAATCTCCATCATGTGGAACAGAGTCCTACTTTAAGGAACGCTCAACCCTAGATCAGTCCCTTGGCATGCACATTACACAACATTGGTCTGAATTGAGAGTGAGTATTGTCAATAGAGACATGCTCCAGCTGGTTGTGGACTCCACACATTTCTGTTGAATCACTGAAAGTTTAATGCTGAATTGCTATTATATAATGGACTGAAGTCTTTTTAGTTTGGGCAAGTTGTAGGAACTTGGAACCAAATGACTACCACAAGGTTTCTGAGACAAGATTGTCAAATGTGTTCATGTACTTTCAAGTCTGACTGGCTCTTAACACGACAGATAGCATCATATAAAATCGAAAAAGAAATTTTTTTACTGTAAAATAAGTGAACCTTCTTTCCAAAATAGAAGCAAAGTAAAAATCACATCAGAACCTAATTTATATAAATGAACATTTTCTTCCCTTTATTTTGGGGACAAATGGACAATGTTGTTCTCCAGGCTACACAACTTTGATAGGCTTTGCCTTCCCGAAGCCGCAAACAACTTCCAATCCCCCTTAATTTTTACTTGGGTTCAACAATCTACAATACTAGAAACTGGGGGTTCAACAATCTACAATACTAGAAACTGAGTCCAAGACCACTTCCTCAGAACAGGCAGCTCAATTATGGCCAAAATCCTAGAACCTCTTCCTCACAATGAATGCCTTTTTTTTTCTTTCTTTCTTCAAGTCCTGGGTTTATTGAATATCTCAGAATGAATGCCTTTTTTTTCTTTCTGACTAGTTCCATATGTACTGAAAAAGTCAAGCTTCTATGTAACAATTGACCATAATCTAATGCAGAAGTAGAACCGTAGAAACATGAAACCATATAAAGTGCAGAAGCTACACCAAAATAGTGCATGGGATGATACTGAATAAAGAATTTATAGAGCTTCCTCCCCAGGTGCCCTATGATGAACTAGGGTCGCTTCTGAACTGGGATCAGCATGAAACTGCCCGTAAAATGCATAGACGCAAACTGCAATAATGCTGAGAATAACAAATCTCACCCATGCTTCATAGTGTAACTGTCAAAGGAACAAGTTTTCTTACTATCACTTGCCTGCTTCAACATATAAATTAACTCCATTGACTTGATTAATTCCATGGATACTTTCATCAGATTTTTGACAGTTGATGCAGACATACCTGTCCAAATAGGAACATGTTGAAGAAGATGCAAACAGCTGGCACGATGGGAACTCCAGGACAAGAAAACCCTGGTGCATCTGCATAAACCTGGAAAAGAAGAAGTTTGGAAGTAGATTAGCATGTGAAAAATACCAAATACACTGTTAGTGTAAAACTCAAAGTTAGTCCAATGATTCAAATGGTATGACCACCATCCATGATACTATTTATACTTGTCCAATGCCATAAAAATGAATCTGTATATATACATAAAAACTAAGAATTTTATTGGACAAATAATTCTTACCTGGCGGAAATAAAGTGCAGTAGAAGCAACCATTGCCAATATTACAGCTACAATCAGAAAAATAAACGAAACATCAAAGCGGAAGAGGAGCCCAGCACCAAAACCACAACTGGCAACAGCAATGAGGCAAAGAACACCTTCACACCAGTTAGACAAAGATACTAGATTTGCCCTCTTATCCTTCCAGCGAAGAGTTACTACACATGCTGAAACAACTGAATATCCAGTCTGAAATAAATGAAATGCATAATGTCAAATGCATAAAAAACCAACCATTACTCAATCACATGCAACCATAACAATGCTTATTTATTAGCAATTGCATTACTCAATCACACATAACCATACAAGTCATTGCAATAAGCACAATACAATGCTATTTACCACAATTACTAAACACATATGTGCAAAGTGCAAAGTGCAAACTAACGTAACATTGCATGAAATGCATAGTAATTGGAACCTAATAAAACACAGTCAGCATAATACATAGGCAAACACTGACACCCGTAGATACACAAAGCAACACACACTAGGGTAAGTGATTTCAAGATAGAAAGATACATACATTTAATAGCAACCTCAATATAACAGAAATGATAAATCAACCTTACCAATGAGCCAACAGAAAGAATGTGCGAGAGCATATGCACATTAAATAACCCAGCCAAAACAGTGGCAGCAGTACCAACCCAAACCTGAGAATAAACAGGAGTTTGGCGCTTGGAGTGCACTTTAGCAAATATAGAAGGTAGTAAACCGTCCCTTCCAAGTCCAAGATATAACCGAGACTGCTCAGGAGAACCATAATTTCCATTAGCACATATTACATTACAAGGCACACCAATTCTGTCATAATTTGAAGTGTTTCACCTGAACATAAAGACCGACAAAGGGTTGTGGTAAGTCCAGCAACAGCACCTACGCTGATGAGGATAGAAACATAATTTAAGCCCTTTGATTTAAAAGCTTCAGCAAGAGTTGCATCTTCCCCAAGAAATTTGTACGGGACCATACCAGTGATCACTAGGCAGACAGCAATATATAATGCAATACATATAAAGAGACTTCCCATGATGCCAATTGGCAAATCTCGCTGAAATATCATAGATGAAAGAAAATAAAAAATTGTCAACAGCATCTAAAATCTTCAACAAAACGATGGCTTCCACGGGATCAAAGCAAACTCAAGACAACAAACCTGTGGTCTCTTTGATTCTTCCGCTGAATTAGCAACTGCATCAAATCCAACATATGCAAAGAATACAACAGTCGCCCCAGTAAATATTGGTTTTAAACCATTTGGAGCAAAAGGAGACCAATTTGAAACATCAACCTTAAAAGCACCAGCAAAGATGACAAAAATAACAATGACTACCTGCAGTCAATAGTAAAATCATTTTTGATTATGCTATAATCATAACCCTAAACTGATATGGTGCTTGATTTTAGAAAGCAGACAAATGGAAAACATACCTTTGTAATAGTCATAAGGGAGTTTACAGCGGAGGATTCTCCAACACCCCAACAAAGCACTAAAGTCAGAAGTATAAGGAGAATTGGAGCTAAGATGTTGATGGATAGAGCTCCTCCAAGGAACTCTTGACCACCATGCCCAATCCAGCTTGGGATATTATCTTTGAAGATGGGAAAGAGCTCCAAAACTGTTACTATATAGCTTGCTAAGCTTCGTGCTATGCTAGCTGCCCCAATATGATAATCAAGCATTAATTGTGCGAAAACAAGAAAAGCGGTGAGTTCATTGAAGGCTGTGTATGCATACAAGTATGCTCCTCCAACAATAGCAGGAAAACAAGAAGCTAGCTCAGCAAAACAGAGTGCATTTAACACACACGATGTTCCAGCAAGAAGGAAACTAATTGTGACTCCTGCATTGTAGCAATAAATTCAGAATAAACCAAAAACTAAGAATGGTAAGCGCACACAATTAAGCATCACATGCCCCAATACTTTATAGGAATTTTACAGGTGAATCCAACTTTTTAGCATGTAACAGATATTGGCAGGACTCTTTAGCTCAATGTATTATTTAACAACTAAAAAAGCGTTTATGATACTGGACAACTGGAAAAAAAAAAAAAATTTCTTGGAAAACTAAACAAGAAAACTTTGGAGCATTTGTAAATAATTCCATTCCGTATGTAGACATAAACAAAAAGATTTTTTCTACCAAGTACCCGATAATGTGTAAGACAAATAACAGGATTAAATATTATAAACGTCCTAAATATATAACCTTTAAGGGCACTATTAACAAGATCATATATAAATAAATCTGGTGATCTAGTTACTAAGTACTGACTCTTGTCTTTTTGTGTCTTAATTCATGCATGAAGATAACGAAAGCAATATAGATTTCCATGCTCAACACTCGGCAAAATTAATAAGATCCCCAGTACAATTCCACGTTGTTAGTCATTTTATTTTAAGTTATAGTGTCACTAGAAATCAGGAAATTTAGAAGAATGCCCAACGTTTCTTTAACTACTAAGTGTTATCATGTTATGTACAAGTATACAATTTTCGTTCCTAAATATCCACTAACAAACAAAACATTAAAATCTAAAATACCCCCTCCTAGATACTAGACATAGTTAGAGTATATTTGAGTATATACATTACTAATGTACCTAGGCTCATACTAGACTAGGTTCACTCCCTAAATCACTCTCCTTGTAATTATGACAATAGGCTTCAAGAGGCTCGCTCCTCCAGTATGCTCCTCCATAGGCTCCCTATGCCTATATAAAGGCATGCACTCTTGTAAACATATAAATCTCATACCAAGCAATACAAACATTTTTCACTTCAACTTGGTATCAAACCTAAGTCATTAGAAATTTTGCCCTCAGGTCCTTTGGCGACAGCCCCAACCCTAACCTCAACTCTATCACCTGCTAAATACAACTTAACTAAAACACTTTTCAACCCACCTGCATAGCTAAAGCGTTGAGCTCTATATTCGCAAGCACTCCAACTCTTGCAATAACCCAAAATCGTGCAAAACTCCATGTTCCACATGAGGGGTATCAATGTGGGTAACTCCCACATCTCTAACTTAAAGTATCTCTACACCCTTCATAAGTCTATAAGCCTCATGGCTCGCTCTAACACTTCGGCCATTGCCACCGTGCAGAACTCCACATTCCACATGAGTGGAGTGTCAATGTGGGAAACTCTCATATCTCTAATTTAAAAGAGCTCCACACTCCTTATAAGTCTATACACCTCTTCTTACTTGGGACACTGTTCAGCTCATTCAAATTCCGCCATCATCTTCCTCATTCAAAAGACACTGCTGTTGTCCGTCCATCACTACCCATCTCCGAAAGACTTCCAGCATTTAGTTTCCAAATTCAACATGGTTTCACAATGATTTTGAGGGGAGTTAGAGTATATTTGAGTATATACATTATTAATGTACCTAGGCTCATACTAGACTAGGTTCACTCCCTAAATCACTGTCCTTTTGTAATTATGAAAATAGGCTCCATGAGGCTCCTCCATTAGACTTCTGCACAGGCTCCCTTAAAGGCATACAGTCTTGTAAACATGCATATAATTCTCATATCAAGCAATACATTTTCCACTTCAACTGACATAATTGCAAAAAAATAGTAGAAGACTCTAATTTTATCGAAAATGTCCCCTTTTAGCAACGAAAATAAGCTTAAACATGGCTTCAGGAAACAAATCGTTCCTCCATAAAAAATTAAAAAAAATAAAAATAAAAGTGAAAAAGAAAATTACACACCAGGCCCGGAAACACGAGCAACGGTTCCGGTGACGACAAAAATTCCAGCTCCGATCGAAGCACCAACTCCAAGAAGAATGAGATCAAACACGCCAAGCCTCCGGACAAGGCCCTGACTGGAATTCGTTACGCCAGCTGCTTCTGATGGTGTGCTTAGTTTTTTGGCTCTAAGCGCCGACGACCAGAAATGAGCGAAATACGACTGAGAAGTCGACGACGACGAAGAGTTTACATTGCTACTATTCTTCTGTCCTGCCATGGCTGAATTATAGCTATTGTGGGCAGAGGAACCCTGAGGAAGGAAAATAATGGCGTTTGGAGTTTATAATGTGATTGTATTTATATTGCCGGGAAAAACAGAAGAAGGACGTGGACCCCACATATCAAATTATTTTTGTTCAAATTTCTGATTGTTTCGATAATCGGTAATAATTGATAAATTATTTGTGTCATGTATTTGGACACTTTGTCGTACCAAATTCCAAAAAGTAGCATTGGTTGAATTAGAAGTAAATATTTAATCGTTTTGCAAAAGTAGAAAGTTATTAATTATAATTATGAATTTAAGATAGATTTATAAATTTTATATATAGAAAAAAGTTTTTCAATAATGAGTTATCATTCTTAAATTATTTTAATTTTAATAATTATATTTATTACTAATTATAAAATATATATTTATATAGTTGCGGCAAAAATCATGTGAATTGGTATAGTTATAGACTTTTTCTAGCGAGTTTTTTTAAGACATTTGTTAATATTTTATAAATAAAAGATTTATAATATTAATTATGATAATTGATTATAATATTTAATATATAAATTACTACTTTAGAAAATTTAAATTTTCAAAAAATATATTTATTTTATTTTAATAAATAGTCTTAGAGCAATTGTTAGAAAAACTCATAATTACAAGACAATTCATTTTTGATTGACGGTTTGCAATTGCTTGGTTTGTGAGAAATCACCGATTAATAAATCACCAAAATTATTACCTAAAAAAGTCTAATCACTACGGCGATGAGGTCTTTAGTTCTTGCTAAAACAGATGTGCTTGAATCTTTTTACTTATGCGTGGAGCCTTAACATGAACAAACCATGTAATTTTTTATTTATTTTTATTTTATCAAATCTCAAAAAATAAATTGATAAGAAAAGAAAAATATCCATCTTATGGTGAATAAAGAAAATATCCATTGCGGATACACGACATGTAAGAATTTTAGTCAAAATTTGTAGGGTACAAGCTCATCCAATCCCGCACGCCTATTATATATATTTTTTATTTTATATATTTATTAAAAAAATAAAAATATAATAGATTTTTAGACTTGATTAAATTATGCTTTTACTTTATTTGAATATGAACATGACGATTTGATGATATAATTTTTATTGTGTTTTTATCATAAATAAATCAAGAATTATATGATTTTACTTAATTTGATTCAACCCTTTTAGAACTAGAGGGTTGTGTAAGGGTTTAGAATTTTTTTGTGGATTGGGTATAGTATCATCCTACCCGCGATGAGTAAGCGACAAGTATAGATAATGGGTAACGGAGGACGGGTAAGATATAGGTTTGGCAAAACCCGCCCCATTGTCATGCTTAGAGAAAACTAATTAGTGCGTACATGAGATGAAGGAAGAGATTGAAAAGATAGAGGCTAAAGTTCCCGTTAGATGCAAATTAATGGTCAAGATTATGCAATCTCATTATTTTTTACTAAAAAATAACTTTTTCTGTATTTAATGAATTATACTTCGCTTTTATAGTTTCATTTCCCCTTTTGCATTCTTTTTTTTAGTTCGGTTCTAAAAATTTTCTTAATCAATTTTATCCTTTTAAATTCAAATTTTATCAAATAAGTTTCGTTCTTTCATTTACTATGTTATGAATTACAAAACAACTACACTTAATATACAAATAATAACATACATAAGTTGTTTTTATATTTTGCAAAACTTTTTTTGTCATTTTTTCATTAAATTATGTAAAATTAGTGTATTTATGCATAATATGAGAATGACAAAAAATAACTTCAATTGTAAAATTATGAATCCTAGAGGATGAAATTGATTAAAAACATTCATGAAAAACTAAATTAAAAACTAGAGACAATTCTAGAAGGATTAAAATAATATTTAAGCTTAAATCTAATAATCTCATAACAAAAAATTATGAATTAACTACTTGATCATAAGAAATAATTGTCAGTAAAAAAGTATTATACACATAATCTAAACTTCTAAAATATATGAAATTCCAATTGAGCAACGAGCATCAATAGATCACAAAATTAATTTTAATTTCTTACAACCTAATATAGTAAAACTAAGATGTGAATTGAATATGAGGATAATAAATTAAGAAAATTAAATAATAGAATAATTTTCATACTGAAGCACATAAACTAAGTGGGATTGATCTATATAATTTGAGAAGGAAAAAAAAAAGGCATACATCAAATAGAAAAATGTAAAACTCTTGGCAAAAAAGAAAAGAAATTTGCATACAAATATAAAATTTATAGAATATCTTCTAAATTGAAAAAAAAAATAAACAAACAAAAAAGAGAAACATTAATATTTAAAAGAAAAAAGAGAGAGAGAAATTCAATCTTTACTATTATTGACATATAATTATTGAGAAAATATAATTTTTTTTATATAACTTAAAAGTTAAAACAATCATGAAAATTATACACTTAATATTTCTTTTAATTCATGATAATTATTTAAAATTTTAGTTCATAAATTTGAGAAAAACTAAAAAAATTATGATTACTAATTAGGAACTTCTTAAACACAAAATTTGAGAATTTTAATTTTAATTACTATTGCCACATAATTATTAAAAATTATAGATTTATTAATATTTAGAAGAATGAATTAAAAAAAAAATCAATAGTTCTAAAACAATTATAGTCTTATTGATTTTAAAATGGAAAATTTTAAAAAAAATTAAAATATATTTGAAGCAAAATAATAACTAAACATAAATATATAATAATAAAAACTATAATGATATTTACAAAAATAAAAAAATTTCGGCCATTAAACTACTTTCATTTGTAATATAGATATGGATAAGAGTTGTAAAAGAACCTTGGGAAAATATGTACATTTTTATTTAATTTAGGGTAAATATCACTACTAGAAATTACAATATCTGTATTTGTTATCTACGTTTACAATTAAGGTATCAGCGTTCGCAAAAAAAAAAAATACATTTATAGTAAAAAAAATAATCCAGCAAATGCTAAAAAATGAAATGCAAATGCAAAAAAATATAACTTATAGCATTAAATTCTGCAAAGGAGTCTGCATTTGCCTGTTTCTAAATTGTGTCTATAATGGTAAACCCAGATATTTTGAATTGGCACCAAATTCTGCCAAAATTATTTGCGTTTGTGGGCATACACAATTAATAAAATAATACTTTTATTAAAAATATCTTCTTTTATGCGTCTACCATTTAATGTGACTTATGTCTAGGGATGGCATATGCAGAAAAGTCTATCTAGTTTAAACCCAGATCGTGGCTCTCTTTCTTCTCCTTTCTCTTCTTCCTCCTCCTATTGCAGCCCTACTCCTCTCTGCCACACAGTCGCCATCCAATAAGTTACAACTGCCATCGGGCCACTAGCTCGCCGCTCTCCAGTCTACCTTTTGCCAGCTTCAAATCTAGAGAGATCCACACAAAAGGTACGTTGTATATATATATACATACCACACATTGATATTTTTGTATTGTTTTTTAGGTAACTATATATACACATCTATGTAGATCAGAAAGTTTCTTGCTTGAATGTAACACATTTCTTATAATAATAAATTGATGTGTAGTTATGTATAGATTAGCATATATGAGATATAGGGGTTTGGTATTGTATTGTGTTATATATGATTTAGGTAGAGAATGAACTAGAATTTTGATAATGCCTAGCTAGTTAGTACTAATGGTAGAGAAATTAAGTAAAAACATAATTACCTAGTGTCTAGTTACTTGTCCAAACTCTTATATATTAATTAGATTTATATTTTATCATTAGTTTTTCTATAAATAAATCATATCTAATTAGTTGAAACTTCAATTAAAGATCCAATACCTTAAAATCATGAAATAATTTTATCCCCTTGCCTTAATTAACCTTTAAAATATTAATTTAATTAAGTCCAATAAATGATCTATATACCTAGATAGGTTATTTAATTAATCCATATATATGCCTTAAAACCTTACAAACATATTTATCCAAAGACATGCCTTAAGTACATAGAATATATAAAATCTTGAACATAATTACCTAGTTCTAAATCTAATTAACAAAACTAACAAAATTTTAACATAATAAAAATAAAGGAAAAATCTCAACAAAACAACAAACTTCTAAATTACTTAATTTAAAAGAATACCTCCTAAATAATGCTTACCTATATTGTAATTGTATAGATTCACAAGAAGGCTTATATATTTCAATTGTATTGCATAACTATATGTACTAATATCTCATAATTATGTGTAATAATAACTATGTGTACTTATATATGTTTCACAACTATGTGCACTAACATATGTTTGTCTATTAATATTTCAATTCATAATGACATCATATATGTTAAATATCTATTGCATATCATATTTTCTTAGAAACCCATTTGAGTATCGTTTTAAATGAACTAATATATGTTCGTCTAACACAAAGAAGATATATTAATTTTATTCAAAACGATTGTTAAATTGTCCAAGTTAAATGCATAGTTTAGGAAAGCGAACACTCCATTTGTTATAGTGATATACTTAACTTTTTGTCCATTTAGTTGAAATTTTAATTGTGTTTCTTTATATTCTTTGGGTACATACGTAGACATAAGGATATTGGCTAGCTTGTCTATGTTGTGTGCTTAGGAGACCATAGCAAAATGTTGCCCAAGTTTCACCAACTAAGGACAAAAAGATTAAACATATATTTGAAATGAGAATGTGTCTTTCCTGAATAGGATAGGATCAACCATTAGGATGACGTTGAAGGTGGTAAAGAGCATATATATGAATATTTGGTTAAATTTTAATTAATCGAGTTGAAGTGTTATATAACTAACGTAGAGACAATATTTGTTGATAGAAGCTGGATATACCGTCATGTAGTGGATCATGTGTTGTCAATTGAATTTACGGAACGGGTTAAAGAATTTCTCAACTATGTGTTTGCCAATACAAATTTTACATTTAACAGATTAATTTGGTGTCTTCGCAAAATCTGTGACAATAGTAAATTTCATACTAAAGATGAAGTAATCCTTCACCTCTATAAGAAGGGTTTTGTTGCAGCATATAGACAATGGAGTCTATATTGTGAGGTTCGAGCTGGTAATACTGCTAGAGACGATAGAGTATATGGAAGCTGAACCATCAAATGTTATTGAAGATGAAATATTACCTGATATGAACCTAGATGACAAAAATGATGTTGGACTCAGTAGGCCTAATTTTGGGACTAAGAGAATCTCAATCTAGAAGCTATAAAGTTTTATGAGATGTTGGCAATTGCAGATGATCTAGTATGGGTAAGGTGTGAAGAAACCATCCTTTCAGTAGTGACTCAACTGTTGAACAGCAAGTCAGAATTCAATGTTTTGGAGAATTGTTACAATAAATTCTTCCAAATCATTAAGGGTATTCTACCGAAGGATGAGAAGTTACCTGAATCTTTTTACAAGTCTAAGAAGTTGGAGAAAGAGTTAGGACTTGGTTATGATAAGATTGATGTTTGTCCAAATCAATGACAGTTGTATTACGATAAAAACGAGTGCATAAATGCTTGTGATGTTTGTAAAAAGCCCCGTTTCAAGGAATGTGGTAAAAAGAATATACCTCATAAGGTATTGCAACACTTACCGATCATGAGAAGATTACAAAGGCTTTATTGTAAAAGACATGAGATGGCATTAGAAAGGTAAACAAGAAAAACCTGACATAATGATACATCTATCGAATAGAGAGGCATGGAAGCACTTTGACGAAGTCCATCCATCATGGTCATAAGAAACAAGAAATGTCAAACTAGGGCTCTCAACAGATAGATTCACTCCATTTGGTAATTTGGGATCTCAATATTCATGATGACCAATGTTTATCACTCCTTATAACCTTCAACTAGGCATGTGTAAGAAGAAGTACAACATTTTCTTGACTTTGCTAATTCCTTGGTCCACTCAATCCTAGCAAGAATTTTGATGTCTATCTCAGGCCTTTAATATATGAGTTGAAAATACTTTGGAGAGACTGGCGTCTTGACTTTTAATATGTATTTGAATCAAAACTTTATTATGAGAGTTGCTCTTCTATAGACGATTCATGATTTTCCTACTTATTGAATAACTTCTAGGTGGAGTACCTATAGTAAACTGTCATATCCTATATGTATGGAACATACAAAATCCTTCACACTAAAGAATGGTAGAAAACAATATTGGTTTGATTGCACATCGTCAATTCTTGTCTAAGCATCATCTGTTTCGAAAGTAAAAAAATAATTTTCAAAAGAACACCATTAAGAAAAGCTCACCACCCCCCCAGATTGACAAGTGATGAGGTTTTTGCCAAGATTATATCATTTGATATCTTAACTTCATTTGATATCTTAACTTATGGAAATGATCATCATTGTATAAAGATGAGTATATTATTGGAGTTATTGTATTGGTCTACCAACCTACTACGCCATAACTTAGACATCATGCATATTGAAAAGAATATGTTTAACAATTTTTTTAATACTGTTATGAACTTTAAAGGTAAAGCAAGGACACTTCACATCAAGATTTGAAAGAGCTATGTCATCGACTAGAATTGGAGCTGCATAAGATTAATGGAAAATAGTTAAAGTCGAAAGCAACCTACGTTTTGAGCGAAGATGATAAGAGGTTGGTTTGTAAATGGATTAAGAATTGTGTGAATTTCCCTGATGGTTATGCTTCTAACTTATCTCGTTGTGTAAACATGAAAGAATGCAAAGTTTATGGTATGAAGAGCTCTGATTGTCATGTGTTCATGCAAAGGTTATTGCCAATTGCATTTCGAGACTTCATTCCGAAGCCAATTTGGGATCCAATTACAAAACTTAGTCATTTCTTTCAAGATATTTGTGCAACTGAATTGAAGTGTTCCACATATGGAGCAACTTGAGTCAAATATACTCGTGATGCTTTGTAAGTTAGAAACTAAGTTAATACCTAGTTTTTGGGATCCTATGGAACATTTGTCGATTCACTTGGCATATAAGACAAAAGTTGGTGGCCTAATGTAATATCATTTTAAAAGGTAACTTTCAGATTTCTTACATTGGTTATTCTTTTTTTCTTACAATTGTATATTAAATATTATATAACATTCATTAATTGGATGTTATATAATATGAAGAAAAAAGTCTGCAACAAAGCATAGGTTGAAGGCTTAATTATCGAGACTTACATACTCGAGGAAACATCAAATTTTTGTAGCCTTTACTTTGCAAGAAATGTGCATACAAAGATGCTAGAACTAGGCTAAAATGATGATGATGATATTGATCAAATTGGTTAAGCATCTATATTTTTTTATCTTGGTAAAACTATTGGACGTGCTTAGTTTAAACAACTAGAAGATTGCAAGTATAACAAAGCAGTGATATATGTTCTTCTCAACAATGAAGAGATTGGACCCTTTGTGGAATAAGTTTCAAAAACTCTGCATTGGTACTTTAAACTTTTTACACACAACTTATCTTGTCATACATTTGTTTGTAGTCAATTCGATTCAATAATAAGAGTAAATGATCCTAATATCACTGATGAACAACTCGAGAGATTCTGTGAAAGCAAATTTCCACAATGGCTTATGCCAACTAGTAAGAATTTCAGTTGATTATAATTAAACTTAACTCTATTTCATTATTGAATTCTTTATTCTTACATATGTCATAATTATGTAAGTATTGCGTGATGTAAGTGTTGATAAGCATGTATGCGATATAGCTATGGGTCCAAATCAGTATGCTTACTCTTATAATGGATACATCTTAAATGGTTATAGGTTTCACATAAACATCATGCAAAAATGCAATGAATAATGGTGTCTGTGTGAAAGGAAGCTTTTATGATGCATGTGATTACGATTTTTACAATATGTTGACTGATGTGATTGAGTTGGAGTATGGGGGTCCCAATAACAAAATTGTCTTTTTTAAGTATCAATGATATAATTCTTCTGACAAATGACTGAAAGTTGACTTGCAACATGGTTTGATTGAGATAAATCACAAATCCAAACTTAACTCGGACGAGCTATTTGTGTTTGGTTATCAAGTGATACAAGTTTTTTATGCAAAATATCCTTATAAGAAAAGAGAAAGGCTTGATTGGTGGGTAATATGTAGAGTGAAACCAAGAAATTTTGTTAATTTACCAATGACTGAAGATAACAAAAATGTTGTGCCGATGCATTCACACTTTTTTCAAGATCAAGAAACATAATGTTCAGTTCCAGTTACCATTAAAGATGATGACAGTCTACCTAAATCACTTCACGACGGAAATGTGATTAAAAAGGGCAAAAAGATATTAGGGTAATTGTTAATGATGACTTTATTGATGACAATGAAATTATCTCAGTTGATGAAAAAGACAATGATGAAAGGAAGTGTCGATCAATGAAAATGATGAGAATTAGTAGTTCTTTAATTATAAATATGCAAGTAATTCATAAATAGTTCATATCTTAATTAGGACAACGTTATTTAGTTTTGTTATTCATTTTATAAATAACTAACATAATCATATAAATTGTTGTTTCTGGGACACATATTACATAGTTATTCCTAGAAGTACGGATTCTTTTGATTCATTTTCATTGTGGATTCTTGAGTAATATTTTTATTATTAAGTTATACATTAAATGTTTACATTTGGGTTTGGGAGGCAAAACGACCAAGCACAAGTTTGTTTTGGATTCTAGGAATACCGGCATGACCAAGGGACGAATAAGACTTGTAAGAAGAAACGAAATGTCATTTGAATAAACAGTAAGGATAGAAGGATAGTGTTACTGTTTCAAAGCAAAATCTTTGTAATTCTGGGTTCATAGGGCAAAATAGTCAAATACAAGTTTGTTTTGAATTCTAAGAGTATTGGCACGATCATAAGGACAAATAAACATGTAGGAAAAAACAGAATTCCATTTGGATTAACGATTAGGATATTAGGACAATGTTACTGTTTCAAGGCAAAACCTTTGTAACTCTGGGTTCAGGGGACAAAACGATCCAACACAAGTCCGTGTTGGATTCTAGGAGTACTTGCATGACTATGGAAATGAATAAGACCTGTAAGAAGAAATAGAATGCCATTTATATCAACGGTTAGGATATTTGGATAATATTATAGTTTTAAGGCAAAACCTTTTTAACTCTGGGCTCGGGAGGCAAAATGGTCAAACACAAGTCTGTTTTGGATTTCTAAAGTACCAACATAATCGTAGAGACGAATAAGCATGTAGGAAGAAACAAAATTTTATTTGGATTAACGATTATGATATTAGGACAATGTTACAGTTTCAAGGCAAAACTTTTGTAACTATGGCTTTGGGGGCCAAAAATGTCAAATACAAGTCTATTTTAGATTCCAGGAGTATCGACACGACTGTAGGGAAAAATAAGATTTGTAAGAAAAAACAAAATACCACTTGGATTAATGGTTAGAATATTAGGACAATGCTACAGTTTTAAGGAAAAACCTTTGTAACTTTAAGTTTTAGGTGAGAGGGGCAAAATAGTCAAAGACAAGTCTATTTTGGCATTTCAGGAGTACCGGCATAACCCTGAGGATGAATAAGACCTATAGGAAGAAATGGAATACTATTTAGATCAATGGTTTCGATATTAGGACAATATTACAATTTTAATGCAAAACTTCAAAAAATTTTGCTTAATTTTTTTAAGTTACAATTTTAACTTATATACATATTAAGTTAGGTTTAATTTAACTACTTAGAACTTATTTATTTTGATTATTTTAGGTTGCATCTCATACTACATCCATGTCTTCGCATCTTAGTCAGGATATATAACAAGCAAACTTGAGACAGCCAAAGACAAGTTAAGATTTTATATGAGATGGTTATTTTTACAATTTTTGTAAATAATTTTAATCTTATGTACAATGATTTTTGTATAATATTTTCTTATTTATATGAAATTTAGAATTTATACAGGTATTTACAGGTACAAAATTATAAACTTGCATAAAAGAAGAATAATAAAAACAAAAAATTTACACCATCTGTGTTCTTAAGTTGGAGTTTCTGCATCTGCAAGCTTCAGACACAGAAAAATTTATAAATTTAACAACAAGTGCATCTATATTTTCTACGCCTGTCGGGCATACTTTGAAATATTTATGTTTGCACTTTTGCATCTGTCATCCAAACGCTTATAAGTGGCCAAAAGTTTTTGGCAGTCCAAATTTGTGTCTGTCGTCCAGATGTTACTACACAGACGTAGATAATTTTTTGTATCTGCAGAGGCAAAAACTATTATCTAAGACTGGTTATTAGTGTCTGCGTACCTGAATTTATGTGCAGCCGCAGATAATTTACTACGTCTATATTTGTAACATCTGTGTCTGTATTTGTAAGGTCTGCAGTCTATATTTCTTGTAGTGTATTACATTACCTATATATAGTTTATATGATTTTAATTTTGTTAACTTGCTGTTTTCAGACTATTACTTTACCCACTTGAGATTGACACTATTATTATTTAACTCACCTTCCTTCATTTTTAATCCAATTATATAAGATAATAGAAAATTTAGAGTATACATGCAAATTAACTTAATTTTTTCTTTTTAGCTCAAAAAAAATATATATATAACATAAATTTTTCTATTAAAATTAAATTAAATAAAAGAATGAATTAAAATGTATGGAGATGGGTTAACTAATAATATTATTAATCTCGGTCGGTAAAATGATATATAGTCCATAAACAAAATGATATAAATATAGGTGGATAAAATGATATTTACCTTTAATTTATATATGGATTGTACAAGCACTTGGATAAATATAGACCTTTTTACTACGCTAAACTGTAATGAATTATATTTTTTGGCTTAACCATTTTACTAAATTTTGAGATTTTTGTTTTGTTTTTTTGTTAGTGATCAAGTAGTATCTAGGTAAGATATGCAACTTATCTAATTAACCCTCTTTGGCTTACTCAAAACTAAATTATTCATGTTAAAATTAGAGAATTTCAAAATTTAATGAAAAGGAAAATACATAATCATTCAACACATGTGAAATTAAAGGAGATACTTTTGAATGTAATTGATACAATAGTTTTCTTTTCTATCTCTCCCTTCGGAATATTTTAAGAAAAGTAAAAATTAGTATAATATTATAATGATTTAATATTCTCTTTTATTATAAGTTTAAGTTTTTAGATGAGATTATAATTTATGAAAAGTTTTGTTAATAATAGGCCTGCCTTGAACTAGATTAGAGAAGTAATTAATTGAGATGGGCATAATGTGGTATGAACACACCTGATTGTTACTGTTAAATAAAACAAGAAAGAAATTAGTTTGCTAAATAGGCTAACAAAGCATGCCAATTTATAGATGTATCTTCATATTCTGTTATATTTTAAGATATTTCCTTTAGACTTGGAATGAATTGGTTTCTTAAGATTGAGATGTATAAAACTTTATTTAAGTTTCTAATGTTATTTGATTTAAACCAAAATTAAAACAAAAAACAAATCAAAAAAAGGAAAATGTATATATCATTTGTAATGTTATTCGACCATAAATATATTAATGTTTGAGACACGTACTTCACCATAATCTCCTTTTCTTACAAACATCAAGAACTTTCAGGATTTTTGGACAGAAGGGTCCAAGTCCCAAAATTTTCGAACAAAATGGTAAATTTTTTACTTCAACAGCCAAAATAGGATAAACTCTGAAACCGCATTTTCAAAAACCGTTTTCTGGTCTGATTCACCATGCATGTCACCCCACAGACCCCACAACACACACCTCACGGGTCCACGCCGATCAAATTAATTGAGCCCTGAAACTGGGTTTTCAAAACCCGATTTCATTCAAATTTTGTCCCCCCGGTGGGACAAGCCCTAAAACCAGCTTTTGTAAAGCCGTTTCAGGGCTGGCATTTACCAGCCTTGCAATGCTGCAGCCTACCCCTGCACCCCCTGCCAGCCTATCCCTTTCTACCCGCTGTAAGCCTACCCCTGCCCTACGTACAATAATTTTAATTTTGCAGAGCATACATGCATGCTCTGCTTTCCCCCTCTCCTCCACTTTATTTCTTTCACTCCTCACCACACAACTGTAGGAGAGAGCTCTCCTCCTACAAATACCTCATTTCCTCCCTCATTTTCTTCATACCCTCATTCCTTAATCTCTCATTTTCTTCATACCCTCGTTCCTTGATCTCTCATTTCCTTCATCCCTCATTTCCTTAATCTCTTATTTTATTTTTCTTCACAGTATTTGTGTTTCTTCTTCACAGCGTTTGTATTTATTCGCAGCAAAATCTTAGGTAAGTTATAAAAATTTTTGTTTAAGAAATTATTATTATTATTGTTAGTTAAATTAAATTATTAAATTAATAAATAATTATTTATAATCTATTATTTTTACAAATTTTAATCATATATATTATTATATATATTACAATTAATGAAATTATAATTTATATTATTTATTATAATTAGTAATATTTAATCAATAATAATTAGTTAAATTACATATACCATTTAATTTTTTTAAAATAAAATATAAAATAGAAATTACATAAACCATTTTATGTTAAAATCGATATATATATTTTATTATTCTAAGTTTATTTATGTTTTTTTAGGATTATTGTTGAAAATCTCGTTGCCGGTGATGATACTTTTTGCTCATTTGCTTCTTACCTAGTAAGTCATAAAGAAGAAAGAATTTTGTAGAAAGTTGTATTTATCATTGTTGTATGGATGTACCTATATTTGCAGTAGTTTTATATTATAATTGTTGAAATATTAATTTTTATTATATGTTATAATAAAAAAATTGTTGAAATTGTAATTTTTATGATAATTGCAATAATTAGTATATTTATGATATGATAAATTATTAACTTTTTCAGGTTTAAATTAATAATTGATATTTATAAGTTTAAAATAGTAATTATGTGACATTTAAATTAATTAATAATTTTGTGACGTTTAAATTAGTTAGTAATTTTATTTGGCTTAAAATAGTAATAATTAAGATTTGAAATAATTAATAATTTTATGACAGTTTAAATTCACTAATAATTTGGATGGTTTTTAAATAATTAGTAATTTTTAGTAAATTTATAATATTTATGATAACATATTTATGATCATTAATTAATTAAATGTATTTTAATAAAAAAAATTAAACTAAAATTACTTTTATCACTCCATTATGTGAAGTAATCTCTTTATGATATAATTATGGTCCTATCTCCTATGATAACTCGTGCTTTTATTTTTGCATTATTCTTAATTTTAATCTTATATGCTTTTTTGTTTTGTGTTTTCTGTAATTATTTATAGTCCTTTTTCTGTTTTACTGTGTATGATATTTATTATTATTTCAGTAGAGTAATTATTTTAATATTCCACTACTTCAAGCTGAATCATAATATGTTAATAAATTTATTAAAAATAGATATTTAATTAATAATTTTTGATGTTTAATTAATTGTAATTTGGATAGTTTTAAATTAATTAATATATTTATTAGGAATTAAAATTTAATTAATTCATATATTATGGTAAGCTATATCGTGTTTTATACTTTAAAATTAGTGACTAATTTTATCATATATTTTTATTGGGAACTTTATAGGTATATGTTTATGATCATTAATTATTAATAATATATTTATTATTAAATTAAAATTTAATTAATTCATAATATTATGGTAGTAATATAATCTATGATAAATATGATTTTATTACTTAGTAGAAATAGTAATTTTATTTTAAAAGTAGTGACTAATTTATAAATCGAATTTTATTGGAAATTTATAGTAAGATAATTTATGATCAATTAAGAATTAATTATATATTTATTAGGAAAAGTAAAAAATTTAATTAATTCATAATAATTATGGTAAGTAATATAAATAGATTTTTTTTGTATTTGTATGTTTTAATGTAATTAATTTATAGATAGTATTTTTATGTTTCATGTTTAATCATATTTTTATTATTTAATTAATTCATAATAGGCAAAATTAATATTTACCAATTAACTTAAAGATGAAACCATAATATTTTAATATAATTAATTTAAAATATATATTATAATTAATAAATTTGTATTGTTTGAATTAATTAGTAATTTGGGTATTATAATTTGAATCATCTATTATGATTAGTAGTTTATAGTTAATCTATGTAAATTCATTAACAATATAAAGAGAAAATTTTATAATATTTTCAAGCATTTTGAAGGTACAAATTTGATAATGGAAGAAATTGGAATTATGTATTACATTAATGGTGAAATGCATACTGGTTCGAACGAACTTGAATATGATTCAGGTCCCGTTAAGTGCATTCGTGTACCCAAGCGTATCAAGTATGCAAAGTTTCATGCTTGTCTATGCAAATCCTTAAAGGTTGATAGAAGAAGAGAGTACTTGACTATAATTTGTCGATTTTCAAATACTATTAATAATTCAACCCGTTATAGTCCAGTTACAGTAGCTGATGATGAGGACTTGTACAGCATGCCAGTGCGCAAGGCCCTAGATTTATCTTAGAGATTTATTTATATAGGCACACACTTCAGGATGAATCTCTGACTCATGTTCTGAGTCATGACACACTTGACCTGGTTCCTGAAAACATATTCATGGAATCCCAAGTCTTCGAGGCGGCAATACGATCAACTCAGTTCTCATGTTGTAGGAGAAGCATCAGCGTCTCTTAGGCCGCATTCACCGATGAATTACTCAGAAACGCTTGGTATGAATGATGTTATTGGACAATGGAGAAGATATCCTTGATTTGAACGTTGATCCTCATTTTAACATTGAAGTGAATGATATTATCGAGGCTTCTGAAGAAGATTTATTTGGCGAATATGTCCCGAATCCCTTCTACACGGACGTGAACATTGCCAGGGACACGTGCAATAAACCCTGTTATTGTTCAAAATGCACAATGGGAGTTGTATAATGAATTTTACAATGGCATGCTGTTCAACACGAATGCCGAAGTTAAAAAACACTATTAAATACTGGCACATTATGAACCACGTGACTTTCATAGTTATTTAGTCCAAAAAGGACACATGGATATCAGGTGCAAGCTCCACGAACAGGGTTGCAAGTGGAGGTTGCGAGGACATTTTAGTAAAAGATTTGAAAAGTTTCAGATTACGAAGTTGGATGTCGCTCACAAGCTGTGTTTATAGCAGAATAACTCAAGATCATTATAATCTGGACAAGGGATTATTGCCGAATATATCAAAAATACTATAAATGAAGACCCTACTACACCAGGAGCTGTGTTGCTTACAATGATAAAAGATCACTTCCATTATAGTCCAAGTTTGAGCAAAATATTCAAAGCGAAGAAGAAAGCAATAAATCTTGTGTTTGGTAATTGGGAGGAATCTTACAATGACCTTCCTAGATATTTAAATGTACTTCGTGTCACCAATCTCGGACACACGCTTTGAATGGAAAGTGAACCCAACTAATAATCCTGGACAGATTATATTCCAGCGAGTATTCTGAGCTTTTGGGCCATCTATCGAGGTCTTCCATCATTGTAGACCAGTTCTTCAGATTGACGCACATTCCTTGTGGAAAGTACACGGGAAAAATTGTTGGTTGCAACTGATATTGATGGTAACAATAGTTTAGTTTCAGTTGCATTTGCAGTTGTTGAGGAGGAGAACACAGATAGCTGTGGATGATTTTTAAGTTTACTTCGTATGCGTGTAACACAACGGGTAGGTGTTTGCTTAATATCTGATCGTCATGCCAGGATAATTGCTGGTACTTCAGATCCTCGAAATGGTTGGACTGAGCCTTATGGGTATCACCATTTTTGTGTTAGGCACATTGCAAGCAACTTTCATAAGACCCATAAGAATATGAAAGCAAAGAATCTACTCATCCACACTGCTAGTCAAACTCAAAAACGCAAGTTCGATAAATATTTCGATAAGTTTGTTTGCATGGACTCTGAGTATACTGTATGGATTGGTAGAATTCCATTGGAGTAGCGGGCACTGGCACATGACGAAGGTCACCGCTTTGACTTTATGACCACGAACTTGGGGGAAGTGCATGAACAATGTCTTGAAGAGAACGCGACAAGTCCCAATCATTGCACTGGTGTGGTTGACATTTTACCAGTGTGTTAAATATTTCGTGGAACATCGGGCGAATATTAATGCTCAGCTAAATGCTGGCAATCAATACACAACCGACACTTATAGACAAAATCCAAAATTGGGCAGAGAGAGCAGGTGGACACGAGTTGAGATAGTTTCATACCGGTTTAGGGGATAATTGAAATAAAGACGCAATTTCGTGGATGGCAAGCTTAAAAGGGCAGGTAACCAGCACACTGTGCATTTAAATGAAAGAACGTGCACATGCAATAAACCCCAAGTAATACATGATCTCGTGCTTCGCATGTTATAGCAGCATGTGCAAGCATGCATCTGAACTATAACGACTTTATTAGGGAGTGGTATAAACTGAGAAATTAGGAAGCTTGTATACATTCCACAATTCAACTCAGTGATGCACGATGACTATTGGCCGAAATTCTAGTTCCCCCATGTGCTTCCTGACATGTCCAAATTGCGAAAGAAGGGTAGGTCGAAAACACATCGCAATTATAATGAGATGGACATTACAGAGTCTACGAGGCAACATAGGTGTGGTTTATATAGGCAGGAGGGACACAATCGTAAAAATTGTCCTAACATTATACAATCTTAAAACATAACTTCTATGATCACATTCTTTACTTTAATGTAAATGTAAGAGTTTTCCTATTTATGTATTTATTTCTAGTTTTTATTATGCATATATTTGACATTATGTCCCCCATATTTGGACATTATGTCCCCCACATGTCATGTAAAATTATTTTGAAATTAATAAACAGGTAGGGGTAAGCCAAACCCCCCACCAGTTGAAGGTAGAATTTTTCAAGTATTTATCATTTTATCTAAGTCTTTCCCCATTACATTAAATTGTAATATTATTGTCGTGTATGCATATTAACATTGTATTTGATTTGTCTTTTGTTATGTAGATTCATAGATTCCGTAGCCCCAGTAGATCTTTCAGTTCTTAAACTACATGATAGTCATTGATCCGTTAGAGTTTTCACGAATCACAAGGTATGTAAATAACAAATCAATTTACCTTTAATTTGTCAATTTCATTTTATTAGCAGAAATTTTCTTACTAATATGTTTTTAAAATTTTAGAGCGAGACCTATGTCCTGAGATGTCGTCGGAGGGAGGTGATGTTCGGCTGGGGGATTCTTAATAATATTAATATTAATCCTCGTGGATTGGAGTATATGACTAGGACAGGTTTTGGTGGTGTGATTAGGGTGGGGTTTATTTCACTTGATTAGCACCTTGTGACAGCTTTAGTCGAGCGATGGAGGCCAGAAACTCACACATTTCATCTGCCTCACGGCGAGGCCACCATCACACTACAGGATGTTAGTATTCTGTTGGGTTTACCTGTCGACTGGTGAGCCTGTCTCTGGTCCTAGTTAGGTGCCGACGTCGTAACTGAGTGCGAGCGATTATTGGGAGTTGTGCCCTCTGCTACAGTCATTAAGGGTAAGACATTGAATATGAGCTGATTAGGAATGACATTTCAAAATTTTCCCAAACAGCGGTGATGACATTACAACACAGAGATATGCACTAAGCTTATATATTACAGCTGATGGGTGGATTGTTATTCACCTAGTAAGACGAAGTACCCTATGTGCACATTTGTTTCTTATCTCTGCTAGGAAAACCTAGATATCGCAGGACAATACAGCTTGGGCAATGCCTCCCTGGAATGGTTGTACAGGGAGATGTGTCATGCCACTCACCTTGATGCTTCTGAAATTGCTGGACCTTTGATATTACTCTAGGTATGGGCATGGGAGAGACTACCATTTCTCACACCGAGGAAGGAGAATAGAAATTCTGTGGGATAATCTTTGTCCTTTAGGCGTGAGGTGTGTAAAATTATTGGTTTTATGCATTTACTTATAATGTGTGGTACGTAAATGACTTGTAATTGACATTTTTAATTACTTGTAGGTGGAGAGTAAAGTTCAAAGTAACTCAAATCAGCCATAAAATGGTGTCTTGGTACAGGGAGATGCTGGGACAGGATGTCAGCAAAGCAGGTAATTAGAAGTTTATCTTATATCTATGTACCATTTAACATATTCATGTTACAATGTTTTATTTATTAAAACATTGACATTGTTTTTAGGTTGTAGTTCATATCACTACCATACATTGATGATGAGATGAGTCACCTGATACCAAACTATTGTTATCGAGACCAGCATATTTGGGGTGCTAAAGTACCCTTAATATGTTTTCATATTGTTGAGTATCAAAAAGTGGATAGGGTAATGCATCAGTTTAGATATCAACAACTTATACTAGAAAACCCTGCTGACATAGAGGCCGATCAAACCTTGCACAAATGTGATCTTCAGGGGTTGGGGTGTCATAGACTACCGTTGGCTACATGCTAACCACTTAGCCATTTGGGGCATGAGATATCATCTGGTCCAGACATGGGAGGTTGCATATGGAGTTGCACATGATCATACTGCTCATATACCCGAGTAGAATGAGTGGTATAGACGTATCAGTAGGAGATATCTTACACCAAGTTGGTCTTATCCATGCTGCTCCAGCTCCTTCCTATTCTACTCATTCAACATCATCATCATCTATGTCATCACAACATCGCAGACGCAGTAGGACTGATGTCCCTGGACCATCGGTATCTTATAGACGTGTTGATGCTGATGTCCGACCATCAGATGTGTATATTCTGTCACCACCACATATGTCTCCACCTCCATATATGGCCAATACTTCAGTTATGTATCAGCAACTTATGCCGGACTTTGCACATCAATCAAGCGAGGTTTTTAACTCTCCCCTACCGCAGGTGTCATACTTTTAGTATGGTAGTACACCGGCATCATATGACCCAGGTATGGGTTCAGGTATGCAAGCAGATAAAGGATTTAACGGTGTTGATGACATACCTCAGTCAGAATATCTTGGTGACACAGCTAATGTACCACCTAGGCGAAACCCGGCAAGGAAGAGAAGACCACGCCCATATGGTACATTTTTTGTAAACCAGTATTGCCCGAAATCCTTATTTAAGTTTTTTTTGTTTTTTTTTTTTTTTTTTGTTTGTGTTTGTTACTTGTAATAGGAAGAGTCTTCTTGGTTTATGTTTTAATTTAGTTATACTTGTAAATTAGGAATTTACTTTTTAATTAACAGGTAGGGGTCTGCCAAACCCCCCACCACTTCAAGGTGGAAATTTTTCAATTGTCTGAAAATAATTATTATCTTAAATACTGAAATTATTACATAAATCTTCAAGTATTGTTTTAATAAACATACATGCTAGCATCACTTTATAATGAAGCATGTAATAATTAGAATGAGGTACGCAATCTTTTCATGAAGTGACTACTCAGTTCACGTATTTTCACTTATAAAGCATTTAAATAGTAAATGAACAGGCTGACATTACTTTACGTGTGAACAGACATGCTGACATTACTTTACACTCATGCATTAAATCTTTGATTACTTCAGTATATATTCAAGTGACATTATTTTGACGATAACAAAAAATATTTGCTTATATATAACAGTTTCAAACCCATCAGAGTTGAAAACATCAAACAACCATTTCTTATTAGAAACTCACACTCGATAACAAGAAAATATGCCAAGACAACCATGCTTCACATTGTGGCTGTCATGGACGTTATAGTGGTCACAGATCATCAACTAGAACCAGACCTGAGCCATCAACACCTGAGACAACGTCTTCATCGTGTAGGCAAGTATACTGATCAGAATGAGGTTACATGATATAGATCGAAAAGAGAGTTTCAATGCGTCCTTATATATTTTACCAATAGTTGCAAATATTACCGATCATATAATGCTCGGACCAGTTACTAATGTCTCACAAGAAAATTGGGTAGTTTGGGCAAGGGAACCTAAGTACATTAGATGGTGGGAGATAAGGTGTGAGATGAAATCATATGTAGATTACACAAGCTGTCAGTCCCAAAAAGCGATATCTGCAACTTTACCTCAGTTCAACACAAGGTGAAATAGCTCAGGTGATTGAAAGACTAAGTCCGAAATTAACCAGATGAATCGAAGACTAGATAAGTACCATGCCTGGCATGAGGCGGTTGATCGCCAAGACAAGTTAAGAACTCCGACCATGATGGAAGTTGAAATTGATGCTCAATACGAGAGCGATGATAGCCTGTCTGACTACCCTGACAGTGATGGTTATGATGATTTCGTTCATAATTTTCTTTCATCGTCTTTGCCAACATGTTGTTAAACAATGACACACATATTTATTTCATTATCGCTAATGTGTGGCAAGTTTTTCTAAAAAAATTATAGTATTCATAATATGTATTTGATTAATGTAAGTGTGCTCCATTAATTTTTAAAATAATTTAATGTTTTTTCTTTTTACTAAATCATTTCAAATAAGTTAAAAAATTATACACTTTAAATTAAAAAAATATAGTAAAATTTAAAATTTTGCGATATCATACACAATAATAAAAATTTAAAAATTTGCGATATCATATATTTTTAATTCCATATAATTATTATACACTTTAAAATTTATCATACATTTTAAAATTTAAATATATCATAAACTATAAATATATAAATTAACATATACTTTATATTTAAAAGATATCATGAATTTTAAAATATCATAAACTATAATAAAAACATTTATGATACACTATAAAATTAAAAAATTATCAAAAATCTTAAATTCTAAAAATACCAAATTAAAAAATTTAAAAACTATCATACATTATAAATTTAAAATTTATCATATATTTTAAATTCCATATAATTGTTATACACTTTAAAATTTATCATACATTTTAAAATTTAAATATATCATAAACTATAAATATATAAATTAACATATACTTTATATTTAAAAGATATCATGAATTTTAAAATTTTAAAATATCATAAATTATAATAAAAACATTTATGATACACTATAAAATTAAAAAATTATCAAAAATCTTAAATTCTAAAAATACCAAAATTTAAAATTTTAAAATTATCATATACTTTAAATTTATAAAATATCATATACTAAAAATTAAAAAATTACTATATATTTTAAACTTCAAAAATATCATACAATAAAAATTTATAAATTTTCATAAAATTTAAATTTATAAATTATCACATATTTCAAAAAAAAAAAACCCACTTACAAATTATCATATATTTGAAATTAAAAATATTTTCATCTCATGAAAAAAAAATAAAAATTATCATATATTTAAAATACCAGCTCTGAAACCGACTTTACAAAAGCCGGTTTCAGGGCTTGTCCCTCGCGGGCCAGTGAGGCATGTCTCGCGGGGGGACAAAATTTGAATGAAACCGAGTTTTGAAAACTCGGTTTCAGAGCTCAATTAAGGTGTGTGCTGTGGGATCCGTGAGATGACATGGCATGGTGAGTCGGACCAGAAAACAGTTTTTGAAAATGCGATTTTAGAGTTTACCCAATTTTGACTATTAATGTAAAAATATACCATTTTGTACAAAAATTTTAGGACTTGGACCATTCTGTCCTAAAGTCCAAGAACTTTCTTATAAGCATATATTTTTATCTTTAATTCAAGGGTGCCATTTAATTTATTCTTTTTCTACTATAAAACATAGGTATTTTCTAGGTAGTTTGGTATGGCATTTTGGCAGTACACGTGATAGCGGTAAAGGGGCCTGTGTTGATGGGGACGCGCCTTGGCCTGTTTGGGCTGTCGCGTCTGGTAGCACTAGCGGCTATTACGGCTAAAAAGCTACTATGGACAAGCTTCTTTGCCGTGCCGGGGGGGGGGGGGGGGGGCATTTTAGTCCCCAGTTTGCCCTCAATCTTCCCCCTTAATTCTCACCATATCCTTGCGTCTAAATTACAAAATTAACCTCCCTATTTTCCTTAGTTTATAGTAACCGTGCCCCTCCCATTTTTAAATAAAGTGACTAATGCTTATTGTTGGATCGGCAACGATCATATTAATTTTTTTTTTTTTGTATTTTACTATTTTTTTTATTTTTGTAATTTATTATTTTTAATTTTGTACTTATTTTTGCTTTATTGTAATTCAATTTTAGTTTTTTAATTAATTTTTTTCTGTTAAAATAATTAGTTTAATTTGTGTGTGAATTAATAATTACTTTAACATAAATTAAAAAACAAAAATAATTAAAACTTACTTTATATTAAATTAAAATAATAAATTAATTAATTATTGCTTTAATGTAATTTTAATTATAAATCAACATTGATTAATTTGTTTATTTTTTCTAGAGCATATAAATAATCTTTTGGTAATTTTTATACAAAACAACTTCTCCGACCAAGGTTTTTAAGTCATTCAAACAGACAACACTTTTAAGACAAAATGACCTCAGACCTTTTTGACCATGGTCTTTACCTTGCCACCATACTAAATGCACCATTTGAGAGATTGGGTTAAAAAATTTTGTTCCTTTTTTATTGAAAAATTTTGATCTAGAATATTACATGGCAATAACTTTAGTATCGCTACAACACTTGTAATGAAAATCTTCGTTGATAAAAATATTGTGTCATCGATTTTTGAAAACTTAGAAATCGAGCTAAAATCTGTATTTTAGTTAAAAGGAAAAAACAAGTAAAATTCATATTGTAATACTAAATTTGATCAAAATTTATCCAATTTTTACTTATATTTTAAGTGTCATTAGGCTTTTATTAACAATAATTATATATATATTTTCAAAAAATATCTTAATATTGGTAGGCAACAAATGACAATGCACCGGAAGGACAAAAAATTGTTGTTTTCTAATTAATGGATTGTGATCATTACATTAGACTCAAAATCCAATCTGATCATAACAAATTGACATAAATGTCACCACCTGATCAAGATGAGTAACGTTTTTTAACACTATGATCATATCAACTTAAAATTACTTCCCAAATTTATCAATTTTATACCATGCAAGTAAATAAACTTAATATGAGAAGATTTTTCTTATAAAATTTGATACCTACTTCCAATTTTCTCAATTCTATAATCCCTAAGTTGTAAAATCCATTAACTTCAAGGGGTAGCCCTAATAGTAGAAAAGATATGATATTTTTATTGACTTCATTGGTTCAATTCTTTTTGAAGTAGTCTCATAAATTCAAACAATTTTCTTCTTTGTCTTTAACTGAATCAAAAAAATGATTAATCGACATGTAATAAGTTGTCTAGTATACAACTTGAACAATAAATCTATACATTAAGTTCTAATCTTTAATCTGAAAAACTCTTATCAGAAACCAAGTTTAGAAATTTTCTAAACTAATTCAACAAGATTCGAATTCTCAACCTTTTCATAAGCATTCATTGAGTTTATTTTCGGCTACATCAAGCTGTTGGTGTAAATCTTTTTTTTGTTTTTTCAACTTTAGATTAAACCATGTGTTTTTTGACTCAACATAACGTGGGTGTGTAATCCAATAGTTAATAATAATGGAGTGATCTGGTGCTTCTTTTCTGAGCTGTAGTATTACGCCCGTTCTTCTCCAACCCTTCGTTCCTCAATGCTGTAATTTTTTCTCAATATATATTTTTTTCCTCTATCCCTATTGAGTACATATACAATCATCTTTCTTCTTCTCTCTCTTTTCGGTGCGTAACAAAGAGAAATTAAGGAGAGCAAGACACATACATGCTTTGAGGGTTTGGCTTTGCTCTGTGTCTTATGCACAACTGAATTTGCCGTGACATCTCCTTAGCTCAGCTCCTTTTCTCTCTCTCTTCCATTATAGCACATTTAAGTTTCTTCATTGCAATTTAGAAGGAATTTTTTTTTTTTGACAAGCTCCAATAAAACCAGAATCCCCAGCTCTCAAGGTTTGGAAGAAACATTTATGATTTCAGATTTTCTGAGGTTTTGCAATATCTGTGGTCCTGGGTAGTTGTATATTGTGAATATTTTTACACGTTATATATAAATACAATTCCGTTGTTTGTTTGAGGACTAGGGTTTTTGAGGTGTAGTGCATTCGTTTCTGGGTTTTTTCATCCTTGTCCGGTATTTGGATTAGGGTGTTTGGGGTTGAAGGATATATGTTTCTTTGTCTAGGTGAATTCGTTTGGTGTTTATAAAAGTTTTGGCCTTTTGGGTTATTGAGGTTGAAGGGTGTCGGGTTCAGTGTGAATTTTGTTTGTTACTAAATGAGTCGTAGGGTGAGGAGGAAAGTGTGCAGGAGAGGGAAAGAGGTGGTTTTGCCGAGTTACCCTGAAATTCAAGATGAGGTTTCAGGTTTGCACGACAAAGGGGTTGTTGATTGGACTAAATTGCCTGATGATACAGTAATGCAGCTGTTTTCATGTTTTAATTATCGTGACCGGGCAAGCTTATCTTCAACTTGTAGGACATGGAGGCTTTTGGGTGTTTCTCCATGTTTATGGACGTCTCTGGATCTTCGTTCTCACAGATGTGATTCTGCTATGGCAGCTTCCCTTGCTTCCAGATGTGTAAATCTTCAGAAGCTTAGATTTCGGGGTGCAGAGTCAGCTGATGCAATAATACATCTCCAAGCTAGGAATTTGCTTGAAATAAGCGGTGAATACTGCAGGAAGATTACTGATGCCACTCTTTCTGTTATTGTGGCTCGGCACGAATCACTTGAGAGCCTTCAGCTTGGACCAGATTTCTGTGAAAAAATCAGTAGTGATGCTATAAAAGCAATTGCTCATTGCTGCCCTAAATTGAGAAGGCTTCGACTCTCAGGAATTAAGGATGTAAATGCTGATGCCATTAATGCTTTGGCCAAGCACTGCCCAAAATTGATGGATATTGGATTCATAGACTGTCTGAACATTGATGAGACTGCATTGGGAAAAATAATATCAGTTCATTTCCTCTCTGTTGCCGGTACAGTAAACATGAAGTGGGGTGTGGTTTCCCATCTTTGGACGAAGCTGCCTAACCTTATAGGATTAGATGTTTCAAGAACTGATATTGGTCCGACTGCTATTTCAAGGTTATTATCTTCACAGACATTGAAAGTTTTATGTGCTCTGAATTGTCCAGTTCTTGAAGAGGACACCAGCTTCTCTGCAAGTAAATATAAGAATAAGCTACTAGTTTCCCTTTTTACAGATATCTTTAGAGATCTAGCTGCCCTTTTTTTTGATACAATGAAGGGCAAGAATGTGGTCTTGGATTGGAACAAGTCGAAGAACAAGGATAAGAACTTGGAGGAAAGCATGACCTGGCTTGAGTGGATCCTGTCTCATACGCTTTTGCGCTCTGCAGAGAGCACTCAACAAGGTCTGGAAAATTACTGGATCAAACAAGGTGGAGCACTCTTGCTAAGTTTAATGCAGAGCTCACAAGAGGAAGTTCAAGAAAGGGCGGCTACAGGGCTTGCAACATTTGTTGTCATTGATGATGAAAATGCTAGCATAGATTGTGGAAGGGCAGAAGCAGTTATGAGAGATGGTGGCATTCGCCTCCTTCTGGACTTGGCAAAATCCTGGCGTGAGGGGCTTCAGTCTGAGGCTGCTAAGGTAAACTCTTTTCCTTTCTTATTTGTTCCTTGAATATGTTGACCATCTGATTGCCTGTAGTTCTTACCATTTACCTCTTTCAGTATGCTGAATTGATTTTTACGAGATACTTATACCATGCATCTCATGCACACGTAACTGTTATA
Organism: Quillaja saponaria; assembly: GCA_029379385.1. NCBI lineage: Eukaryota > Viridiplantae > Streptophyta > Magnoliopsida > Fabales > Quillajaceae > Quillaja > Quillaja saponaria. The sequence goes on along the minus strand of CM055611.1, from coordinate 15,131,543 downwards.
CAGTTATGTTTGTTTAATATTTATGGATAAAGTTGACATAAGGATTGACTGTCCTAATCATTCTACTTGTATTTTCGTCTATAATATATATATATATATATATTCGTGAACGCTTAGGCCATAGCAAATTTATCTGTAAATGCCAACGTTGCAAAAGCTGTTGCCGAAGAAGGAGGAATCAATATCCTTGCTGGTTTAGCAAGGTCTATGAACAAGCTGGTTGCCGAAGAGGCTGCTGGAGGATTATGGAATCTTTCTGTTGGAGAAGAACACAAGGTTGGGCATTTTTCATATGTTTTATTTTGCTGATATACAATGCTTTATACTTTAAGTTGTAATCAATGACGAGTCCATAATAGGGTGCCATTGCTGAGGCTGGCGGTGTAAAAGCTTTAGTTGATCTTATATTCAAATGGTCCTCTGCTGGTGATGGGGTTTTGGTATGCTCTCCTATTCTGTAATTTCTGATTTTATAAAATCCCTATTTGATTTCCTTTCCATGGGAGCTTCTATTCTACAATATATAGAACTATGCCTTGGTTCGATTTGTGCTTCAGGAACGTGCGGCTGGTGCATTGGCAAATTTGGCAGCTGATGACAAGTGTAGTACTCAGGTTGCAATGGCAGGTGGTGTACATGCTTTGGTGATGCTTGCTCGTAATTGCAAGTTTGAAGGAGTGCAAGAGCAGGTAGAATTTCTTTCTATTATTAGGGGCAAACTATCTTGCTTTCACTTACTAAAATCTACAAGACTCCATTTAATTTCAGAGATCTTGCTACTATTTCATGACGTGTTTGTGTTAATTTACAGTTTAAATGAACTTTATATTTCTATTTATCTCTTTTTGGGAGAGGGATGGTGTTGGGACTGTTTGGTATGAGTGGTTGGATTATCTGACTTCTAAATACTGTTATCAGTTTGGAAAAGGGTAAAAATGAAGCCTGGATCTCCATCAATGTAAAGCTTACATTGGGTATTCTGTCATATTGCCCGAAATGGTTGCAACCATAAGGAGAGAACGATATTTCAAATCCGGTCCTGCCTTTTTTTGGAGTGTAAGTCTAGGTTTTCCAAAGATAATTTTAATCTTTGAAGCATGGTATTCTCTGGAAAGGTAGGTTTTGGGGCGTCTCTTTGGTTCTATGATTTGGGATGATTTGTAGGGTTCTGATTCAGCATGGCTGAGAGCCCTTTCCCCCTAGTTGACGTACACTTATGTTTGTATTTTCATTTTATTTTCCTTTCAGGAGGATCTCTTATCCTATTGATATTATTATCTTTGCTTCTCTTCAATAATATTACAAATTCTATTGAAAATTGGTGAATTATGCAGTCATGATTCCCTCTTGGGATTCAATTATTGTGACTATGTTGATGTGTCTGTTCATACTAAGTGTTCATTTTGTCATTGTAATAGAAAGCTTCTTTATTTGAATTTCTTTTAATGATATTGAAAATCATGAAATCCTACTTTTAATTACTTCAAGTGGATTCAGGAGTTATTTCTACAGTTGGTTGAATAGGATTCAAGTGTAACTTTATAGATGATTTTCTTATTCTTTTTAATGTTAGTTACTTGGTCTTATTATAAACTGATGGCTCTGGATTAGTTAATTTCAAGTAATGAACGAGATAATTGATTATGCTAAATGGATTAATATCTGGAAGTTGATGTTTATTTGAGCTGTTTCTTTTGTTGTTATTGTATTGCATGTTACAATTGATTTTGCAAATTATTTCCAGTGTATTGATGAAGTAAATCTCTTTGCTATCTTTCTCTTGCAATCTGTCTGTTTTTGTCTATTGTGTGCATGGAAGGATCTGATTTCTTAATAGTTGCATGCTCTGTGGTGTCCTTCCAAAAGTATATGAAAGTATAATTTTCTTTTACGCTTAGCAGACCCTTTTCCTTTCATTGTCTCCATTTGTGCTATTATTTCATTCAAACTTAGGCTATGTTTGGCAGATAGGCTAGGTCATGATTAGATTAATAATTCCAATCAATTGTTTGTTGTATGCTATGTTTAGGTTAGACAATCCACCTGACCTTAAGTCGACGACCTTGGGTGAATGACTAAGACCAATGCAATATTATCACACTCTAAAATATAAGAAGAAATTTTAGAGTTAAGAGCTAATAAAGTATGGGAAAAATCCCAACAAAAGACCCATTACCCTATCCAAACATCCTCCTAGAAATGAATACAAGTACCACTACTAACTTTAAAATTAAGTAGAGAAAAAATAGTGGAAATATGTTGGAGATAAATTTCCAAGGGCCAGCATAAGAAATACTCTTACAAGCTTTTTGAATGGATCCCATGTTTAGCTCTCATAAGAGAAGAGGTAGAAGTAGTAGGTTAGCTTGGTGGGCTGCTCCTCTTTGTTTGATGTAGGTGATTTGGAGAGGAACATTCATATCTTTAACAATAAGGAGGCTTCACTTGGTAAATTGATGAGGACATTTTTACATGTGGTACCAAAATACCTATGGATGTCTATTCATCCTTCATTTCACTCTACTAGGTCTCTTGAAAATTTCGTAGATGGCTTGAATTGTAAGTGGTAGTTTTTGTTTTTTAATGCACTTTGGGGGTGTGTGTCTGTTCACCTTGTGTACAAAGATATTGCCCTTTTATTCTTTTAATAAAATCATATTACTTATCAAAAAAATTATTCCAAACAACTTAAACACATGACAAATACATCAAGAGAAAACCCTTTGTGATGTGTCCCCCCCCCCACAACAGATCATTGGTATTGATCCTATGAAACAGCACAGCTGAGACAAATACCTTAACCTTAGGCTTCTGTTTTTCCTCAAAATTTCCTTTTTAATCGCGATTAGTTTCTTCTTTTTTCTTTTATATCACTGCTTATGTTGTAGGGGAAATACACTTTCTTTTAAATTCGCTTACTCCCATTTTTGGCTCCATTGATTGTTTTTCTAGGGGCCATACTTAGAATTGTCGTTTTATCTTTCTTTGTTCTCATTTGTTTGTTCATTCTGTGACTTTCTCCATAAATTAAGAACAAAAATTGAAAGAAGCATGAAGGATAACGTATTACCTAAAAAAAACATTTTCTGTATTGCTGATTTTTTAAGATCTTTGTCTAGTTGTGGCCATTCACGAAGGTAAGAAGTTACCAAATAATGTAAACAGGAAAAGGACTACGGCTGATTTTTATTTTTTTTAATAATTTTGAAAAAATGATATGTATATATTTTTCTTAATATGGTCATATTCCAAAAATGGGATTGCAAATAAGATAATCCTGTTTAATCTAATTAAATGTTTTGATTATGGCATGAGAAACATAATCAAAGTCAAAGATATAAATTAACGGTTCGGGTATTTAGTGGTATCCTTCCATATGCTTCCTTTGTCCATGATACCACCCCCCCCCCCCCAACCGGTGCTTCTGCTATAATTTTACATATAAATGACAATGTTGGTTGTATCATCTGAAGAAGTTTAATTTTCCATTGTGTGCCTCTTTAAATTCTTCTCTCAACTCAGGCTGCTCGTGCATTGGCTAATTTGGCTGCCCATGGCGATAGCAATAGTAACAATGCTGCTGTAGGTCAAGAGGTGGGTGCTCTTGAAGCACTTGTTCAGCTTACGGGCTCTCCTCATGAGGGTGTCAGGTAACTATATGCCAATTCTGAATATGTATGTGTTATTTGTGCCATTCTTTAAATTTTCTGATAAATTTACTAGTACCTATTTACTTAAATATCACCATCTAGTTATTTGCACCTTTAACTAATTGTTTTCTACAAGTCTTTTATCCATTTATTGGCGAAATCTCAGCTTTTCAAATTGTTGAAACTCTTGTGATTTCTATTAACCACATAGGCAAGTTAAACTCCTCATTTTCACTTGGATAGAGAAGAGAAGAGAGAATAACAAAAGGTTAAGATGGTTCATAAATTCTAATCATTACAGATCTTTGGATATATAAATTTGTGAGCATTTTTCTATTTTCAAAAATTTCTTATAGCTATTAAGCCGATGATATTTGCAGTTAACACTAATGCCTTCCACCTTCTAAAAGACATATTGGTGTTACTTTTCAAGCAAAAAAGAAAAAGGAAGATAGAAGTGAGATTATTTGATGTTATTTTTTGGTAAAAGAGATTATTTTCATTAATAGTTTACCTTGAATTAATCTGTCCTGATCTATAATTTTTCGCCACTTTAGTCAATCTAACTTTTTTAAGAAGCCAGAGTAAATTGGTTTCACACTTGGTCGAAAATATTGCTTTCCTCAATAATGTGGGAGCTAGGTTTAGAGTTTCTGAAATCAATTCTGGTTGGAAACAGAAATATGTAGAAATTAGAGTGGACAATACGTATTGAACAGACATTGAAAAGGGGACACGCTTCTGGTCTGGACAGCCAGAGCAAAGAGAAGAAGCTCTTCTTTCTGGTACACATAAATCTGGAAAGATGCATCTGTTACTGCAGGAATATATGAGATACCTAATTAAAAAAAATGGTCCACCCTTCAATTTAGTCTAATGTTAACTGTCCATTATAACCACATAAAAAGACATACACAAACTAAAATTATCTGGTGCTATGCTAGTATTCATGTTTCAGCAGCAATGGTTTCCCAAAATTTTGGGATATCTAGCAAAAGAATAGTTGACAGATACTATGGACAGATGGAGTATCATTTAATTTTCACATCTGAAGTTGCATGTGATTTATATATAAGAAATATAATAATAATAATACACTAATGATTTAATTAGGAAATTGTTAAATGATAAACAGAAAGGGAAGATGTGACTTTGGCTTCTTTGTGGTGTTTTCTTTACATAAAACCCAAACCATGCCAAACCATTCTTCAGATTTTTGTTCTTGGTGTCTGTTGATTTGGAAAGAATTGAAATTATTTTGATTTAGCTGGGCCGTACAATGTGAAATCAGTGAATCGTATTTTACATTACCAGGTCGCATGTATATCAATAATAGTTTTTTTTTTTTTTTTTTTTAATTCTTAATTTGGAGGTTGCTGGGGTATATCACAATGCTGCGTAGCATGGCTGGCTCCTTCTTTCTTATATTTTTTTGTCATCCAAAACCACCTCCCCCTGTAATCTTTTATGTTCTCCAGGGACTGGCCAGTGCGAGTGGGGTTGGCATAGGGGGGATGTTTCTTGAATTGTATTGATACTTTATATTTCTGAACATGATTCAGTTTGAGTTTTTTTTGTTTTCTTTTTCTTATTCTTTGTTGGTGTACCTTCTTGTAGTATCCTCCTCTGTGGCAATTTTTGTATGAATTTTGAACATATATATAAAGAACGGATCAGTATGAGACTATGAGTTGATGTTTCAAAATATTGTAACTTTGACTTTTTTATATCGCATTGATCTCATCAAACAGGCAAGAAGCTGCTGGTGCACTCTGGAACCTGTCTTTTGATGATAGAAATCGAGAAGCAATTGCAGCTGCTGGTGGCGTTGAGGCCTTGGTATGATATTTAGCTTGTTAAGCTCCAATCTGTTAGTCATTGTAATGGAGTCATGCTCTGGCACATCTTTAGGATGAATTATGCTGAAAAAGGTTTCTCCAAAGTAATGCATTTTGGTTCTGTATATCTTATTTTATAGCACCTAACATAATATTGTAAGGTACTTATAGTTCAAATTAATTGGCACTTATAGAAAACATCAAGAACTTAATAAAAGTTTTAACTTCAATTGTAAAGTACTCCCGACTTCCATTTTATATATTGTGGTTGACCTTGCATTAAAAGTTTAAGAAAGATTAATTTTATTGAAAAGCCATCTTTCTTAGGAAATAGTTATTTGTCCAAAAAAAATTCCCTTAACTTTTTTACTCTTAAAGGCTACGACAAGTCGGATGCAAGTCTCATACCAAGACATATGTTTTAGGAGATATCAAATGAGACAGACAAAAAAGTGGGATGAAGGGAGTATATCTGGTTTACATTGGTTTTCCCACGGTTCTGATAGGAAAGTTAAACAAGTGCATTTTGGTTGTACCTTGTGTATAAATTATTTTAATTTTTTTTTTGTGCTCCTGATAAAAAGAAAGGTTAACTAGTGTATTTGGTTGTATAAAATTAAGGCTCTTAACAGACAACATGATGGCTGATTAAAAACTTCCACTTGATAATCTTTTTAATTAATGTAAGAACTGCTAAAAATATATTTCTTTTGCTAAGATGCTAGTAATATATTTATTTATGAAGGCCGCCTTTTTCATTTTTTTTTTTCTTTCTGTCGAGGAGGACATATATTTATTTATATATGTAATGCTTATTTAAATTGGTGTTCCTATAATCCCATGTCTTTGATAGAAAACATTGTGTAGGGATTGTCTTTCTGTAGAGCCGTAGGTCTTCATATGCAACAGAAAGTTTTCATCTTAAGCATATACTTGTGGTAGAAATCATGGCTCGGATAGAAAACTTGAACCTGATAAACTTTTTTATTTACACAAAAAGCATATTTATATTTTAAATAGACTTTTTTTCCCTTGCTTATAATGAAAAGTTAAAGTTAATCTATCAGGTAAGGCTTCATAAATTTCTGGTACATGTGCGCACAGGTACACATTCATTTATATTCTATGCGAGAATTGTTGAGTTACTACTAAAATCGTGCTTTTATCTTATATATCTAGTATTTTAGCTCAAGTATTCTGGAGCTGTTCTACAGTCACACTTGTAATTCTTTAGATGCTTGCTAGGTTCTGTTTTAATGGATCTTAAATCATTTCAATTACCATATGAACTGAGTTGAATCCATGGATAAATTCTTGTATGTTACAGCTTTGATCTTGCGGACTATGTAGGTTGCTCTTGCCCAGTCTTGTTCTAATGCCTCTCCAGGACTTCAGGAAAGGGCTGCAGGTGCTCTCTGGGGATTGTCAGTGTCTGAAGCCAATAGGTATTTTCAAGAGTAAAATCCTTCACTACTAATCTTTTGTTTATGTGAGTATGATATTTAGAGCATTGTAATGGCTATTTATTTATTTTATTATATTTTTTTAATGTAGTGTATTTGGCATTAATTTGAGTTACATGCACAAGTAATATTCAGACCTATCCGTCATTGTTACTTAATCATTGAGCTATGCTTGCTTGTGATCATATTCCTAAAATTTCTTATGGTAGTATGCATGGGTGCATGCAAGCTACTGCTGACTCTAGTTTAGGTTCTGTTTAATCTTACTCGGTCTCGGTCCTGTTATAGATTTAAAGTTTATATTAAGTGTTCTGATTGAAATGGATGCAAGTATCCAGATGTGTCTGGTACTTAATACTATGTTAATTTTCATATTTGATCAAATGTGTCATAACTATGGTTTATGTAAAGTAAATCTTGCAGTTTTGTTGTCTGCTTAAATCTTTTTGTTAACTGAATTTTCAGTTATAAATATGAATATTTTGATTCTAGGATAACTGAACTGCTGTCAGCATTGGTTACTACTGTAAGTATACATTTCATGTGTGATTACAGTATTTTCTGAAATACTTGCAAACAAGTACATCAAAATTTGTGCATGCCGGGTACTTTAAAAGTGGTACTATTAACCTTTTGGATGTTCTTGAAAAATGTTTAAATTGAGGGAGGGAGGGGGCAGGGGGTTAAAGCAATTCTCAGTCGTCAAAATTTCACATTATCATTCAGTCAATGTTTTCCTAAAAATGTCCTCCTGTCCTCAAGAAGAAACGAATAAGTTGGTCCAATGCCTTTTCTTGCAGCTCTATACATCACAGTTAGTTATTATCTTAGGCATCGTTTTTACAATGTTGGGAATTTTAATTTAGTTGTATTTGATTTTGACTATTGTTTTATTTAGTGATCTGTTAGCATTGTTATTGGACTTGTTAGTGTGTTACACTTGATAGGCCTGTATCCTATCAACTAAAGCTTTTGGGGCAATTGGTCCTCCATCATGCTACTTTGGTATTGTTGTTTAAAGAGGCAGTCATTCGAGTCCTCATGACCCGTGTGGAGCACTTGAGCTTGATATACTTAGTTTGGTCTCTTTTCTATCTGCTTAAGCTTTTGGTATATTTGGCTCTCAAATGATTTTTATTGTTTTTGTTGTTATTTTAGGATCTGATTAGTTGCAGACATTCATATTATTTAGGGATTTGGTTCAAATTTTTAACAGATAGTTATGTTTTCTATTCCTCAAAATTTCCTACTAAAGTATGATTAGTATGGAGTCTCCTATATAAATAAGCTTGTGGTAGTTGAAATATTAATTAGTTGGGTATTGTATTGAATACAGTTTTAAAATATATTCCCTATCTTTCTAACACTTTTTTCCATATACTTCTTTATTCCTCTTAGACTTTCTACCTTCTCTTTTACTTCTTTCTCTTCCCTCCTCTCCGTACAAGTTTTTTACTCCTTATCACCTTGAAAAACTTGAACCCGAATGACAGAAAACAGTGGAACCTGAATTTCAATTACGTCCTCCCTATTTTAATAACAATTTTGGTCAAGATTCTTGAGAGCAAAACTTATAAGTTGGATCCGGACTAGAGCTTAGCGGCTTTCTGGTTTTGCAATTTGGATCTTATGGGACATAATAGTGTTGCGTTCTCATGCCAAATCTAAAAATATGGTGGTTGGCCAGTGGGAAAGATAATACTTTCAGGTTGCAAGGGTTGATGCTGGTTTTCGGTTTTGTTTTGTTTATTTTTTTATAAGTAATAATTTTATTAAAAGAAACGTAGAGCTATATCTTTTTTTTTTTGTGATACACAACGCGGGTATAAACTCACCCCACCAAAAAGCAATACAAGACAAAACTACAAATTACAACTCAAACCATCTAAGAAATGTAGAAACGACCTAGTTGAGTAAATTGGGGGATGTATAGATATCAATTCCTCAATTTACTCACTGATGCCTCTCATTCTTAAAATACAGTTATTGTTCTCTCAAGCCAAACCTTCCACATCATACACAAAGGAGCAGCCCACCAAGCTAGCTGACCACTTCTTCCTCCCCTCTTTTTCCAGCTAAACAGAATATCCATAACTGATAGGGCATCACCCAAATAACCCCAAATAGCCGTAACACCAACTCCCACAAGGCTCTAGGAACTGGACAGTGGATAAATAAATGGACCACCATCTCGCTATTGTTTTTGCATAGATAACTCCAGCTAACGATTGAAAGACCTCTCTTCATAAGATTGTCTTCTGTTAGAATATGATTTAGGGAGGTTGTCCAAACAAACACGATTTTAGAAGGCACCTTAGCATGCAAACAAAGATGGAGACTGTACTTGGTGATTGGGATGATGGCTTTCACATATGGCGGTAGCTTACCAAATCCAATGATAATTTTCGTTTCCATTTTCCGTCTTTCTTTGTTGCCTTGAAATTAAAAACTTTGTAACTAAAGTGAAAAAATGGAAATTGAATCTATTTTATTTGGACGATCCAACATAGTTTTTTTGACAACTTTTGTACTCCCTTTGAAATATGTTTTTACCTCCAAGTGGAATATATGTAACCCCTAAAATAAATGAGAAAGTTATACACCAAAGTATGTCTTCTTCTCTTTGGAATCTTATATTTATGCATACCTAGTAAGTTAATCTTATGGTCTTCATTTATTTTTTGGAGGTATCAATATTTTTACAATGGGCTTACTTATTAAAAAAAAAAATATATATATATAATATTTTTACATGGGGCTCAAACTTTTGCCACATCGGTTATGAAATTTTTTAAGAGGGTTTACAAGTTTGCACTGGTGCTAACCTTTAGAGCTGGAACTGTAGTTTTTTTCCTTACATGGAATGGAGCTCCAAGTGTCAATAATTTTTCATGTTCCTGATTCACAAGGTGGTATGCCAGTGACCTTAAACATTTGACTGACGTTACGTGGAAGGAGGCATATTTTGGCTTAGGCAGGGGACAGGATCCAACACTATTCCTTTGATGTGATACATTGTGGGCATAGTCGGTTTCTTCTTATAATTTGCAGCTTTGCATTGAAATTATTGTTGATTTCATACCATAGAAAGCACAGCTAGCTCTTTATTAACCATGTAGATAACTGACATATTTCTTTATTTCCAATTTTGCATGAATCACTCAACAAAGTGCTCATTTAAATATTAATACATCTAAACTTGCTCTATTTGAGTTGGAACTTCCCAGATATCAAGGTCCACATTTCCGTCCTGAGGATTTTTCTGTACCTATAGTTGTACACTCTTTGGCACGACCAGTGAGTCGTAATATAGTAGATCAAAGTCATTGGCACTAGTAGTGGATTGGATCAAGGAACAATTAAGAAATTGTTCTTATGAAAATGAAAAACTCAGCAGTGTAACAATGAAGGGTTTTATGTTCTGATGCCACCTTGGCCTTTTTGAATGCATTCTTTACTCATTGAAAAGGAAAGGAAGATATATGATTTTCTTTTTGACTTTCTGGTTTTACTTGCTTTTCTTATTTTTGTTAAATTTTGTCACACATTTACTATTTAGCTTGTCCTTGTTATGAGTAATGTTAGCTGCCTTTGTTTTGTCAGCATTGCTATTGGACGAGAAGGAGGAGTTGGGCCTCTGATTGTACTGGCACGCTCTGATGCTGAGGTAAGTAACTTATTTCCTTGGCACTCAATGTTTGTAAACATTTTTTTTTTCATTCTGCTCAACACTATACTGTTATCTGCTTTAGCTGGTGACATGGGTGGGGGCTACCTTGCACCCAGGTTTTCGTTGGTACCACATGTCCAAGAGTTGTGTTGGTTGGTCCAGTTCCTCGTAATTAAAACTATATCTCTATGATGAATGGAATTTCATCATTTCTTTGAGATGCATTTTTGGTCATTCTTGATTTTAACTATTGTCGTCATTGAAATTTGTAGGTTTCTTGTGAACTTTATTTCCTTGGCCTTCAGGGTTTAATTTCAGTAGTTTGTCATCTTGGTATAACTATTGTTTCCAAATTTATTTTGGGAAAAGCTGTTAATCAGTTATTAACTGTCTCTAAATGGTTAGGTTTGTCTTCGTTGAAAAAACTCATATTTTCTTGTGCTAGGCTGTTGGCGGTGTCTGGCCCATGTCTTGTGGAAAGTGGCTTACTGTTTTGGATTCTACAGTGTTGTGCCACATCCTTCCCTCTTGAATTTTGCATTCCATACCCAAATATTTTTAATGTTATTTCATTTGCCACCGGCATGGTGATATTTATTGCTAAGTTTATCTTCTTCTTATGATCAGTGCCATAATCTTCAACTGTATATGGCATGTTAAGTGCTCTTATTCAAGTAAAAAAGCTTAGACTTTTCAACATAAAATAAAAAGCTAGATGACCTAATGAGATTTTGTAGTTGAGAACTTGAGACTTAGGTGCTTCTTCTTTGGCTCAAAAACTCATTGGTGTGCAAAGATGTAAGGTTAAAGATGTAAGTATGTAACCGTCGATTTTTTTTTTTCCTGCTTTTTCTCCAAGCTGCATAAAGTCGTGGAAGGATGACAATCTTTTGAATTCACAAGTTATTCACTGTAACTTGGGTAATTATATATTTTGAAGATTATTAAGGACCTTTGGGATGTATTAGAACAATGGAAAACAATGACAACAGCCATATTCTTGAACTTATTTGCAACTTTTAGATTGCTTATTGAGGGAAGTTTATCAAGTTTACATAGAGGAAAATTATTTGTGTTGATCTAGACAGTTTATATCTTAGTATTAGTTGATTTTAGAAGTATAATTGAAGGTCTTGAGTTTAAGTTGAATTTTGTTCAATTAATGGAAAAGTTGAGGTACAATAGAGAATCTGGAATGTGCTGGGCATGTCCCATGTTAAGACAACTATAGGAATCCAGATTTGTAAAGTAGATATATGTTTCAGCATTTATTTTGTCTATAATCATGTTGTTCACCAGGAACTTGGTTTTCTTCGTACGACCTACTTACTGCGTATTGGTTTCAACAACTTATGCATCCGTGTGTCACCTTGCAACTCTTTTCCTTTACCTATAAATTCCTTAGTTATTAAAAATCTATTAAATGTGAATGGGGCCATATTTAATTGGACAGCTAGACTACAGTTATTATATTATTATAAGATCTTATTGCTCATTCTACTGGCAAGCACTTTTGTTGTTATATTTGGTTTTGGGATGGTGTGTTCTAAGTTTGGTGTAAATTGTTGTTGCTTGCTATAGGGACTCGTAATGAGTGCTCCCTGGTTAACTCTGATGGAGCCTGATCTTTGAAATTCATTTACTCTTAATCTATAGAAGATCATGACAATACATTACTCACATTCCAATAACCAGTGGCGGATCTAGAAAATTTTGTTAGTGGGGCGAATATTTTTATATAAGTATAAATATTATACACACCGACACAATTAAATTTTTTTCGTAACTTTGTTTCACGGAATAAAATTTGCTAAGTTGTATGGACATAAGTTTGTTTCATGTAAATAGTAAACAACCTTGCAATTCTAATCCCAATGAATCAAATTCCTGTAATAATTTATAACAATAGGAGGATGAGAGAAAAGAGATGCCAAACTAATGAAATTGAAAGTTTCTAAGACAATTTTAATCGCAAGATAGAATTTATTTTCTAATATTTGTAAAGTACACTAGTCATTATTTAATAGTTGTAAGATACACTTAATAGATAGCATTCCTAGACCGAGTGCTCTCTTCTTGTTGTTTGTGTCCCTGCCTATAATTCGATTTCTTGTCTCAATCAATTTTACAAAAGTATCTATTATTCTGTTTTTTTAGTTCTCCAAATCTCTCTTTGTAAATGTGCAATATAAATTATAAAATTAGTTATCAAGTATCATGAGTTCTGTGAGAAAAAAAAATCAAATAGATTAAAAAAATTGAATATGTTTTTCCTTACTATATTGTTAGATTTTTAGTGAGTTTTGAAAAGTTAAGTGCCGAGTTCTAAAATTTATAGAGTATAATTTAACTAATATTTATTTGATTTTTGTCTTAAGAAATTTATTAGTGGGGCAAAATTGAAAAAAAAAATTAAAATCTGTGTGTGAGGCCAGGGGGGGGGGGGGGGGGTTAATTTATTTAACACTAAATGAGTGGGGGCAATATGATATTTTTTGTAGGGCCTATATGTAATTTTCAAAAGCTAGTGGGGTCAACTAGCTTGTGAGTAGATCCACCCCTTTTCCAATTTGAGAAAAAGTAATCATAGAAGCTGCAATGAAAAGCAACATATTTATCAGATAAGAATTCTCTTTTTGAGATTATAGTTAGCACAGGTTGGAAATTCATTACCCAAAATACTACTTATTCTTTTTGCCATAACTGGTGTATACTGCTCATATATTTTGTGTGCTTCATGGTCTATCTGAACTTTGGACCTGGGTTTCTCTTTGTTCTTAATTTTAATGGGGTTTTTCGTGAGAATTTCTTTTATATATTTTGGGGGTACATCAGATGTGCTTCCTTGGTACTTTTCTCGCTAATGAATACTCATTCTGCCCCAAATTGCTAGTTGGTTCCCTTTGTTGTATCCCAAAAGTAACAGTCCCTGCACAAAAGTTAAAGTATAGACTTACTTTACTATATTGCACTTCCAATTCACACTCAAATTCCGTTTTCACAAGTAATTTCCTCTACTTCTAGAAAACAGTATTGTCTTTATTTGTAGACAAGATTGCACGTGCATTAATGTAATTTACACTTTGTCTATTAGTCAAAAGGAACTAACAATTGGGATGGAGGGAATAATACTTTTACTTCCCGAGAAAATAATAAATAAAAAAAAAGAACGATATGCTCAGTTTTATCCTGTAAATATCTTTATTTGTTTCAAGGAAAGACTGATACAGACTCAAGCTACTGTCTACTTTCAGGATGTCCATGAAACTGCGGCAGGAGCACTATGGAATCTTGCTTTCAATCCTGGTAACGCTCTTCGAATAGTGGAGGAAGGAGGAGTTTCAGCACTTGTTCATCTCTGTTCTTCATCAGTATCAAAAATGGCACGTTTCATGGCTGCATTGGCATTGGCTTACATGTTTGATGGGAGGTAATTTCTGATGGATATGATCCTTTTACTCTTGTTTAATTTCTCGTTGCCAAGTTCCTATAATCTCTTATACCAAATACAATTATTTTCAGCTATTTAAAATTTTTAATTAATCATTCTCGTAACCATTAGGATGTCCAATACAAGATAAAGAAAACAAGCTTTGGCTACTGATTCAATTTACTCATGTACCAATACTTATGTCATTATATGCATTGTTATTTTATATGAGACATCATCAATCTTGGGGAGTCATTTCTTGTATACCCAGTCAATTCTTATTTTTTTTATTTGTATACAATGGTTGTCACAATTTTGAAGTTAGTGGGAATGACAAATCTGACAAGTCTATGGGAGACCTGAAGAAGAGAGAGCTAGGAAATTGGTTATTGAAACAGCTGATAAGACACTGATTGCTTCATACATTCTCTGTTTTTATTGGAGACTCATAGCATAATTAGAAGTTAGAATTAAAAATTTTCAATCTCTGTTGTATGAGTGACAAATGCAGCTAACCTTTTTCTGTTGAACATGTGATAAAGTGGTTTTCCACCTCAGGCCTGTCTTGTGGTTGGGGAGGATAGATTTTCTTGTCTTACATCATCTATTTGCATTGATATCTGTTAGGCAGTAGGACACAAATGCATCTGAATGTGTTAGATTTTCCTAATCTGTTGCTTGTGTTTATGATTTTGGATATTATAGAAGTCACTGCCTTTACCTCCTCTCTCTCTCTCCCCCCTCCCTTCCGCTCTGCCAAAAAAAGAAAAGAAAAGAAAAAGGGTGCATGCATGTATTAAATGGATACTCAGACTTGTTAATGTTATGTACTGCTACTTAGTTAAGCCAATTAAATTTTTTTGGAAGGATCAGCTTTTGCATATATTTTTGAACTTTCATGATACTTTTTGCAGAATGGACGAACTTGCATCAGGCAATTCATCAGAAGGCAATCCTAAGAGTGTGAACTTGGATGGACCTAGAAAGTTGGCTTTGAAGCACATCGAAACCTTTGTCTTCATGTTTTCTGATCAACAAGCATTTGCTGCGGCTGCTGCATCATCAGCTCCAGCAGCATTGGCACAAGTAACCGAAGTTGCTCGTATTCAAGAAGCTGGACATCTAAGATGCAGGTTTCACTTTCTCTGTCTCTCTTTCTGTGAACTCTATAGTTAGTTGTTTGGCAAGCTATGGAGCAGGATACGGATATGGGTAATAGGACACATTATGTATCATATATGGGGCTCTGTCAATGTTTAAAAATCTAGGGTACGATAGGATGTGTTGAATTAAATAATTTTTAAAATATTTATTATATGTATAAAGTTATAAATAATTTAAAATTAATATTAATAGCACAAATGAGAGTTAGCAAATATAGCATATTTTAGAACAATAATAAAATATATATCTCACAAGTATTTGAAATAAAAAAGGATGGTGCTATGTGCACTACCTAATGTTGTTAGGTGGACTACAAATAAAAAGATGTAGTGATTTTGTTTTTGTCTTCTAGTGCATTTGTAGTGTACCTAACAAATTTTGTAGTCTACATAACAATACCCATAAAAAACTGTAATAAGCAATTGCAAAGAGCATAGAAACTATTTTTTTTCTTTTTTTTGAGGGATAAAAGAGAATAGCACATAAGTCCAATCATTTATATGTTCTAAAAAACAGAAGAAAAAGAGCAAACTGAGCCCATTAAGTGGCCCAAAGAATTCAGTACTTGAATATTAATTTTAAAACTCAGTTTATAACAAACCCAAAAGAAAAGAAAAAAGAAGAAAGGATTGCTGCGACATGGACTGAGAAGGGGTTTTTAGATTGGGGTTTCATCAGTGTAAGGGACCTGTGATCTGCTTTGAGCCTTTGAGAAGGTAATAAGAGCTGATTCTAATGTAAATCCCTGATTTTGGAACGTTGCTTGTTCTTACTGCGAATCGGATGAAAGAAATCAACAAAAAAAAAAAAAAAACAAGTTATTGTATCTAGCTCTATCCAAACTTCTTTGGGTAGCATCCAGCCCTATCCGTGTTGGATATGTATCCGACACCGGTACGGCACATATTTGCAAGTATCCTGCTTCAGAGTTGGCAAGTCAAGGTCTGAATCCATTATTTTAGTGATGATCAAAACTGTTTATGAAAAGTGAAACATGGTACCTCAAATTCATTTTGGTAATGCCTGATGTTGATACCAAGGTCATTTCAAGTCACTTTCATTATTTTGGTTTTGGCTACATATATTCCATGTAAGCATTCAAATCCATTGCCATTCGATCTTTTTCTGAAACTAAAGAATGTAAGATTTTCATCAGTCATTGTTCTCAGCCCTTTCTTAAAAGCTTCTGTAATGCACCTAGGGAACTGGTTGTGACTGTCGTTGCATAGAACAGCAGGGAAAGAAAAAAATAAGTTATCTACAGATCTGAAGTTTGTTCAAAGAGTTGGTCACTGTTTCCCTAAATGTCAGATCTTTGCGCATAATGTTTTGCCGATCTTATCTCTACCACTAGCCTGAGAGGTTTCTATTATGCAGGCCAACACAATTATTCTTTTTGATAAAGTAATAATTTTATTAAGAATTAAAGGGTAATAGCTTTGTACACAAGGCGAGCACAAACACGCCCCACCAAAGGCTAGAAAACAACAAATACTATAATTACTACAAATTACAATACGAAGTTTCAAAAAAAGAGAAGAAAAGAAAAAAACCATCTAAGAATTTTACAAAAGAAAGTGAAATGAGGGATTGATAGACATCCACTGGTACCATATATGTGAAAAGGTCCTCTTCAATTTACCAAGTGATGACTTCACATATGTATAACTAGAAGACTTGATGGTTCTTTCATATGTATCTGTTTTTCTATCTTGCCTTTTTTATGAGTCAAAGCTTTTGTATTCCCAGTGGAGCTGAAATTGGAAGATTTGTTGTCATGCTGAGAAATCCATCATTTACACTCAAGACTTGTGCTGCATTTGCTCTTCTCCAGGTAATTTTAGCTTGCTAAGATTTTCAATGTTTGTATCCTCTCCCCTTATGAATATTCAGATACAATATGTTAATTTTGGGTCAATTTTTTCAATGGGTCTGATGAAATCTGATGGACACTGGGTTTCACGGTGTATGTTGTGTTTTAATTGCAGTTTACTGTTCCTGGTGGAAGACATGCCATGCACCATGCAAGCCTTATGCAAAATGCTGGAGCAGCGAGAATTTTGCGTGCAGCAGCTGCAGCAGCAACTGCCCCACTTGAAGCGAAAATATTTGCCAGAATTGTTCTTCGCAACCTTGAGCACCACCAGACGGAACAAACCATCTTATAATCAATTCAGCTGTCAGATAAACAATCTTTGCCTGGAGCCATTTCTGTGCTCATCTGAGACTGTCATACAGTGCACTGTCAAACCATGTACATGAAACAAGCTATGCGCGATAGAAACCTTTTTCTTTTGCCCCGTTCTAGCTTCCCCAACTCAACCGGTACTGCTTAGGCACAAAGGTCGTTTATAAAGTGTAGAAGGTACTAAAGATAGAGAGGTTTGATCTAACAGCTATTATCTTGACATTTTACTTCATCTGTATTTAATATGATACAATATATATAATCATTAACACACAGCTTTTTAAAGACTTACCCAAGGTTCGGCTCTGTTCAATTACCACCAGGACTGGGAGAAATGAGAATCTAATTTGGCTGCATTATTGATAGTTTTTTGTTACGCACTATAAAGTTGAGTCCATTGCCATGTTTTGATCACCCTGTAAATTCAGGTCTCAAGTATTGAGTATATTGCTTAGTTTAGTATCAATGCATCAAGTATTAATATTTCAATTTTAGAATAAGAATAAAGAAGGAAGCTTAGGCTCATTACATAGATAATATGGGAAACTTTCATATCCATAAGTAATTGAGTGTGAGAGCCAAATGAATCAAAAGATTCAGTTTGGTTCAGGAAAAGATCATGGAAAGATAATTTAATTTTATTAATTAGCGGGGGGATTTTCATCAATATTTTTTTAAATATAAAATAATATTTGTATTGATCATTTCATCAATATTTTTTTAAATATAAAATAATATTTGTATTGATCAATTAATTAATTAAATATATAACGGTGTCTCTCAACTTAACAATTTATAACTTTAAATATTGGACAAAAAACTCACAAATATATATGAAATAGGATTTGAGAGTCCAAATTAATATACAGCACAAATAAGGAAAATAATAAAATAACTAATTAAACAATAGTTTTTCCAATAACCGAATACTAATGACGCTGTTCCATCAAAGATTCAGAACTTCAGTAAGACATTGCTTCCATACCGAATCTAAGAAAACTCTATCATAACCCTATTATCGTATTACCTCCATCTTCTGAGATAAAAGAGAAAGATGATGATAATGATGACGACGACAAGGAAACACAATTTTTTTGTGGATCTCTCGATCGGTCAAGAATAAATGTAGGATTCAAAAGCATCGATCTCAACCGTCCATCTCTTGTGTGCAATGATCAAAGAAAGAGTGGTTAGCTGCTCTCTATGATTCTTTATGTTACGTGTAAAAATTAAAAAACAATCCACAATCTATTCATTTATCCCGTTGAAATTCTTTACATGAGTATGTACGCCGAGAGAGCAAGTCAAGTCTTAAGGCCAATGTTTTGTATTATAAAATCTCTTACTTTGCGTTTAATTTAATTGTTGTAAATTGATTAGATATATTTACCTATTATTTCCAACAAATATCTCTTAACGAATGAACATTTTATTTTTTCAGCAGAAAAAATAAAGAAAAAGGAATTACATTTCTTACAGGGTGACTAGAAATAATACGAGCATAAACATATTGTTAGAAGAAATAAATAGTAGGAATGCAATTTTCTGACAAATCTCCCTGCAAATATATATATATATATATATATATATATATAGCAAATTCTAGACAAATACATCTTTGCTTCCTTAATTTGCCTCCTTTTATTTGTAGTTGACTTTCTTTTACATGCTTCGCCGTCGTTAACTGAACCCAAAGAAGAGCACAAAACAAAAAAGAAAAAGAAAATTAATAAATTGAATAGATAACTGGACAAACAAGTAATACAATATAGTTGCTTGAAACTTGAAACACAATGAAATGTTTTGTTGTAAAAGTAAAGAGTTGTTATTATTATCATTATTTTGGTTTTTCACGAGTATCTCCATATTTTTTTGGTGTGAAGCTAATCTCATTCCCTTTTCATAAATATTTTTATGCGGGTTCAAACTTCTAACATTATAAAGACCGCTCAACTGTTGAGCTCAATTAAGGTTCACTACTTAAATCACGCATTGTGAGTCTAAAGAGTTGTTATGTAATTATTACTACAACTTGGTTTTTCCACAAAATGTGAAGTTTTTGGTATCATTTTTCTTTCAAAAATAAAGTTGTATGGGTAGCTATTTATAGAATGAACTTCTATACGTATATAATTAGCAGCTAATCAAATAGTAACTCATACAACTAGTCTCATTTCTAAGATTATACACAAGTTGATCATCATATCATATATCAAGGTAGAAACATCAGTGTCTAGGCATGAGGAACACTGAAGAGTTGTAAGAATACTACAAGTTATTGTAGCTAAAAAAACAAATGGACTTGCATATATAAAGTGGAAAAGCATAATTCAATGCAATTTTAGCTTTCATAAACAACAAACATGTACACACAACTAAGTGTTTGAAAATAGAAAAGAAAAGCAAGGAGTTTAAGAGCTAACCTAGCTTCATCCATCAAGTTCTCACAGTTGTAACATACTTGATTAGTATAACAACAATTTCTGGTGAGACCCTTGAAGCTGATGCCTTTAAAATCTGAATCTTTGATTCTGTTTCCTCTTCTAGCCTTTTCACATTAGATCCAGAGCTCTCACTTGTCTATGAAAATTCAAGCAAACAGATAAAAAAAGAAAAAAGAAAAACATAACGCAACTCAAAAACGAAAAGTTTACTTTTTCTCTAGCATGCATTCTTAAGGTGTTTAGAGTACCTCAGAAATTTTCTTTCGGTAGTCAGTTTCCATCTGAGAGCGGTAGAGTGCCACATCCCTCTCAGCTTCTTCTTTCGCATGCTTCAATGTTTGCAACTTCACTGAAGATTTAACACAAACGAGGATAATCGAAATGAAAAGAAGTATGTTCTACAAAATGGAGAATCATATTGTTCAATCAATTATTTAGCTGGCAAATAACAATGGGAGTTGAAGATTTAGAATCTTGAAATTGAAAAAAAGAAAAAAGAGAGATATAAGGATTGGGATTTTACAGTTTCTTGCACTGGAAACAACGTGTTGGGCTTCTTGTTCTGCAGTTAGCAGCATCTGAATGCCTCCTTTTCCTCTAAAGGGATCCATGGAAACTGTAATTTCTCGTCAAAAAAAAGAAAAGAAAAAGAATAGAACCTAACTTGAGATTTGAGGGTAGCAGATTTCATGAATTTCACAAACTTTGGTGAGAAACGAACTTATTCGATTCCATATACTGAAGTCACGAGCCAATCCACGAGGAAAATGTTATGCATCGATACAAAAGTTTTACTGATTATTTAGAGGTTTGTGAATACCTGTATCATATTCACCTATGGCACATGTATTTAATTAGCATCATTTATATATAAAAAACTCAATTTGCTAGTTCAACTGGCACAACATTTTGAGAAGAAAGACAAGATTCCTAGTTTGAATAATAGAAATGTAAGTTTAGAAAAAATAAGGCTCTTCCGAGTGTACTATTATTCTTACTATACCAAAACATGACCATTGTCATGCATTGTATGCTTGATGAACTGCGCAAGTGGGACCCATCACATAGCAAAACAGATCTGTGAAAGGTGATCTGAGGATATCAATTACCTATAATTAATATTTCCAGAATTTGCATAATTAAGTTTAGTTTTCACAATCGATGCCAATAATTTATCACTTTTTTTACAAAATTTGTGTGGAGATGTTTCACCAATTGCAATACCATATGGATTCAAAGGATGCTATTTTTTTTTTATTTAACTTTTGAAAGCATTCAGAAAGGAGCCATTATGGATTTCCTTTCTAAATCTGGGTAACAACATAATTTGTTCATCAAATTTTCATGACTATCTACCCAAAACCCCTGAAGCCAACATACAATATAAAAAAAGTAATACATTCATCCAAGGAAAATTAAAACTCACATTTTTTATCTGATTCTATTATTAGAAACAAAAATCCTGACAATGTATCTTTTAAACTCAATTCAACTGAACTAAATCTTAAATTCTAACTAGTAAGAATAAAATTATAGATATAATTTTACTCTATTTGCATCGTTCCAAAACGTCAATTTTAGTGAGTGACAGGAAGATGCAATTATATCATTCTCAAAAACACATTTGTATACACATTAGGGGAAAATATTTTAGGAAAAGAGAAAATTATTGTAATTCACAATATAACAAGGAAATATATATAGAGGATCTTAGTCAAAGGGAGATTTTTTCCAGAATCGCCTGGTATAAAGAAGAATGGAAAAGTTGATGTCAGCCCTCTGCTAGAGATTGTTCTTCTTGTTCTTCCTTCTCTCAGTTTTCTCCACTTTTTTTTTTTTTTTTCCCTTCTATTGAGATACAAACTTTGTTCTCCTCATTTTAGTTATCTCAGTGTGCCAAGTGAAATGGTTTAAACTTTGAAAGCACACTTGCTAAAAAATTTATATTTTAAGAAAATATAATAAATAAGTCATATTTTACTCTTGAAATGAACAAAAATTTCAATAACATTTTTAGAAAATCAAGTAAGCTATATATAATTTTAAAATTTTCTAAATCTATTACCTTGATATAATACATTGTGTATCAATTTTATCTATTATTTATTAATTTCCATTATTGATTTTATTTATTCATTAACTATAACTAACTATAGTTTTAAAAATTAATACACATTTAGCATCTAACAAATTTTTTTTAAAAATGGAGTCTGGGAGCCGAGGGTAGAGAGGAGAGCGTGAGCGAGACCGTTCTTCGGAGGAGGAAAATATCGTCCAACGTAGTAATAAGAAGGTTATGATGGATGGTGGATAAGCTGTTTCAAGGAAAGGGAGGACTGCTCCTTTGGTTGAATTAAGGAGATAAATGCAAGCTATCTTATAGGGATCCAGTGCTTGGTATAACTGAAGAGGTTGCTGGCATGGACGTTGAAGGAGTATCTGAAGGAACAAAGCAGTGGGGTTCATAGAGTGAAGATGACTCCGAGGGAGAGGATGATGAGGATTTGGTTGAATGCCCAAACATCAGGCTCACCAAGGAGGAGAAACAAAGGATTAGATCCCCATGGAGGACTTCTCTTATAGTCAAATTGCTAGGTAAGCGTATTGGATACAACTTCCTATGCAAGAAGCTTTACCAAATATGGAAGCCTAGAGGAATTTTGAAGGTGATAGATCTTGGAAACCACTTTTTCTTGGTTTTCTCAAGATAATGATATGGAGATGGTTTGGAAGGGAAGTCCGTGGCTTATTCTTGATCATTACCTTACCCTGCGCCATTGGGAGCCTAATTTTGATCCTTTCAACACAAAGGAGGAAAAAGTTACTGTGTGGGTTCGGTTTCCCGGAATTCCAATAGAATACCATGATGGCCAATTTCTGACTAATCTCTCGCGAAGAATTGGTACACCTGTTAAATGTGATTCTACCACTAGTCATGCAGACAGAGTGAATTTTGCTAGGGTTTGCATTGAAGTTGATTTAACCAAAACTCTAGTGTCCAAATATCGTCAGAGGAAAAGGGTCCTTTACATTGAGTTCGAAAGACTTCATTTAGTGTGCTTTCAGTGTGGGAAATACGGCCATACAAAGGAAACTTGCTATGAGGTTACTCACAAGGAGCAGGCTGTAAATACTAGCATGTCCGAGGCAGAGGTCCTCAAAGGATTAGGCACTTCCTTTGGATGGTGAATCACGACGGTCTGGTAACAAATGTTTTAGAGCTCGAAGGATGACATATGAAAACCCTTTGTGCAATTTTTGCATTGACTTGGATGAGACCATAATCCATGTGCTTCGGGATTGCTACAAAGCTCGAAGTGTTTGGGGTTCTTTATTAGGCACTGATTTTGATCCTCGCTTCTACACGATGGAGATTGGTGACTGGCTCCCTTGCAACTTGGCCGATAGACATCATGTCCCTATTGGGAATTGGCCCTTGCTATTTGGCATTATTTAACGCCAACTTATTTGTGTATGCATTGTTAATATCAGCTACATCAGTGCAGTCGCGGATAGGATTCAATATTTATTTTTTTAATTCCTTTGTGTTAATTTGTTCAACATATATGCATCCACACTTACATTATCTACACTAGTATTTGCTGTTGCAAACTATTAGCAACAGTTGTTGCAAACTATTAGCAACAGTTCGCGTTAACAGTTTTTTCCAAATTTAAACCTAGTCCACATTTTCCTATCCATTCTCCCTCATTTTCTTCTGCAACTCCCTTTCTCTCTATGTGCCTCAACCCTGCCCTGCAGTGCAGTCATCGTTGTCAGATGTTCTGCTCCTGTTTGCCGCTGCTTGCATACACCCAAGTATGTCTCTATGTATTTTTTTTTTTTCCTACAATTATTTTTTTTGAGTTCTTGTATGAGTTACAAATTGTTGTTATACTTAGTATGTATTCTTGTGGATTGTGGCTGAGTTTTGTGGGAATTAGGTGTTTGATAACGGGGGTTGATAATTTATGAGTTTTGCTTGCATACGCCCATGTTTTGTTAACCAATTTCAGTAATTTATTTTATTATAGAAAAAAAGAAGTATTATTAAAAAAAAGAAGAGAGTTGCAAGAATTCATCTTTAAGTATTTGGGGTTGATAGTTTATGAGTTTTGCTTGCATACGCCCATATTTTGTTAACCAATTTCAGTAATTTATTTTATTATAGAAAAAAAGAAGTATTATTAAAAAAAAGAAGAGAGTTGCAAGAATTCATCTTTAAGTAAATATTATAAAAATGAAAGAAACCCTTAGCAAAAAAAGAACGGCCTTACCAAAATAAAAAATAAATAAAAAAGAAAGAAAGAAAAATGTAAACCTTCTAGTCATACTTAGCAACTTAGAAAATCTTGAATGGTATACTTCAAACAAAAACAACAATTACAGGTCTACTCGAACTTGAATTTTGGCTTATCCTTCAAAGAGTGGAAATGTGAGGATATGATAATACTTGTTAAGTTTTCATCTTATTCTTTGACTCCATTCCTTACTATTTTTCTCTTGTACCTAACACTTCCATAATTTTCTTTTATGATTAGGTTATATTCACCTGTTATTTGCTAGAAAATGAAAGAAAATCCAACAAGGTGTGGTTCAAGTGGTAATTAAGGCATGCTTGAACTTAGCGGTTAAAGGACCTTTGCAATATCAAGGGTTCTAGTCCATAGAATTACACTTGTGGGGGCAGCCATGAACCCTGAACGAGATTAGATTCACACCCAAAGCATTAGAGATACTCGTGGGAAACAAAAAAAAAAAAAAAACAAAAGAATGAAAGGAAAAGGAAATTGTTGATGATGGCAATCCAGATATTTAATTTTTGTCGTCTTGTTTAGAGTTGATTTATGTCTACTTCATAATCTCTTTTTTTATGCCTTTGTCTTAATTTTGAGTTTTCTTCCCGATTTTTGTTTGTCACAGTCATGCTTTTTCAGCAAGATCAACCTCTTGGGATGTAGGTCAAAATATATAAATTGAAATTATTTCTTTGAAATTTCAGTCAGTTTTTGGATTGTAGGCTAGAAATTGACTGCAAATGATAAAAAGCTGTACATTTTACTCTGGTTGACATTCTTCCTTAATTATTCAAAGACATTCCAAGGTTCACCTTCAACTATTTTGCAACACACGAATGATTAAAACTTAGCGTACATATTGAAAGTTTCCATAAGAAGCCCATTTAACCAGTAGAGGAAGAAGAAACAGCAGAAAAAACCTCTCAGTTATCGACACATTGAAATTCTAAACCTTGTTTTCTGCCTTTTGATTTTCCCATGCAAGCCCAGATCTTCAATCACAGTCCCTATATATATATGTGTGTGTGTTTTGTTTTGATATTGGGGTTTTTGGATTAGAATAAGCTAACTTATTAGGTTGATTTTCAATGTCTAACTTTGATTGTGAAATTAGTCTAAGGTATGTATGAAACATAATTGGTTTTGTTTGAAATGTCTTTGTGTTAATTTGCTTAATGTGCATGCATACATTAAAAATCTCTTAGAAACTCGTTTGAGAATCGTTTTAAATGAATTAAAGTTTTTTTGATAGAAAAAAAAATAGTATTAAGATAGAATTGAAAAACAATGAGGGGGACAAGATGTCCTCCTTGACAGAAAAATAAAATGAAAATGATTGTCTTTATACAAAAGAGCATACCAATTACATTACACATCTATAGAGTTTTAGATTGACAATGCAATGTGTTTTGTACATTGATTTGCTCTATAAATAGAGTTACTAAGAGATAGTATTACATTCAAATTTCAAATGTCATAAGCTATCTTATCTAATGTATTCAAATTTAAAATGTTAGAGGCTATCTTATCTATTCAAAAGTAGCCAACTAACTTGGAGGAGGTTTTTGGGTAGATGACAACTCCTTTACACGCCTCCTTAAGATGGAGGATCCATTGGAGACTCCAATCTTTTGTCTTAGTTGTAGAAAACTTTGTTTGGGTAGAGGTTTGGTAAGAGCATCTGCTAGTTGATCTTTGATGGAGACATAGGAAACTTGGAGCTTTTTTGCATGAACTTGTTGATGGACAAAATTATAATTAAGTGCTAGATGCTTAATCCTTGAGTGAAAAAATGAATTAGCACTAAGATAAATTGCCCCGACATTATCACAGTGAACTTGAGGTGATTGCTTGATTGAAACACCAAGCTCTTGGAATAAGTTTTGAATCCAATTAAGCTTAGTAGAGGTGTGAGTCAAGGCTCTATATCTTGCCTCAATGGAAGAACAAGCTATTGTTTTCTATTTAGAAGATTTCCAAGATAAGATGTTGGAGCCAAGGTAAACAACATAAGTAGTTGTAGAGGATCTACCATCTTGGTCACCTCCGCAATTAGCATCGCTAGATTCTATTAGATTTAGTTTAGGGCTCTTTTGTAATAGCATACCACAAGCTTTAAAGCTTGCCAATGTTGTTCAGAAGGTTTGTGCATAAACTGGGAGGGTTTATTAACGGTGAGGGCAATATTTGGTCTAGTTAATGACAGATATTGGAGGGCTCCTACCAATTGACAAAACATAGTGGGATCAATGGAAGCAGTGCCATCACATAACTTTAAAGGGATTGTGGTGGAAAGAAGAGTGACAACCTTTTTGGCACCATCCAATTTGAACTTGTTCAAGATATCTCGAATATATTTGTGTTGAGATAAGAAGCAACCTTGCTTCAAATGGAGAACTTCAACTCCCAAAAAAAAATAGTGGAGTCCCTCCAGAGCGTTCAAGAAAAATATGTTGGAGAGTTTATCAAATAAGGCTGCAAAGAACTACTTGTTGTTCCCAGTGACAACAATATCAATAGAGAAGCAACTAAGATGGCATTTGTAAAACCAGCAGTTATAAGAAATGAACTCAACTCCGTATACCAGGCCCGCGGGCTTTCTTGAGGCCATTGTGTGCCTTTTTAAGTTTGCAAATATGGTGCACCATATAAACTTCATCTGATAGTCTGCCTTGTAAAAATGCATTATTTACATCAAACTGATGCAAAGGCCAATTATTAGTGAGGGCAAGACAAAGAATATTTCTTATAGTAGTTGGCTTTACCATTGGGCTAAATGTTTCAATGTAATCAATGCCATGTCTCTTATGAAATCCCTTTGCTACAAGATGATCTTTGTAACATTCAATAGAGCCATATGGGTTCCTCTTAATTCTGAATACCCATTTGTAACCAACCAAATTATGCTTACCATAATTTAGAACAAGATCCCATGTAGTATTTTGGAGGAGGGCATTAAAGTCACTGGTAATAGCATCTAGGCCAGTTTGAATCTTGCATGGCTTGGCATACATAAGTTGGTTTAAGGGAGGGGGTGTGGGCTGTTTGGGACCAACAAGGAAAATGGTCTTTTGGGTTTATAGATGTTATGTTGAGATCTGTTGACTGGTTTTTGTGATGGTGAAGGGGCAGGAGCAGAAATCGATTGGGGGTTTAGACATGCAGATTGTGTAATTGAGGGATCATTCCTAGTCATTGATGAAGGTGTTTCTAGGGAAGGCAATGAGGAGAAGGATAGTTGTTGGAAAGTATCAAAGGGAGTAGAGGTAGGAGCCTGTAATATTGGAGGTAAGAGAGCACCTTGAGGACAAGGATTCCAATCCCTTAGAGTGTTAGAGGTAATAGCTTTAGAACTGTCTGAAGTGGTAAAAGGAAAGATATTTTTAATGAATTTAACATGTCTGGATGATAAACTCGACCATTAGTTCTATCCAAGCATTTAAAGGCAGTTTGAGAAGATGAATAACCAAGAAAAATGCATGGTACTGACCTTGGCTGTAGTTTGTTAGAGGTGTAAGGTTTCAACTATGGATAGCATAGGCAGCCAGACATACACAATTAGAGTAGTTAGGTTTGGTGTTGAACAATGTCTCATATGGAATGCTGCATTGAAGTACTGGAGTGGGTAATATATTAATCAAATAAGCTAAAGTGACAAAGGCATATGACCAGTAAGAAGAAGGCATGTAAGCATGATGCATAAGAGCTAAGCTAGTTTCAACCACATGTCTATGTTTGCGCTTAGAAGTGCCATTTAATTCAGGTGTATGTGGGAGTGTAGTAAGATGAGAAATACCATTTTGTGACAAAAATGAGTATAATGTAAGATACCATTATTTTTGTAAATGGAAATGATGGATTTGTTAAGTTGTTTTTCAATTAAAGCTTTGAATTGAGGGAATATAGTAGAAACATCAGATTTTCTTTTCATTGGATATAGCCACACATACTTAGTAAAGTGATCAACAAATATCAAATAATAATGAAAGCCATCAACTGAGAGTAATAGAACAAGCCTCTAGACATCAGAATAAATAAGTTCTAAAGGCATAGAACTTTTCAAAGTGTTAATAGAAAAGGAAGTTTGGTACTTTTATTACATAAGCAAGAATAACAATGAAGAGAAATTGACTTGAAATGATAGAAATTAAGTTATTAGACTGTAATAGACATTGTTAAATGTTTAAAAAACACACTGAAATGCTCCCATAAGCACCACAGAGAAGCATGAAAAAAAAAAAAAATCTTACCCCACAAAAGAGGCAATTCGGGTATTCTGTTCCTACCAACTCCCTAAATCACTGAAAAGAATGACAAAATATGGTGTTTGTTCTTTTTGTTTTTGGTAAAATGATGTTTGATTTTGAAATTGATCAATTAAACTTTGTTATAATACCATAGGTTCAAAGTACCTATATTGTACTAGTCATAATCATAAATAGTAAAACTTAATTTTCCTGGTATAAAAAAAATAGAATTAAAGTCGTTTTTTTGTTGAATATTATCATATTATAATTAATAATTAACCAAATCATCAATTTTTTTTTTAATAATTGATAATTGAATCACAATTTTTTTTTAGTTAGTTGCACTTTATCCCATAAACTACCATCTATTTTTCAATAGCTCTAATGAACTATCAAATTAGGTACATAACACTCTTATTTAAGTTATAATTAACAAATAATCTAAAATCATCCAAATTAGCTATTAAAGGTAACAAACTAACTTAAAAAACACTAAGGTATCATATTTATAAGTTTTTCTTTTATGTTTTTACTTTCTATCTCTTATTTTTATTTTATCCTTTTTTTAGCAATTGAACTCTCCAATATTTGTTTAATTTTTTATAGTAATTATAATATAATAATAAGGAAAAAAAAAAATTTGATGAAATATATTACCATCCTTCCAACATCGCATGGATCAATTTCATGGCCACCAATAATTCAAGGATATCACAACCCAATACAAAAAAGGAAAACCCACGGTCAAGAGGAAAAATTATTTTACCTTGAATTTAATTTGATCAACACCAAAGTTAAGAATTCTTAGGCAAGAGAAAACAAGAGATATGGCTAGTTGTTTCCTTAAGTGCAAGAAGCAGGGGATTTCAACAACCAAATGAAAGGATAATGGGGTGTTTCTAGCTGATTTAAAACTCAGCTCCTCACCTCCTTCAATCACCACTCCCACGGCTTACTTGAAAGAAGGAGCAAGAATTACTCAAGGATTGTATTTAGGTGGCAAAAGCAAGAGTTCACAGTAGCCTTCGTCTTCCGAAATTCCAGCAAATCCCAAGAGAAAGTCGTAGAATGAAGGAGCAATGGATGTTTTTTTTCTCACCCAGGAATAAGTCAAGCAAAGGAAGAAAGAGATAAAAAGAAAGTTTACTAAAATAATGAAGAAAAATCATGAGCCACACATGCTCTTTAGATATTTAGATATATATATATATATATATATATAATTTGTCATTTTATAATTATAACATAATTGTTTATTCCTCAATGAACACACTCTACATGATTTAAACTCTACTTACTTCAATTTACCACCTAACCGCCATATCTGCATTAGCTATCATTCATAAAAATAATTTAAATTTTAAAGTTTTACCTAATGACAAAAGTTATGTATAGCATCTTAATATACATGTCGGCTTCAGGTTATTACAATATCTTTCCCCCTTCAAAGAAATTCGTCCTGAATTTTAGATAGAGGAATTATAAGAATAGGTTATTTACCTAAATTATTGAAAAAATACTAATATCGTTGTTTCATTTTACTTTCGAACTCCCAAGTGGCTTCCTGCTCTCTGTGATGCTGCCATAAAACTTAAACTGAAGGAATAACCTTCAATCGAAGTTTATGGACTTGTTTATCAATAGTTTCCATTGGTTGTTCCTTGACGTCAATTCTTTGTCAACTTGCACCTCCTGAATTCGTAAAATATAAGATTCATCCTATAAATATTTTCGAAGCATCAACACATGAAATACCAGATGCACCATATTGGGTAATGCTAATTTGTATACCACCGTTCCAACCCTCCTTAGGATTTGAAAACGCCCAATGAATCTTGGGCTTAGTTTACCTTTCTTACCAAATCTCATAGTGTCCCTAAAGGGAGAAACCTTCGGGAATACGTGATTACCCACTTCAAATTCCAACTGTCTCTTGCGGTTATTAGCAAACGACTTTTGTAGACTCTGAGCTGCCTGTAATCTGTCATGAATCACTTGAACCTTCTCCACAGCATCCTGGATTAACTATGGCCCCAACAACTGATGCTTGCCTGTCTCAAACCAACCAACTGGAGATTGAAACTTCCTACCATACAATGCTTCAAATGGTGCCATCTGAATGCTACTATGATAGCTATTATTATAAGTAAACTCCATCAGTGGGAGATGATGGTCCCAATTTCCTTCAAAATCCATCATACAGGCTCACAACATATCTTCCAAAGTTTGGATCGTTCTCTCGGATTGCCCATCCGTCTGAGGGTTAAAAGCCATACTAAATAACAACAGAGTACCAAGAGCTTCCTGAAAAGATTTCCAAAACTCAGCAGTGAATTGAGCCCCCGGAAGACCATATTATCCCTTAGGATAGTGTTGAAGGTGGCAAATAGCATACTTGGTGTATTCATTTTAGTTTCTTTCATTGTTCTACAATAGTTTTACATATCTAATGGAGTTGAAATAATTTATAATTAATGCAGAAACATTGTCAATCAATTGAAATTGGAAGGATCGTTGAATGTTGAATAATACCATGTTGGATGCATTTAGGGACAGAGTTAAGGCGATCTCTGACTTTGCCTTCAACAATACAAATTGTGTGTTTAACGGGACAATTCGGTGTCCATGTTAAATTTGTGACAATAATTAATTTCTAAGTAGTGGAGAAATCACCCTTCACCTGTATAAGAAGGATTTTGTCTCATCCTACTAAAAGTAGCTTACATGGGAAGGGTCGACATGATAGTTATCAACCTCGACAATCTAATGTTGTTGTAGATGAAGTCTTAGCTGAAATGAACTAGATGACATATATGACAATAGACTTGTTATGCACCAATTGCAATTGGGACACTTAATATTTAAACCAAGATGCTGCAAAATTCTATGAGTTGTTGGCCATTGCTAATGGGCTAATATGGGAAAGGTGTAAGGAACACATTATTTTGTCCACCGTACAAGTCAGAGTTTAATGTGTTTGAGAACTGTTCATTTGTTCTTGAAAATAACAAGAGTGAAGAGTTTATTGTCTAAGGATGAGAAGTTATCTAAAAACTTTCACTTGTCCAAAAAATTATGAAGGAATTAGGTCTTGGGATATGACAATATTGACGGATGCGTGAATCAATGTTAATTGTTTTACAGTAATATCGAGCATAAAACTGTGTGCAATGCTTGTAATGAGTTTGATCCTTTCAAACCAAGGGGTAAAATTAACATCTTTCATAAGATTAAGTCACCTCTAATCATGAAAAGACTTCAAGGCCTTATATGTCTAAGGTCACATCAAAAGACAAGAGATGGCAGGAAGGAAGAAAAATGTGAGAAGCCCAACGTGATGAGAAAACTGTCCATTGGTAAGGAATGGAAACACTTTATTCATCCATCATAGATACAAGAAATACGTTATTATTGTTTTAACTTTTTAGAGTATTTAATTGTAATTTATAGGTTTTCTAAAAAAAAATTTTAAAAAAAATCAGTATTATAGGAAAAATTAAAAATTTGCAAAGCTATCTTTGATAGCAGTGAAACTATCTGCGACAACAAGATACATTGGTAAAATTAAAAAAATTAAAAATATGTCATGCATTTACTTTTCTGCATCCATGTCCTTGTCACTAATACTTGACACATCAATGTTCACTTTTATGCAAGAGGACATATGTAGATAGAGATAACCATTTTGTGCCAATATGTATGCGTTCTACTAACGTTCACGCTAATAATATAATAAATCATTGATGATGATTATCTATGTTTGCAAGATGTCGCCTATATTTATCGGTGCCCTACTATGATAGATAATTATTTGTATCAGCCGCCTATCATAGATATTTATTTGCATTTGGCTAGTGCAGATGAAATCATCTGCAACAAAGGCATCTACATTTAACATGTAGCTGATGTGTATGAGTAACATAAATGGTCTCGGCGACATTAGGATTAAAATCAAGTTATTATAATAATTGAATTTCTTTAAATGTGATAGGAATATTAACAAACAAATTATTTTTTTATAGTTGTATTTAAGACAATTATATATTTTAAAATTTAAATTTGAAGGGGTCTATCAATAAAGGATAATTAACTTTAGCACTATATGCATTATTATGAAAAAAATTATTTATTTTGAATTAGAAAATTGAAATTAGAAATATAAACTTATTATATGATTTATTAGAAAGTTGAAAGAAAACTAGACCATGTCATTATTTTTATCAAAAGTTTTAAGTGATGTATTAATGGTATTGGGGTGTCATTTGTTAAGATAGAGCGAGATGGTATATTCATTTTACTCGGTCAAACTTGATTATTATAAAACTCAGTTATAAATGGATAATATAAATGCTAAATTCTTGCATTTTTGTAAAAAAAAAAAATCGAATTTTTCTGATTATAATGTAAAAAAATAGAAAAATAATTTGATTATAATCCAAAAAAAAAAAATTATTTGGAATCAAACATTCAACTTCTAGGTTATTTGATTATAATTAGTTTTGTCCATATTATAGTTAAAATTAATATAAGCACGAAATACAAATCTTAAGTTCGATTTTTATAAACTAAAAATATAGGCTTAATTTACTATTTTTGTTTATGAGAATCCCACCAGTTTTCAATTTTCATCCTTAAAATTATTAATTTTCCAAACAGATCCTTCAAGATTCATTTTTATAAGTTACTAGGGAATTATTTTTTAATAAATTAGATTATGAATCAAGTCAATTTCATTAAATTGAGGGATTCAACATGATTAGTTGATTGGTATAAAACACCAAAAGAAATTTGATGATTTGAAGAAACTAGAGAATAAGGATTTATAAGAAAGAATTGAATTTCACAGGATTTGATTGGAAAAAGAACGAATTTTGGAGGGCCATATTAGAAAAGAATCCTCAAAGATGAAATGGAAACAATGCAATTTTCAAGTACCACAACTGTAATTAAACAAAAAAAATACCACATTTTGATTTTGTAGCTTTTATAATATATATATGTATATAATTTATGAAATACTACTTTATGAATATTTTATATTTTAACGATTATATTGCAATAAAAAAAATTTAAAGATTATATTTGTTGCCAGTCTTGTTTTTGTTGAAATTGACTTTTTATAAATTAAAGAGGATTATATAATACCCAACGTGTTTTGTGGGGGTTTTAAATACTCAAACTGATTTGGCCTTGATAAAAATCGTTAAATAATTTTGATGAAATCTGTATCATAGATTTATTTTGGCTGGTTAGCTAAAATGTTCAAATTTATTATAATTAAATTTTGGCCCAATTTTATTAATATTTTCAATTCCATTGTTGTCTCCACCACCTTTAGATCCATGGCCTTAAGTTAAGGAGTCCTAATAAGCTTAGATCCATGACCTTCTGGAGCAGGCAAACAGATCTAACATGAAATGCTATCAGAAAGTCCAAATTTTCTTCGGATTCGATTCAAGTTAAGTTCAAACTTTATCATCCTAAACCAAATTATCAATACTATCTAGGGAGGAAATTGGGAGGAAATTGTCTGAAGAAAATTGCCAACAAAGGTTTACACAAAAGTATGATACTATACTTTTATGATGATTATAATCATTACTTTCCTCAAACAAATCCAACAGAGTTTAATAAATTCTCATTTGAGAACCCCACACATCA
Organism: Quillaja saponaria; assembly: GCA_029379385.1. Lineage (NCBI taxonomy): Eukaryota > Viridiplantae > Streptophyta > Magnoliopsida > Fabales > Quillajaceae > Quillaja > Quillaja saponaria. The sequence goes on along the minus strand of CM055611.1, from coordinate 15,097,490 downwards.
ATCAAAAAGAAAATTTGTGGTTAATGCAAATTGGTAATAAATAGTAGGGAGAATAAGAGACATGAAGATTAAGAGGAAGAAAATGACCATGGATGTTCTGGATCTTTGAAATTGCTTTCCATGATGGAGAAGGTCAGTGATTTGAGGATTTTTTTATTTTTTATTTTAAGAAAAGCAAAACTAATTAATTTTAAAAAAGTTTTCACACCCCTCACGAAGGCATAACTGGCCGGAGGGTTGGATAACCAAACCTCCATAACCCTGAATTCAAAATAAAGCAACAACAATGACTCCTGACTCAACTAAAAAATAAAAGGCCATTATAAAAGTTTGTTTTTTTGAAACAAATAGCAATTTATTGAAAATTTATATAACATGCCCCAAAATACAACATATATGTATTCCTAATTCCACACAATGACACGAGGACAATTATCTAGACTATTACATCATACAAAATTAAACATTCCACCTTTCTAGTGTGACTGCAACTTTTATCCTTAAATTCAAGTTGGAGATCCTGGAAAAATGTCTTGCACTACTCTATTGGTAGGTCAACAAACTCAACGACGTCATATATTGGATTCCTGGAAAAAAAATATTATCCATGAGAGGGATGAATCCTACGAACTCCGTGAGTGGAAAATCGTACCCAAATGGTACTAGCATCACCCAACACAAACACATAACATATATAATAACCTCATGTAATATTGTTTATACCTTAATTCACATCACACTTTTATATTATAACCGTCATAAATTCACAATTTACACAAAACACATGATCACAAATTAATCAGAGCAATAATATCACACAAAGCAATCAAAAGACCAACGAGTGACCTAGCCCCACACAACATTATCACCCCTTACAGGGCATTATGCGTCCACACAAAAAATTGATCTCCATACACAATCCATCCCACCGGGGCTCCATTTAAAAAAAAAAATTATCAGAATCAGAAATTTTTCTTATGATTTTAAATTAGAAAATTCTAAGTGCACTTGAATTTTTAATTTTGGAGATAAAAATCATTTTTCATAAAAACCTCACTTTGTTCGCCCTTATCAACCACAATCAATATCAAACAAAGCAACCAATATCAAACAAACATAATCAAAATAAATTACTGAGATACTCTACTTGCTTACTTTCATATGTCACGTATATTCAAATAAACATATAATTACATATATTAATCTAGCCCCTAAAGACAGCAATTAACCACTCACCCGTATTTATTCCACTCGCCATTTACACTTGCGTCCATGAGTCTTATCTAGTCCATATTAGAATCCAGAACTGAAATTCATATTCCCAAATAATACTTAGTTTATAAACGTTATTATTATATGCTTTTAATTACTAAACTTATATAGGTTTCTTTATGTAAGTTTTCTTTTAAGCTATTATATGTCAATTAATATGAATTAGACTTTAGGTAATAAAGTTAATAATGGAGAGGCATTTTAAATATCTTGACAAAGCATAGGGTAGGAGGAACCATTAGAAAAGATAGAAAGCACCCAGTGAGTTAGAAATGTTGAAAATGTCCAAATTTAGGGTTTGGACCAGTGTCCACTTTAACGGTCATATCTTTCTCTAGGAAATTCCGAATCCAGTTTCGTAAGATTTATAAAATACTAGACACATATAGATTTATAATGGTATATCATTTGTAATTTTTAGATTTGTATATCAATACAGTTTATTGTTTGAAGCTGCATCAAATTCTGCAACACGCAGGATTTTTGACAGATTTGACTTTATCTTAGTTAATTGAATATAAATTTCTCTAGGAAAAATGAAATTCGATTCCGTTTATTGGGTTTATTAATAGACATGTATATATATCTTTATTATTTAGAAACTTTTCCTAAAATATGTAATGAACCCACTCAATTTCTTACATGAACCAAAAACAGGGCACTACGAATCCTGCCTGACCTAGCCATAGTCTAATAGCTATAACTCACAATATATTTGGAACCAAGCTACGAAATTTTGTAGAAAATATTTCAAGACTATAAGCTACATTTTATCTTTTGAACTCTTAATTTAATTTTACCCCGAAGACACTCGAAATATTGAATTTCTGTTACCTACGGAATCTATCCCCTGCACCCCCTTCAAAACCACTTAACTCTCACTTTATTCATACTATTACTCACTTCCATTAACTTCCTTAGCTCAACACATCAGCCAACCCTTTGCTCTTGTTATGAACTTTTTATTCAAATTTTTTTAATAACAATTAACCATCAAGACTTAGATTTACCAAGTTTCAATTAAAAAGTTATAGCTAGTTTTCTTGTAGACTTTTTATCAAACATATTGGGTGCATAAATTATCTCCCTTAATATGTATGTATGTCTATATATATAGACCCCAATTTACTTAATACATTTCAGTAATCCAACACTACTAATCACTTCAATCCTTAAATCTAAGTCATCAAGTAACCAAGGAAATCAAAGAAATTAAGGGCATGAGTTGAAGGAAAATTACCATCAAGAAGCAAAAGGGGCGGTTGGTTAGCTGTCATACGGGCTGCCCTTGACTCACACACCCACGGCTAGCAGGGAAGGAGGAGCTCAACTTTGAGTTATGAGAAGAACTTACACGAACTCAGCCACAAAAGACATGAAACAGGGCACGACAAAGAGATTGTAATGGCTGATCAAAAGGTTAGCGGCTGCTACTACTGCTAGTAAATAATTCCAACCCATCCACGACTCAAATATAAGAAGGAACCAAGCTATATGACAAGGAAAAATTCAGTTGTTGCTGGTCTTCCAACTGCTAATACTACTGCAGCAAAACAGGGGCTGGATGATGATGCACTACACTTTACGGCTGGAAGGAGAAAGAAGAAAGCTCACAAGGCTGATGAAGTTTCATACACAGTAGGAAAAGAGAAAGGCATTTTTAGCTAGGCAGGGAAGGAGAGAAATTTCTAGAGAGCAGGAGATGTGAATGGTAAAAGGAAAGTGAGAGAGAGTTGGTTCACCAAAAGAAAAGAAGAAAGGGACGCCTAGAGTAAGAAGTGAAAGAAACATGTAGTCAAATATTTTTATTTTTTTTATTTTCTAATTTAAGGTGGAAATTTACTTTTAAATTATATATGTATTTTCACTACTTTGTTTTATATACTTATTTGTCTCACCAATCAACACCATTTCATAAATTAAAATTTTCTTTCTATTACTCATTAAGGTTATAAATTTTTAATTTATTTTACGAAAAATTATCACCTACTTAATCACGACCATTTAATGTTCATGTTCAATTACAAAAAAAATTTCTTCCTATTATCGTGTTGTGACAAGTGACATCATGTTCAATTACACTGTTACTTATTTAATAAATTTGTTTATTTACAACATAGATTTACAAATTGTCTTAAAACTCGGGTTATAACAAAAGTAGTTAAAAGTCATCTATACCTTAAGGAGGTTAAACATTCTTCACATATTCGACCAATTGAACCCCATATTTTTAATAGGGTATATATAATTTTTTATCACTTGACTTCTAACTTGAGTGAAATTTTAATCTACTCAGTTTAAATGGGAAGAGTGAGAGTTACCATAAACCCAGCCTATATGTTCATTTCATATCTTTATCCAATGGTAAACTAAGAAAAGTGACTGCTAGATTTTATTTGTTAACATACATAATATTTAAATCACTCATATATTTACTGTGGCTCAATTAAGAAATCAATAAATTTTAAAAAAACCCACTAATTAAAATAGAGAAACAACTCAATTATAGAGAAAATAATCACACATAAGTAGATAATTTGTTAATACATCATTGGCAAGTGACAGTGGGTTAATTGATTTAATTAAATATATAATAATAAAAATAAAAATAATAGCTATAATAAAATTGACTCCTAAATATGAATGTAATAATTGTTGCAACAATAAAGTCTACATTTCTTTTTCTTGAATTTATGTTTCAAAAACAAATTTGAAAATTTCGTTTGGTTAACATGAGATAGTAATTAAGAATTCAGTTTTGCAATTATTTTGTTCCTTTCTTGAAAGAATGAAAATCATAAGTTTTTAAAATAAAATAAAATATTAATGGAAAGTTAGCTATGATTCTATAGTACAAGAATTTCATTTTTGTGGGTAAAGTATCTAGATAAGGAGAAATGGTGTAAATCAGGAAAACTAATGGCTGCGAATGTTAGATTTAGGTTTGGTTTGGTAATGTTATGCTTTTTTGAGAGGTTTTGTGCTCTCATGACTCTCTTAGAGCCACTTTAAAAAGTTACAGCAGTTGTATTTAGTAAAATAATACAAAACTTGCTCTCAATAAGTAAAAGTCACAAATTAGTGTTTGATGAATTTATTATAAAGCTTGCTCCAAAGATTTAAATTGACTATAATAGATATTAATAATAAAAAGATAGATAATTAAACTACTGCTAGTAATTAAAAATTGATAAATACGAAATTTCTTTAAAACTTATAGTTAGATTAGTCTTTTAAACTTATGAGAGCATAAACTTGTTTTTAAATGCACCCATTCAATTTTGCAATTGTTTTCTTCCTTTCTTGAAAGAATGAAAATCATAAGTTTTTAAAATAAAATAAAATATTAATGGAAAGTTAGCTATGATTCTTTAATACAATAATTTCATTTGTGCGGGTAAAGTTTCTAGATAAGGAGAAATGGTGTAAAGGAGGAAAACTAATGGTTGTGCATGTTAGATTTAGGCTTGGTTTGGTAATGTGATGTCTTTTTGAGAGGTTTTGTGCTCTCATGACTCTCTTAGAACTACATTAAAAAGTTACAGTATTAGTATTTGGTAAAATAATACAAAACCTAAGTAGAAGCCACAAATTAGTGTTTGATAAATTTATTGTAAAGCTGCTCCAAATATTTAAATAAGAAATTTCATTAAAAGTTATGGTTATATTAGTCTTTTAAACTTATAAGAGCAAAAACTTGCTTTTATATGCACTACTTTAGTTTTGCAATTATTTTCTTCCTTTCTTGAAAGAATGAAAATCATAAGTTTTTAAAATAAAATAAAATAAAAATTAATGGAAAGTTAGCTATGATTCTATAATACAATAATTTCATTTTTGTGGGTAAAGTATCTAGATAAGGAGAAATGGTGTAAAGGAGGAAAACTAATGGTTGTGAATGTTAGATTTAGGCTTGGTTTGGTAATGTTATGTCTTTTTGAGAAGTTTTGTGCTCTCATGACTCTCTTATAGCTACTTTAAAAAGTTACAGCAGTAGTATTTAAGAAAATAATACAAAACATACTCTCAATAAGTAGAAGCCACAAATTAAGTGTTTGATAAATTTATTGTAAAGTTGCTCCAAAGATTTAAATTGACTATAATAAATATTGATAATAAAAAAAGAGATAATTAAACTACTGCAGTAATTAAAAAATGATAAATACAAAATTTCAGTAAAAGTTATGGTTATATTAGTCTTTTAAACTTATAAGAGTAGAAACCTGCTTTTAAATGCACCCATTCAATTTTGCAATTATTTTCTTCCTTTCTTAAAAGAATGAAAATCATAAGTTTTTAAAATAAAATATTAATGGAAAGTTAGCTATGATTCTTTAATACAATAATTTCATTTTTGTGGGTAAAGTTTCTAGATAGGGAGAAATGGTGTAAAGGAGGAAAACTAATGGTTGTGCATGTTAGATTTAGGCTTGGTTTGGTAATGTTATGTCTTTTTGGGAGGTTTTGTGCTCTCATAACTCTCTTAGAACTACACTAAAAAGTTACAGTAGTAGTATTTGGTAAAATAATACAAAACATATTCTCAATATGTAGAAGCCATAAATTGGTGTTTGATAAATTTATTATAAAGCTACTCCAAAGATTTAAATTGATTGTAATAGATATTGATAATAAAAAGAGAGATAATTAACATACTGCATTAATTAATAAAATGATAAATAAGAAATTTCATTAAAAGTTATGGTTAGATTAGTCTTTTAAACTTATAAGAGCAGAAACTTGCTTTTATATGCACCGCTTTAGTTTAGTAATTAATTTATTCCTTTCTTGAAAGAATGAAAATCATAAGTTTTTAAAATAAAATAAAATATTAATGGAAAGTTAGCTATGATTCTTTAATACAATAATTTCATTTCTATGGGTAAAGTTTCTGGATAAGGAGAAATGGTGTAAAGGAGGAAAACTAATGGTTGTGTATGTTAGATTTAGGCTTGGTTTGGTAATGTTATGTCTTTTTGAGAGATTTTGTGCTCTTATGAGTCTCTTATATCTACTTTAAAAAGTTATAGCATTAGTATTTAGTAAAATAATACAAACCCTGCTCTCAATAAGTAAAAGTCACAAATTAGTGTTTGATAAATTTATTATAAAGCTGCTCCAAAGATTTAAATTGACTATAATAGATATTGATAATAAAAAGAGAGATAATTAACCTACTATATTAATTAAAAAAATGATAAATACAAAATTTCTTTAAAAGTTATAGTTATATTAGTCATTTAAACTTATGAGAGCAGAAACTTGTTTTTAAATGCACCCATTCAATTTTGCAATTGTTTTCTTCCTTTCTTGAAAGAATGAAAATCATAAGTTTTTAAAATAAAATAAAATATTAATGGAAAGTTAGCTATGATTCTTTAATACAATAATTTCATTTTTGCTAGTAAAGTTTCTAGATAAGGAGAAATGGTGTAAAGGAGGAAAACTAATGGTTGTGCATGTTAGATTTAGGCTTGGTTTGGTAATGTTATGTCTTTTTGGGAGGTTTTGTGCTCTCATGACTCTCTTAGAACTACATTAAAAAGTTACAGTAGTAGTATTTGGTAAAATAATACAAAACATACTCTCAATAAGTAGAAGCCACAAATTAGTGTTTGATAAATTTATTGTAAAGCTGCTCCAAAGATTTAAATTGACTATAATAGATATTGATAATAAAAAAAAGATAATTAACATACTGCATTAATTAAAAAAAGATAAATACGAAATTTTATTAAAAATTATAGTAATATTAGTCTTTTAAACTTAGGAGAGCAGAAATCTGCTTTCAAATGCACCCATTCAATTTTGCAATTATTTTCTTCCTTTCTTGAAAGAATGAAAGTCATAAATTTTTAAAATAAAATAAAATATTAATGGAAAGTTAGCTATGATTCTTCAATACAATAATTTCATTTTTGTGGGTAAAGTTTCTAGATAAGGAGAAATGGTGTAAAGGAGGAAAACTAATGGTTGTGCATGTTAGATTTAGGTTTGGTTTGGTAATGATATGTCTTTTTGAAAGGTTTTGTGCTCTCATGACTCTCTTAGAGCTACTTTATAAATTTACTACAGTAGTGTTTAATAAAATAATACAAAACATGCTCTCAATAAGTAAAAGCCACAAATTAATGTTTGATAAATTTATTGTAAAACTGCTCTAAATATTTAAATTGATTATAATAGTTATTGATAATAAAAAGAAAGATAATTAACCTGCTATATTAATTAATAAATTCAACTCAACTCAACTAAGCCTTAAAATCCCAAACTAGTTGGGGTCGGCTATATGAATCCTTTTCCTCCATTCGCATCGATCCAAGACAAGATTTTCATTAATTCCTAGTACAGCCATATCTTTCTCGATGACTGTCCCCCATGTAAGTTTCGGTCTCCCCTTTCCCCGTCTAACACCTGGCACCTAGACCATGTCACCTTGCTTAACTACTGCGTCCATTGGCCGACGTTGGATGTGTCCAAACCAACGTAGACGATTCTCCCTCATTTTCTCCTCAATAGGTGCTACTTCCACCTTCCTACGAATCTCCTCATTTCTTATTCTATCATTTCTTGTATGTCCTGTCATCCATCTTAACATTCTCATTTCGGCTACTCCCATCTTATGCGAATGTTGCTTCTTAACTGCCCAACATTCGGTACCATACAACATAGCTGGTCTCACTGCCGACTTATAAAATTTCCCTTTCAATCTATTCGGGATTTTAGGATCACATAAAACTCCCGAAGCACTCCGCCACTTCACCCACCCTGCCTTAATCCTATGGTTTACATCATGCTCAATTGCACCATCATAAGCGTAAGCATCATTCAAAAGAATATTACCAAACCAAGCCTTAATTAGAGATATAATATCAATAAATTCAAATAGAAATATTATTCATAAAATATTAGAAATAAATGTAATAATTATTGTAACGTCACGTTTATTTTCATTTTTCCCTTAATTTTTCTTTTTAAGCTTTCAAGTATTTTATTTTATTTTTTTCTCTTTTTAGGGGACCGTTATTTCAACAAGTCAAAATAATTTTTGCTAATAATTTTGAAATTTCTTTATTCAAATGAAGAAAATAATTAATATTATTGATAAAAAATTGATGATTTGATTTGGAAGTTTGCCTTGATATAGTACAAACCAATAAAAGCTAGTGAAACAAAGCAAATAGCACTAAAGTAATAATGCTTGTACAAAAGGCCGATCGAAGTGATATTTCTGGGTTGTTCTTTATAAATACTCAAATATTTCACACATCAAAGCTAAAATCCAAATGGATAGAAGGGTGGCAATCATTGGTGCAGGAATCAGTGGCCTTCTTGCCTGTAAATATACTCTAGAAAAAGGTTTTCATCCAATTGTCTTTGAAGCTCAAGAAGACATTGGAGGAATTTGGAGACAAACTCTGGAGTCTACCAAGCTCCAAAATCCCAGAGAAAGTTACCAATTTTCAGATTTTCCATGGCCTTCTTCAATAAATGAGGAGCATCCAAGCAACCAGCAAGTTCTTGCATATGTGAAATCCTATGCTGATCACTTTTCTCTTGTCCCATATATAAAATTCAACTCCACAGTCATTAATATAGATTATATTGGTGAGTCTTTTGAAGAAATGGAGTCATGGGATTTGTGGGGTGGCAATGGAAGACCTTTTGGCTCTAAAGGGAAATGGCACATTGCAGTGCAGGACACCAAGAATTGCTCCACAGAGGCAAGTACTTCATAACTTGTAATAATTTGGTCAGCTTTTATAACTTCATCTGAAAAGTAAAATCCGATTTTGATTCAATTTTATTGGCTACGCATCATCATACAACTCCACTCGAGTCTCAACTCCAAAACTAGTTAGGGTCGGTGTCTTTTACAAACTTTTATGGGTTTAAGTCTGGTGCCCTTAACAAACAACTGGGTTGCAGATATGAAACATAGTTGGCTAAAGACATAATTTGGTGTTTTTTTTTTTTTTTTTTCCCGGTTCATGAAATACTACTACTGATTAAAAGATGATTTGTCATGTGTTTCAGGTATATCAAGTTGAGTTTGTGGTACTTGCCATTGGAAGATTTAGTGGTTTTCCAATGATTCCTGAGTTCCCTCCTGATGAAGGCCCAGAAGTGTTTGAAGGCAAGGTTATGCACTCTATGGAGTACTCTGCTATGAACAATGAAAGTGCTGCAAAATTGATCAAAGGGAGAAGAGTTACTGTCATAGGCTCACAAAAGTCTGCTGTGGACATAGTAGCAGAATGTGCAAATGCCAATGGTAAGAAAATCACAACTAATAAAGAATATGTATCCTTCAAATAAAACATCAATCTCTAATTCTGAATATTTATAATAGAACTAAAACCCACCCACTTTTTGTTCATACAAAGCTAAAATTGATATCTCTTTTCTCTTTCCCTTTTTATTAGGAGCCAAGTATCCTTGTATCTTGATTCAGAGGACTGCTCATTGGTTCCTACCAAGTTTCAGTATTGGGGGCATTAATCTCGGATTGCTTTACCTTAATCACTTTTCGGACCTTTTAATACATAAGCCTGGAGAATCCATCCTATTAAGCCTGGTGGCCAGTTTATGTTCGCCCTTGGTAAAATCTAATTCATCCAATATTTGTTTATTTATATTTGATAATCTGAGATTATCTTCATGATGCCACTCTACATTTTCAGAGATGGGGAATTTCAAAATTTATTGAAAATTATCTCAAGTGGAAACTCCCATTGAGAAAGTATGGAGTTGTACCTGAACAGAGCTTTCTAGAAGACATCTCTGCATGTACAATTGGAATACTTCCTGAAAACTTTTATGACAAAGTGGAAGAAGGAAGCATCATCATGAAGAAAGCACAAAAATTTAGGTTCTGGAAAGAAGGTCTCATAATTGATGGAGAAGCTCAGCCTTTAAAAACAGATCTTGTAATTCTTGCCACAGGATACAAGGGTGACCAAAAACTTAAATGCATGTTCAAATCTTCAACCTTCCAAGAATACATTAATGGATCAGAAACTTCAAAAATATTTCCTCTCTACAGGTCAGTTTTCTTAGTTAAATTCAGAGAAACTCGATGGACTTGTGCATGTGGATGTGTTACACTAATTTGGTATGCTATCTATAATTTTTACTAATTGTTTTCCTTACAAAATAATGCAGGCAGATAATTCATCCTCAAATTCCACAGCTAGCAATAATAGGATATTCCAAGAGTCTATCAAATTTGTTTTCCGCTGAGATTAGATGCCAATGGCTAGCACACTTCCTGGATGGGAAAATTGAATTGCCTAGTATAAAAGAGATGGAAAAGGAAGTCGGAATGTGGGAGGATCACATGAAGAAGTATGCTGGGAAAAAATTTTGGACGTCATGTATTCTTATGTCTAAAATCTGGTATAATGACCAGTTGTGTAAAGACATGAAATGTAATCCCAGAAGAAGAAAGGGACTTTTTGCAGAGTGGCTTTTTCCATATGAACCAAAAGACTATGCAGGTCTTACTCATACCAATAAATGAGGATTGTTGATAATTGAAAATCAGTTTCACTTCACTATTGAAACTGGCTTATGTTACTGTCACATGGTATGACATTGTTTTTATGAGTATTAATGATATTTTATCTTTGTTTTTTTTGGGATTGGAAGCTGTGTGGGCAATCTGTTAGTGCATAGAAGTCTTGATCATGATTTCAATAAAATGATTTACTTTTTTTTTTTTGCAGTGTTATAATTTAAATTAATGTACTTAACAAATGTCTAGGTCATTTTCCACGCTCTAATACCATTGTTAAAGATTAGAGTATAACTCTTGACAAATGAACATTCATTTTTTCATTAGAAAAAAATAAAAGAAAAAATAATGACATTTCTTACAGGGTGACTAGAAATAATACAACCATAAAGCATATAAATGATGGAGAAAGAGCTTCCATTCATGTTGTGACTTACCAATAATCAAATTGTTAGAAGAAATGAATAATAGGAATTTTTGCAGGTTTCTAACAAATCTCCCTGCAAATATATATGTATTCCACAAACCCCTCACACGTAAATCTTTTGTCAAGATTGGAACAAAGGAATGAGAACTAAGATAGACCAGGGCCTACAGTAGCTCCCATAAACCTACAATATGACATTTTTCTTTTAGATCATCTTAAATACTTGAATTATCAATAAACTTGCTATAAATTCAAGAGATTTAGTTGTTGTACTTGCATTTGATTGAATGATTACCTTTTTAACTTAGTTCATTTTATTCCATTTTACTTATCAACTTAGCTTGCTAAACTAATTGGTAATTATAGAAACTTGTTGAATTGGAGTTTACCTCCTTGGTTTTCCTTACTATCATTCCTTAACTTGCTTATTTTAAAATTGGTTGTAAAACTAATTGGTGGTCTAGTTTATCGTCTCGCATATTAGTAAGCTTATTTTCAATTCTAACTTAATCCTTTATTCAAATTATTCACAATTAGATAATTACCATTTTAACTATGCTGTTAAGGGCTTGCCTTTTTCTTAATTTGTTCAATTCTTGTTCTAGATCACATTAGAAACTCTTTATTCAATATTCAGCCATTGTTATATATACTTTCTTAACCAGTTGTTTACTTATTTAACTACTTCATAAGTCTATAAGTAAAGGTGTATACTACAAACTTAATTCAAGTCTTTTCATTATATTCCAACTATACAATTTCAAATCCTTTATTTAGACTCATTTCCCTCTTGTAGTTTAACTACCTTACCATTTACTTAATTAGCCAATTTTATATCCTGGTCATTTCTTATAAGTTACCAAAGCTAAATCATCATCAACATGACTACGAACTTGCTTTCATTACTTATAAGTATACAAATTTACTTGCTTTTTAAAGTACCAAAGACTACTCCTTTACAATATCATTAATAAATTTCCCATAACTCATTTTACAATTCTGCCTATACTAACATACAAAATAGCAGACACCTAATATTCAACTCCTCTTGACCAAACTTAAAATAACTCTTCACCAAGCCATGTTTACCCAAAGCTCCTCCTTGCGGCCAATGAAGTACTTAACTCTCTAGAAGTCATTAAGGCAAACAAGAATGAGATACAACTATCTCAGTAAGTAAGGATGCGATGCAGCATGTGAATATGAATATGAATACTAATTCATACCATTTCAACTAATAAACATCATACAATCATACATAAGTTTAGGACAAGTTAATACATAAACATGTCTTTTATTATAACAAATATCTTAATTACATATTCCAAGCAGTTATAAACATAGTAAAATTTCCATTTGATACGTAACTGTCCAACACACGACTCAGCATGAACAATTATATAAAGATTTATAAATAGCTCATAAACAGTAAATAGGGAAAGAGTCTTGCCTACCTCAATGCCGGTTACAGCTTATATAAACATGCAAATAGGTCAGGGAAAGGCTTAAACATTGTCTTTAAAATGTCAGGTACAATTCTCTTTTAGGTAGGTCCTTTAAATTTTAACTCCAGATTGCTCAAAAGCATCCATCCTCACAATTGGTACAAAATAAGGCAAGTAACAGACAGCCACTATCTAATTCTGAAACCATACTTCCTGACGTCCAAATTGACCTAACCAAAGCTTAAATTGATTCTTTTAAGTATCCTCTACATATTATCTTTAGATCTAACATCCAGTTTGGCCTTTGAGACCTCTGATTTTAAGTTACACAAAACCGGGTACAAAGCAGAGCATTATTTCGCAAGCAAACCCAGAACTGACTTCCAAGAGCTTCCTCTTACACCTTATGATGCAGAGCATATTGCCCAAGAATTTATGAAGAAGATCGATCAAGAAAAATCCAAGAGAAAGTAGTTTAGTGTTTTCTTATTTTTCTTTCCTATATGGAAAATAAACATAGTAGTTATGTTTTAGGATTAATATAAATAAAAAGTTTATTTTTAGTCCCACATTGCCTAGGAAGAAAGAGTAAGAGCTTTGGAACCTTTATAAATACATGTTCTCCCTTTGGTTATAAACTCATCTTTTCATTAATAAAAATTTTAGACTTTTGTCTCTTTTATTATTTGATTCTAGTGCACTAGAATTTTAGTTCTCTTTGTCAAGGGCATTTGCGAGAATGAATCTAGTGTTTTTGCTTCCGTACTGCATCAGATGGTCTCAAAGCATCGACAACAGTTCAGAGTCTCATTAATAATTTGAGATGGTGGACAACAACTGTAACGACAATGGCAGAAATGGTGGTAACCATCCTATTGACGGTGATCATAGGATACAGGCTCTTTGGGCTGCACTGGAGATGCAAAGAATGGAGACAGAGTCACAAAAAGCATTGGATGATTAAAGGGAAAGGATAACTCACAAACTCCAGGAGATCTATGGCATGCTAGTCAACTTGGAAGTCAAAGCCAACAGGGTTCTTGAAAATGGTAGGAAAAATCATGCCAGAAAGGTACAATGTGTTTTGGAGTGGTGAGCCTAGTCATCTATCTAATGAATGTCGTGCACGCAAGGCAGTAAATTTAGTTGATCACAGAGAAGATGATGAAAATGAATACAATGTAGTGCAAGGAGATAATGACCTAGAAAGTACAAATATTGACAATGAACAAGGTGAACATGTATCTTGTGTGATGCTAACATTGCTATACGCCTCAAAGCAAGAAGAGTATTCTCAATGCAACAAAATCTTTAAATCTCAATGTTAAGTCCAATAAAAAGTTTGCGACTTGATCATCGACAGTGGTAGTTATGATAACATTGTGTCATAGGTTTTAGTGAAACATTAGAAGTTACCTACAAGGCCTCATCCATCCCCATACCAGATTGGATAGATTAAGAAATGGACAACTATTCCATTCATAGAAGTTTTTCTAGTTCCAATTTCGATTGAAAAAACTTATAAGGATGAAGTTATTTGTGATGTGATTAACATGGATGTTGGACATATTTTACTCGAAAGGCTATGGCAACATGATATGGATGTAACTCATCATGGTAAAGCAAACATCTATATTTTTTGGTCGAATGAAAAGAAGATTTATATTCTCCCAACCAGTAAAAGAGAAAACATGCCTAAAACTTCTATAATGGATGGAAAAGTTCTTCTTTCTATTGTGAGTTCTAAGTCAGAGTTTGTATCTGAATCCAAAGAGTTCCAAACAATATATGCTCTAATTATAAAAGGCGAGGAGATGTGTAGAGCTGAAATTCATAAGGAAGTACAACCTTTGTTTACTAAGCTTCAAGAGATATTCTAGACAAACTACCTGATGGATTGCCACAAATTAGGGACATTAAACTTAACATTGATTTAGTTCTTGAAGCAAGCCTACCAAACTTATCTCATCACATCATTAACCCAAAAGAGAATAAGATTTTAAGAGAAAAGGTAGAAGAGCTAATTCATAAAGGACATATCCAAGAAATTATACATCCTTGTATGGTGATCGTATTGTTAACACCCAAGAAAGATGGAAGTTGGCAAATGTGTGTCAATAGTCGGGCCATAAATAAGATAACAATTTAATATCACTTCTTAATATCATGTTTAGATGACATGTTAGATCAACTGGAAAGTTCTAAAATCTTCTCAAAAATTGACTTACAAAGTGACTATTATCAAATTCGCATTAGACCTGGAGATGAATGGAAGATTACTTTCAAAACAAGAATTTAATAAGGCAAACTAATATCTTCCTCTCCATATAAAGAGATATTTAGAATACTTGAAACCTTTTAAGTTATTCTTACATTGAAACTTCGTAATTTCTGCATTTCAAATACTCTAGTTGACTTTTAACTCAAATAGTGGATCAATCACTTTGCCAAGTATTGATTCAATGCTAATGAAATCAACCTCTACAACAATTATAGTTGGTGGGTTCAGAGAATCCTGAATGATAGGCTTAATTGGACAGTATTCTAAATTATCTTTTTCATCTTCAAGAATATTAGAATCAACAATCTTCTTTTCTTCCTTTCTGATGCATTGTTCAATGTCCACTAAAACAACATCAAGTTTATCACTTTCTTCTTCTGCTTCTGCTAACTCTTCACTGATGATGTCTTCATTAATAGGGTTGTACATAGGCTACAAGTCCTTTTGAATATCTTCTATCGGCACATCTTGAGAATTTCTTGCATGCATAACATCATCATATTGTGGATAAACATCAAATGTTATCAACTGATTGCAATAATCGTCTTTCAATTTATCAAGTTTATAATTAACTCTTATTTCCACCCAATATTATATATCAGTCATAATAACAAGGAAACCATTCTAAAATAATCAAATTTCTTATTTTTATCCAAGAATGAATTTTTCCTTTACCTTGCCAGGCTCTATAGTTTTGTAAACTATCCCACCAAATCACCACATCATAATCAAGTTTACAGTAGCCAAGATTCAATCTATGATCTTCTAGAATCTTCATACTTTCAAAATAAAATTCAAAATTTACTAACCAGTTGATGAATTCTTTTTTTGAGGAGTCACCATCAAGATTTGAAATCTTGTCATAGGTTTGTAGCCTATGAAGACTTATAGGACTGCATCGGTTGATAGGTTGGTCGCGAGCATAACCTCGAACATGTTTGTTCCTACCATCATCATGAACCTTGTTGGTGCCACCCAAGTCGATAAGAAAATCGTGAGTCTCATAGAGCTCACAAGTCATCCTCTCCTCTTGTATCTGCAACCTTACCCAAAAGAGCCTTCACCTCACAATCAATGTCCACTAAGATGGTTGCCTCAACCGTTGCCAATAACAAAAGCAATTCCTCACTCTGAATTCTGATACCATTTGACCCTAGCTGATCACATCAAACCCTTAAAATGATAAAATGTTTACACCAGAGATATAAAATCATTAATTGATAAAATGTTTATATTATTAGATGATTTTACTACTTGATAGAAACCTTTATTTATAAAGGTTCCTTGTACTAACTAACTCACATCTTAGCGATATGGAACTAAAGATAAAATACTATATTTATATTACTTCTAATCACTAACTCCTACTTCTATTTCCTATGTGGGACTAATAAAAACATAAAATAAACCTAAAAATAATAACGAAGAGATATATATCATAATTATTAAAATATAAGAAACTATAATTATTTAACCTTCATTCTTGTCCTACATCACCTTACAAACAACCATGAACCTTGGAAGTACCATAATTGCCTCTCTAGTTGTTAGGAACAATTCTTCTTCAGAAACTCTTGGCAAATTCAATCTATAACCCTATGTACAGTCTTCTGGACAGATTGTAGTACTAATGCAGCCCAGCAGAAAACCAGCAGCTACTTAACAGCTCCACTACCTTCGGTACTCAAGCATAGATCATAAATTCTCCATACATATTTATATTTATATCATGAATAACTTCTTCACAGGTAGTTCAAGCAAAATATCCCTAAAACACCTTTATTTTCCATCAAACCCAACCCGAGTGCAAAATACAATGCAACAAACCTACTATTGTCTTCCAAGGTCTCCCTAGAAGTCCCTGAGCATAATCAAGCCTTGAAACTCTCCATATTTGTCCCTCAATATGTTAGAACAACCTATATTTAGGAATCCTAGACTAATTTTCCCTCTAAATCAAAGAAAGGTACTATGAACTGACTGAGGTGGCAAGTAGACCGGAACAATAGCAATTATGGTAAAATTGTCATAACTCCTTCTCTAGCTATAATCAGCTCAAGTGAAGTTCCAGATAAGATCAAAAAAAAAAATGATCTACACTTTCTCTTCAGGACTCTCAAACTAATTCAGTCCAAAAAGTACTCGAAATGTCAGATTCCCCGAACAAGAAAATCTGAACACTGCCTTGCTCCCCTTTCTCTTAACTTCCACTTTGCCTTTACACTTGAGTTAAAAATATAGGTTCTTGGCACTAATGAAAGCCTAGAACACTTACCTTTTCTCTACAAAAGCTCTCCTTTCTCACTAAAACAATGAACACAGAAGAAAGAAAACGAAAGTGTGCCAAATGAGGTGAGCTCTATTGGTTTTACCTCTTTACCCTGTGGACACAAGAATGAGTAGGGAAAGAAGTTATTCTCCACCACACAAATATATTAACAATTTTTTTTATATATTTTAAGGTTGTATAGTCTTTCACTTATCCATGTTTTATTCCACTAATGTAATACAAAGATTATAATAATCTTAATGTTATATGTTGACACTTTCCACTGAGTGTAATGTTATATAATATTATATCTATCACATTATAGTTCATTTCAATATATTTAAATATTTCATTCATCAATTAACATGTATTTTTACTCTTGTATAAAAAAATTTATCATTATTTTCATTTAAGTGATCACATATACAAGCATAAATTATATGAACACATATTGACTTAATACTAAGCATAGAGCTTATCTTCTAATTTCATTGATTTAACTGTACTCATTGGCATGTTCAATTAGCACATAAATATATATATGCAAGCCTACATATATATGTCTACTATTTTACCAACAATTAGATTGTTATTTGCTCTTCTATAACTCAAGTTATAGCAATTATCAAAAGCTATAACTCATTTTAACGCTATATTAGTCTAGCTTTTAAAAAATCTATCCATATACTTATAGCCAAAGATACAATCAATGAACATGTATAAGTCAAACAATTAAGCTTTGTACTAAATTAATTTCTTTCATGCAAATTCATACTTCCAACCAACTTCAAACAATTAACTATACTATTGTACATATCCAAACCATACATATGATACCTATTTGGAAATATATATTTATATATATATATATATATTAATTAATCTAACAAACGGATCATGATTTACATTCCTCTAGCCCAAGTTATACTATTTTAACCATGGGAAGGTCATATTAATGAAAATCAACCTTTTAAGAATATATTTTTTTCTAACTTTAAACAATTAACTGAATTAATATACACATTCAATTAGCATGTATGATAAATGTATAGAAAATCTAAACTTGTCTTCTAATATATCCCACAAAAGCATTGTTATTTTCACTTATTTAACTCATTTTATGCTAGTTGGATCATGGAAAGGATTAATGTGCTAGAACCCTGTAATTCCACGATTTTAACATATCTTTGATGAATTATCTAGACTAATTTACTAGTCCAAATATTATAAACCATATGTCATTTTAAAGCTACGCAAGTCTATTTCTAACACATCAATTGGAATTATATTTAGTCATTTAAATGAAAAGATATAAGTACTTAAGTGAACAAATGTCATATATCTAATTGAATAGTTTTATGATAGCATCAAAGTTTTATGCATTTTCATTTCATGTTTACAATTAACACAATAAGCTGCAATTCCTACAACAAATAACACAAAATACTGCTAGAGTTATTTTCATGCACTTAACCACATAAATTATTAGTACAACTCTAAATTTACTCAATATTGAATTATTGTTTCAAAATTTAGGCAATTTAAAGGCACCAACAAGTATACAAGTACAAAGATATGTAAATATACATTCAGAAAACAATTTAAACTTATGGGATATTACATTATTGCTTGCTTAATTTGCCTCCTTCTATTTGTAGTTTGACTCTCTTTTACTTACTTCACTATTGTTTACTAAACCCACAAGAGTACTGAAAAAAGAAAATCAATAAAATGAACATATAACTGAATAAAAAAATTCTCATATCATATATAAAAAACCTTTCTTTCCTCTCTTTAAAAATAAAAAAAAGAGTTTAACACAAACATTAAGGATAGAAACATTAATGTTTAGGCAAGAGAAACATTGAAGTGTTGTAAAACTACAACAAGTTACTTGCAGCTAAAAAACAAATGGACTTGCATATAAAGTAGAAAATATAATTCAATACAAATTTAGCTTTCATAAACGACAAACATGTACACACAACTAAGTGTTTGAAAAAAGAAAAGAAAAGCTAGAAGTTTAAGAGCTAACCTTTATCAATCCATCAAGTTCTCACAGTTGTAACATACTTCATTAGCATGTCAACAATTTCTGGTGAAACCTTTGAAGCTAATGTCTTTAAAACTTGAATCTTTGATTATGTTTTGTCTTCAAGTCTTTTCACATTAGATCCAGAGCTCCCATGCCACTTGTCTATGAAAATTCAAGCCAACAGATAAAAAAAACAAAGAAAAACATAATGCAAATCAAAAATGAAAAGTTGTTACTTTTTCTCTAGCATGCATGCTTAAGGTCTTTAGTAATAGCTCAGAAAATTTCTTTTGGTAGTTAGTTTCCATATGAGAGCAGTAGAGTGCCACATCCCTCTCAGCTTCTTCTTTTTCTTGCTTCAATCTTTGCAACTTCACTAAAGATTTAACACAAATGTGGATAATCGAAAAGGAGAGAAAATGAAGTAGAAGAAGACTAGTAAGTAGTGAAAAGAAGTATGTTCTACAAAATGAAGAATCATATTGTTCAATCAATTATTTAGCTTGCAAATAATAATGGGAGTTGAAGACTTGGATTCTTGAAATTGAAAAAAGAAAAGAAAAAAAAAGAGATATAAGGATTGGGGTTTTATAGTTTCTTGCACTGGAAACAATGTGTTGGGCTTCTTCTTATTCTGCAGTTAGCAACATTTGAATACCTCATTTTCTTCTAAAAGGATCCATGGAAACTGTACTATCTTGTCAGACAAAAAACCAAAAAAACAACCTATAAGAATTTAATTTAGTTTTGAGAGTACCAAATTTTGGTTAGAAACAAACTATTCAATTTCATGAGGAAAATGTTATGAATCGATATAAAAGTTTTACAAATTATTTAGAAGTTGGTGATTCATGTTACATGTATCATTCTCACCTATGGCATATGTATTTTTAGCATCACTCATATATAAAAAAAGTTAATCAGTTGCTAGTTCAGCTGGTACAATATTTTGAAGAGAAAGACAAGATACCTAGTTTGAGTAACAGAACTACGAGTTTAGAAAAAAAAAAAAAGCTCCTTCCTGATGTATGGTTGATAAACAGCGCAAGTGGGCTCCATCATATAACAAAACAGCCTTGTGAAAGCTGATATGAGGATATCAATTACCTATAACTAATATTTCAAGAATTTACATAGTTAAGTTCAGTTTTCACAATTGATTGCAATAATTTATCACTTTTTTAAAAATTTGTGTGGAGATGTTTCACCAATTGCAATACCATATGGATTCTATTTTTCTTGATTTAACTTTTGAAATCATTTAGAAAGGAGCCATTCTAAATTTCATTTCTAAATCTGGGTAACAACATAATTTGTTCATCACAATTTCATGACACCTACAGAAAACTCCTGAAGCCAACATTGGATATTAAAAAGTAAATAAATAAATGAAAACCCATATTATTTATCAGATTCTTTTGTTAGAAACATAAATCTTGACAAAATCATATCTTTTAAACTCAACTAAACTGAACAAATTTTTAATTTTCAAATTAGTTAAGGCCGATTATGGCATAATTTTTTTCCATTCCAAGGCATTAATTTTAGTAAGTCAGGCCAAGATACAATCATATCATTCTCAAGAACACATTTATATACACATTGTGGGAAAATGTTTTAGGAAAAGAAAGGGTCATTGCAATTTACTAATTCACTATATAACAAGGGGCCTTGCTATGTGCGAATGGCCTAGTGTGCTTAGTCCGTGCGAATTAAGCACGCGCCTGCATGTTGGTGCAAAAGCAGAGTTTAAATGTAGCCATGCAAAGTTTTGGGACAAAGTCTAAAAATGATAAATGTTGACAGTCTGACCCTAATCATGATTTTTTGTAATTTATTACCATTGAATTTAATGTTTGGCCATTCCATTTTGAGGAATACTAGGCAGCGGGCTCATATCTTGCAATAAATGTAAATCATAAATGATAATAGAGTTGTTCAAATTCTAATAAATTTTCATTAGTAGTTAAAACTTAGAATATTGCATTTTACTTTATATAAATATTTATGTTAGATGAAGTGGTTTAGTTTTAATTGCACTGAAAATTTATGAGATTGAGTAATATTTTGAGATTTTGAAAGTATACTTCATTCACGATTAAAAAATATATTATATATTTATTCAAAATGTCTAAACAAATTCAATTGTTAAAGTATTTTACGAATAAAATATATACTATATATTTATTCTCTTATAAAAAAAAAGTATTTTATTTTATTTTTCATTAATTTTGTTAAATACAAATAAAGACAATATACATGAGAATGTGCTTCATAAAAATATATGATACTAATAATAGCTATAAGAAAAGCACAGTTCTTCATCCAATTAATTTACAAATAGATATTTTGCAAGTATAATTACTTCAATGTGTTCCATTGACATTTTGACACATTTTTGGCTTATGTTTTTTCAATTGTTTTTAGTAAAATTAGGAAGAAAAAAAAAGGCACTATTGACCTTTTCAAAAAGGAAAAATTGATTGTTAAAAAAAATAAATAAATAAATAAAAACCAATGATTTTAATTTTAGACAAAGTAAAATGTAATATTCTAAGTTCTAACTATTACTGAAAATTTATTAGAATTTGAACAACTCTATTATCATTTATTGCAAGATGTGAGTCAATTCATATGAGCCCAAGGCTTGCTACCCGGTATTCCTCAAACGGAATAGCCAAACTTTAAAGTCAATAATAATAAATTGCAGAAAGTCATTATCAATGACAATTTGCTAGCATTTATGATTTTCAAACTTTGTCCCAAAACATTGCATAGGCTACATTTAAACTTGGCTTTTGCAACAACATGCAGGCACGTGTTTAATTCATGCATACTGTGCACACCAAGCCATTCGTGAACATAAGCCCTCATTCTTCGCCATCATATCTTTTTCTTTATTTCTATTATCTTCCATTGATTGTAATTAAAGTTTATTGATTATTTTTTTCTTTTCTATTTTGAACAACTTCCATTATTTATTGAAGGAATATAAATCCCTCCTTCTTCACCATCATATCTTATTCTTTATTTCTGTTATTTTCTATTGATTGTAATTAAAGTCTATTGCTTTGTTTTCCTTTTCTATTTTGAGCAACTTCCGTTATTCTCTATTGATTATAATTAAAGTCTATTGATTTGTTTTCCTTTTCTATTTTGAGCAACTTTGCTCTTCTTCTTGTATAAATACATTATTAATAAGATTAATCGATGTGGCCTTTTACAATACCAATTGTTATGTCTCTTTATAGTATAAAAACTGCAAGCTCTAACGAGCAACACAAATCCATCTCTTCCTCCCCCTCCATTTTTTTTTCCAGCAACCATGACAACTGACAGTTCCTCTACCACCAAAAACACTACACCCGAAACAGAAACCACCCAAACCAACACCCCATCCATCCAACCATCTAGATCTGTTATCAACACACTCACATAGTCCGGTCAATGTATCTCCATCAATCCCGACACCTAAATACTCATTAAACTTACGGGCAGCAACTATCTCACATAGAGAGCTCAAATAGAACTTCTCCTTCTTGGATAGGATCTATTGCAGTATATTGAAGGTACTCTTCTCTGCCCGCCATTGATAGATCTGCAGTATCACTCCTGGCGCTGCCAAGTCGGACTCATTTGCCATGCCATCATGGCCTCAGTTGATGCCACCATTGCCCTTCTCGTCGCTACATCCAAAAATTTCCTTGAAGCTTGGACTCGACTTAAGACTTCATATGCAAACAAGTCTCAATCTCGTGGTTATAGTCTCCGAGAGACTCTTAACCATATCTTCAAAGGAGCTAACTCTATTGCCTAGTATCTCAATGAGATACGATCCATCGCCGATGAACTAGCTATCTCTGGCCATTCCATGAGACCAGAAAAGCTCGTTATGAAAACTCTCACTTAAATGGAACCTAAATATGATCTGATCAGTGCTACAATTTAAATGAGGGATTCTCATATCTCTTTTGAAGAACTCCATAACAAACTCTCTAGTCATGAAATTTTTCTTCACCATCAAAGCTCCAAATGAGAGCAGCTTACTGTCACTGCTCAATTCACTCAACAGAGTAACCAAGGAAGCTGCAACTCTCGCCAAAGCAACAATAATCGACGTTCTCATTAGCAATCGGGCTCCACGACCAGCAATATACCCAGCAATAATTTTACACCGAGAAGCAACAATTACCGTCCTTCAGGTTCTTCCAGTAACAATGGAAACTCAAACAAACCCAGAGTTCAATGCCAATTTGTGATAAATTCGGCCATGTTGCCAAAGTTTATAGATCAATGACACACATTGCTCAGAATCCTCAAGCCAATTTTGTATGCAAGCATACTAACCCTTCGACAAATTGGATCATGGATACCGGTGCGTCCCACCTACATTACCTCTGACACCCAAAATCTTCAAGCCTACACAAACTACAATGGCACATATGATGTCATTGTTGGTGACGGTAATGGTATTAAAATCACTCACACGAGTGATACTACCTTTGCTTCTAAATCTCGTAATTTTGTTCTAAAAAATGTTTTGTATGCCCCCTCCATTCTTAAAAAATCTTATATCTATTCCTTTATTTTGCTCACAAAATAATACATCTGTTGAATTCTTTCCATCTTATTTTGTTGTGAAGGATTTAAGAATGCGGGAGCCTCTAGCTTAAGGCCCGAATAGAAGTTTCCTTTACGAATGGACTAGTCATGATACTCCATCTGCTGCCTATGTCACTAATAAAGCTATACATCTCCCTTTCTCTCTGTGGCATCGTCGTTTAGGTCATCCTCACATTATGGCTTTACAATAACTTATTTCTAAATTTAATTTTCCATGTTTTTCAACTTCCAAAAATAGTTGTAATTCTTGTCTTTGCAAGAAAAGTCATCGGTTATCTTTTTTCACCTCTTCTTTGAAAAGCACTAAACCTTTAGAATTGCTTTATACTGATGTTTAGGGGCCCTTTCCTGTTACATCTTCTGAAGGTTATAGATTTTATGTCATGTTTGTTGATCACTTCACAAAATATACAAGGTTATTTCCTCTGAAAAAGAAGTCTGATGTGCCATCCACTTTTCTTTCTTTTAAATCACTTGTTGAAAAATTCTTCAACTCACAAATTATTACTGTTTATTCAGATGGTGGTGAGGAATATGAAAGCTTAACCAAGTATCTAAATGACATTCAACATCTTTTATCTCCACCATACACCCCTCAAAGGGTAAGTAGTGTTGAAAGAAGGCATCAACATATTATGGAAACAGCCCTCACGTTGCTTCATCAAGCCTCTATGCCATTCTACCTATGGCCATATGCCTGCCAAACAGTGGTTTACCTAATAAACCGCATGACCACACCCATTCTCCATATCAAGCTTTCTTTCGTCAAGAACCCAATTACCACTCCCTCTGTACCTTTGGTTGCTTATGCTATCCTTGGCTTTGCCCTTATGCCCCTAACAAACTTGCACCCAAATCTATGCCATGTGTTGTTGGGATATTCAGTCAAATACCATTACTACAAATGCCTTAATACCTCAAACCAATTTATTTACTTATCTATGTTGATGACATTATTCTTACTGGCTCCTCCAACCAAGCAATACTACAAGTTAATGCTACCTTATCATCTCAATTTTCTCTTATGAACCTTTCACCATTGACTATTTTCTTGGCATTGAAGTTTGTCACACTCCTAATGGCATTCTTCTATTCCAATAAAAATACATCATTGGTCTACTTCAAAGCTTCAATATGATGGAAGCTAAGGGAGTGTCTTCACCCATGTCTAGCTTGTGGTCCTTAAACTTGATGATGATGCAAGTTCTACTAATCCAAAGGAGTATCGCCAACTTATAGGAGCTCTTTAATACTTGGCTTTTACACAACCTGACCTTGCCTTTACAATAAATCGGCTTTCTCAATTCATGCATAAGCCAATTGCTTCTCATTGGCAAGCTGCGAAATGAGTACTTCGATGCCTCAAAGCAACTTATCATTTTGCTCTCAAGTTACAGTCGATTGCTCCTTTGAAGCTCATTGCATTCTCTGATTTGCATTGGGCTGGCAATCCCGATGATCAGACCTCCACTGGAACTTATATATTGTTTCTTGGTGGTGCTCCTATAAGTTGGTCATCCAAGAAACAACTAACAGTTGCCAGATCTTCAACAGAAGTAGAATACAAAGTAATTGATAACAGTGCCGCCGAAATAAATTGGGTTGTCCATCTTTTTCATGAGCTACATTATTCTCCACCTGATATTCCCGTAATTTACTATGACAATCTTAGAGCCACATTCCTATGTCAAAAACTAGTATTTCATAGCCAAATGAAACATGTTACAGTAGATTATCATTTTGTTCAAGAACAAGTTCAATCCAAACACCTTGCAGTTTGACATGTCCATTAGTTTCGAAAAATGGGATTAGTTCATTCAATGTACCAAGTCAAATAGTTTAAAGCACACTTGTAAAAATTTGTATTTTAAGAAAAAAAAAAAATTAGAAGCCATATTTTACTCTTGAAATGAACAAAAATTTCAATAACATTTTTAGAAAATCAATAAGCTGTACTTTTGAATTTCCCTAATTATCTTACCTTGATATAATACATTGTGTATCAATTTTATTCATTATTTATTTTATTTATTCATTAACTAAAATTAATTATAGTTTTTTTTTTTTTTTTGAAAAATTAACTGAGTGCGTATAAATTTTTGCACAAAATTATATGATTATAATTAATAATCAAATTATCAATTATTTTGATTGAGTTTTTTTTTTTAATAAAATTTTAATTGATTTTTAGATTATAATATAAGTTGTGTATATTGTCAGTAACAAGCACTTATAATCTATGAAATAATGTATTAAAAATTGTGTCAAAGTTTGATAAAATAAGTTGTTTAATTTATTATTTTCTGAAAAAAGTACAAAAAAAAATGATTATGTTTTATCCAATTCAATATTATTTCTATTTTGATTAAAAATATAATAGAAAAATAATTTAATTGAAAATTTATCTAGAAATATTAAAATTATACTATGTTTTGATAATTTAAATAAATATATATATATAAGATATGAAATAATAAAGTTATTATTCATTAACAATAAAATTATAGCAGATATCTTTGGTTAAGTTTTAGAAAAAATAATAAATTTTATTTATTTATTTTTCATATTCTCAATAAAGCCCAATTTCAATTTTTAATTTAAAATAGATCTGTTTATTCATAACATTTTACCCCTTACTTATTGAACTATCAATTTACATCTTGAAATATATATGTCTTAAAATACAATTAGAATATTCCAACTCATTTTTAAAAGTGAAAATAAAATCATTTAATAAATATTATTAAAATTAAATTCCTGTATAAGAAAAAATGTTTTTAGCAATAACAGAAACTCTGTAGCTGATAAGTATTTCAAAATATGGATTTTTTTTGCTAATAAGTTTCTCCTGACATAGACAGCGATAAAGTTTTGGCATCATTTAACACCTTATCTGCGTATGTATTGTTATTACAAAACAAATCAGTGCAGTTGCATGTAGTAGTCAATATTTTATTATTTTTCATTCCTCTATGCTAATTTTCTTCTACAATTCTCTTTCAAACTCTCTCTCTCTATGTGCCTCAACCCTACCCTGCCGTCAACATTGTTAGACGTTATGCTCTAGTTTGCCACTACTCATGATTACCCCTTCACCAGTCACCACCGTTGCTGCCGCTGCTTGCATACACTTAAGTATGTATGTATTTTTTTTTATTTTTTTTTTCCTTCCACTCCTCGGGTTCCTATAATTATTTTTTTGATTTCTTGAATGAGTTATGAATTGTTGTTAAAATTATTATGTATTTTTGTAGATTGTGGCCAAGTTTTATGGAAATCAGGTATTTTATATTGGGAATTAAGCATTTGATATTGGGGGTTTTGTGGGTGTTAATAATTTCTGGGTTTAGCTTGCATATGCCCTTGTTTTGTTAACTAATTTCAATAATTTATTTGCTTATAGAAAAAGAAATTTTATTAAAAAAAAGATGCGAGTAGCAAGAATTCTTCTTTAAGTAAAATTTATAAAAATGAAAGAAAAGAAAATTTAAACCTTCTAATCATACATAGCAACTTAGAAGATCTTGAATGGTATACATAAACCAAAAACAACAATTATAGGTCTACTCAAACTTGAATTTTGGCTGCTTTCAAAGAGTGGAAATGTTAGGAATATAGTATGATTGGATAATACTTGTTAAGTTTCATTTTATTCTTTGACTCCATTAATTCCTTACTTTTTCGCTTATACCCAACACTTTCATAATTTTCTCTTTTGATTAGGTTATATTCACCCATTTGTTTGCTAGAGAATGAAAGAAAAAGGAAATTATTGATGATGGCAATCCAAATATTTAACTTTTGTAGTATTGTTTCGAGTGATTTATGTCTACTTCATACTCTTCTTTTTTTTCCTTTTTCCTTTTTTTTTTTCTTTTTTTTTTTTTTTTTTTTTTTTGCCTTCGTCTTAACTTCTGAGTTTTCTTCTCGAGTTTTGTTTGTCATAATTGGCTATGCATTTTTCAGCAAATGAACCTCTTGGGAAGTAGGTCAAAATATATAAACTAAAATTATTTCTTGAAATTTCAATCAGTTTTTGAACCGTATGCTGAAATTGACAGCTTTGCTAGGTTCAGTATATACTATATATATACATATATCAATTAGAAGGGGAGAGAATAATATGTATTGTTGTTCTTATAATGATAATAAGCTACACATTTGACTCTAGCTGTAATTCTCCCCTAATTATTCAAAGACATTTTAAGGTTCACCTTCAACTATATTGCAACACATCAATGGTTAACTCAGCATACAGAAAGTTTACATTTGAAGCCTCCTTAACCAGTAGAGGAAGAAGAAACAGTAGAAAAAACCTCTTAGCTATCAACAACCTTGAAATTCTAAAACTTGTTTTTTGCTTTTAGATTTTCTCATTCAAGCCCAGATCTTCAATCACAGTCCCTATATATGTTTTGTTTTGATATTGGGGTTTACGAATTAGGACAAGTAAAGGTGAGCATAATAATCGAAAACCTGACAAACTGCCGCAAAACTGACCATAAAACTCACAACTAACCCAAACTGAAAAAAGCGGATGGCAAATTGGTTGAAATTTTATATTTATATTCAGGTTGATTTTGCAAGCGATGTTTTATTTATAATTTGAATAACAGACACGACCGAATTAATATGCCTAGAAAGATATTAGTTTTATGTAGGAGCCCAACCTAGACTTGCAATATTCTTGCCCAAATAGAATCAAAGCCCACCTCATGCTTCTCAAGTCTTAGCCCAATTCATAGCCTAAGAGAAACAAAACCTATGTTGTCACGTTGTTCCTTCTCTCTGTTCTTTAACATCCCAAGGATCCAGATTATATGGGGATCCTATATATCAACCTTCCCACTCTCCACCGTTCTCTCTAAAATTCCAAACTCTAATTAATTTACTGCAAAATTTCAAGGTGCACGGAGCTCTGAATCCAACGGACATGTATCTTGATGATCCGATTTCATTAGGATAACGGAATCAACCTCCATGGAACATAATCTCCAATGTTCTCTCTGAAATTCCAAACTCCTATCAATCAATTACTTCCATTTTTCCTCCTTCCTTTCTACTGATGTGGTGCTTCTAAACTCTACGACGTGTAATTATATAGCGATTATTTTTCATCTAAATTTTGTATTTTCCAAGTAAATTATTATCTTCATCTGATTTATTGATTTAGGGTTTAAAAAGTGGGATTTGAGGGCTGTGTAAAGATTAACCAAACAATCGACCGATTGATGATTTTCTTCGGTTGAAAATTTTTGGTTATTAACTTGTTTGAGTTTTTTTCAAAACTAAATTGGTCAGGTTGGGTGGTCAAAGGTCCAAAACCGACTTGACCTAACTGTCTGCACACCCCTAAAGATAAGCTAACTTACTAGGCTGACTTTTGAATGTCTAACTTTGTGAAATTAGTCTAAGGTATGTATGAAGTGTTATTGGTTTTGTTTGAAACTAGTCTGTTAATTTGCTTAACTTGCAAGCATACATTAAAAAT
Organism: Quillaja saponaria; assembly: GCA_029379385.1. Lineage (NCBI taxonomy): Eukaryota > Viridiplantae > Streptophyta > Magnoliopsida > Fabales > Quillajaceae > Quillaja > Quillaja saponaria. The sequence goes on along the minus strand of CM055611.1, from coordinate 15,068,130 downwards.
CTCTATATATATTAGAAACCTGTTTGAGAATCATTTTAAATCTCTATATATATTAGAAACCTGTTTGAGAATTATTTTAAATGGATTAATGTTTTTTTATAGAAAAAAAATTTGTATTAAGATATATTTGAAATACAATGAGGAGGTGTCCTGCTTGACAGAAAAATAAAAATAAAATCTTAATAAAAAAGAGCATGCCAATCACGTTGCATGACAACTAAAGAAACACCCTAAAATTCTCTCGAAACAGAGCACCACATAGAAGCATGAAAAAAAAATCTTACTCCAAAGAAAAGGCAATGGGAGATAATAGTTACAAAAAATTTATGCACAACATTCAAACCAAACTCCCCAAATTATTGAAAGGAAAGCACAACTCCACAAAAACTTTTTTGCCTCGTTTCTCCCTGGGTGCTGGTAATGAGTCATCAAAAGGTTAGGCAAGGAATTGAGACAAACCTAAGAGATATTGAAGATATCAAAAAGCTAGCACCATAACTTCTAAACCAAAGAACAATGTAAAAAATGATGCTTCATTCGTCTACTTAATTTAGACAAACATTAAATTTGTTTGCAATAATAATCCTTGAATTGTCCAAAGTGAACAATTTAAAAAAAGTGAACAAACCATTTGTTACAATGGTAGGTTTAACTTTTTGTTCATTTGGTTGAAATTTCAATGACATTTTTCTATGTTCTTTGGGTTTATATATACTTAGGACATGTATGGTGACAAAATTGCACATGGTCTATGTCTTGTACTTAGGAGACCAGAAGAAAATGATGATGAAAATTTCTAAGTTACGAAGAAAAGAATAAGCTACTCACTAGAATGCATGTGTATAGCTTTTTTAAATATGATAAGGCCATATTATCCCTTAGAATGGTGTCGAAGGTGGCAAATAGCATACTTGGTGCATTCATTTTAGTTTCTTTCGTTCTTCTACAATACTTGTATGTATCTAACGGAGTTGAAATAATTTATAATTAATGCAAAAACATTGTCAGTCGATCGAAATTGGAAGGATCGTCGAATGTTGAATAATACCTTGTCGGATGAATTTAGGGACAAAGTTAAGGCGATCCTTGACTTCTTCACCAATACAAATTGTGTGTTTGACAAGACAATTTGGTTCCAAGTTAAATTTGTGACAAAAATTAATTTCTAAGTAGTGGAGAATTCACCCTTCACCTGTATAAGAAGGATTTTGTCTCAGCCTACTAAAAATGGCTCTATATGGGAAGGGTTGATGTGACAGTAATCAACCTCAACAATCTAATGTTGTTGTAGATGAAGTTTTAGTTGAAACAAACCTAGATGACATATATGATAATAGGCCATTATGCACCAATTGCATTTGGAACACTTAAAATTTTAAACCCGGATGCTACAAAATTCTATGAGTTGTTAGCCACTGATAATGAGCTAGTATAGGAAGGGTGTAAGGAACACACTATTTTGTCGGCTGTACAAGTTAGAATTTAATGTGTTTGAGAACTGTTATAATATGTTCTTGACAATAACAAGAGTGAAGACTCTATTGCCTAAGGATGAGAAGTTATCTACAAACTTTCACGAGTCTAGAAAAATTGTGAAGGAGTTAGGACTTGGGTATGATAAAATTGACAAATGCAGTGAATGAATGTTAATTGTTTTACAACAATATCGAGCATAAAACTAAGTGCAATGCTGTAATGTGTCTGATCCGTTCAAACCAAGGGGTAAAGTTAACATATTTCAAAATATTAAGTCACCTTTGATCATGAAGAGACTTCAAAGGCCTTATATGTCTGAGGTCACATCAAAAGATAAGAGATGACAGCAACATGATGATACTTGAATCATCAATGCTTCACTTTTATGCAAGAGGATACATTTAGATGGAGATAACCATTTGTGACAATATATATGCGTCTACTAACGTTCACGCTAACAATATCATAAATTATTGTGATGTTTATCTATGTCCACAAGATGCCACCTATATTTATTTGTGCTCGGCTGTGATAGATAATTATTTGCGTCAGCTGACTGTCATAGATATTTATCATCAGACTATTACAGATGAAATCATCTTCAACAAAAGCATCTGCATCTACTTGAACATGTAGCTGATGCGTATCAGTGACATCAATGACTTCAGCGACATCAGGATTAAAATCCAGTTGTTATAATAATTAAATTTCTAGATTATTTTTTTTATAGTTGTATTTAAGACAATTATATATTTTAAAATTTAAATTGGAAGGGGTTTATCAATATAGGGTAATTAACTTTAGCACTATATGCATTGTTATGAAAAAATTATTTATTTTGAATTAGAAAATTGAAATTAGGAATATAAACTTATTATATGATTTATTGGAAAGTTGAAAGAAAACTAGACCTTATCATTATTTTTTTGGAAGTTTTAAGTGATGTCTTAATGTTATTGGGGTGTCATTGGTTAAGATAAAGGGAGATGGTATAGTTATTTTACTCAGGTCAAACCTGATTATTATGAAACTCAATTAAATAGGATGAAAATAAACCCAAATTCTTGCTTTTTTTAATTTACAATTTTTTTTTTATTATAATGTAAAAATATAGAAAAATAATCTGATTATAATCCCAAAAAAAAAAAAAAAATTCTAATCAAACATTCAACTTCTTGATTATTTGATTATAATCAATTTTGACCAAATTATAGTTAAAATTAATACAAGCACGAAATACAAATCTTAAGTTCGACTTTTATAAACTAAAATATAGGCTTAATTAATATTTTTGTTTATGAGAATTGCATCACTTTTCAATTTTCAGCCTTAAAATTATTAATTTTCCAAACAGATCCTTCAAGATTCATTTTTCTAAATTAGATCCTAGGCAATTATTTTCTAATAAATAAGATTATGAACCAAATCATTTTCATTAAATTGAGGGATTCAACATGATTAGTTGATTGGGTATAAAACACCAAAAGAAATTTGATGATTTGAAGAAATTAGAGAATAAGGATTTTATAAGAAAGAATTGAATTTCATAAGATTTGATTAGAAAAAGAATGAATTTTGGAGGACCATATTAGAAAAGAATCCTCAAAGACGAAATTGAAACAATGCAATTTTCAAGCACCACAACTATAATTAAAAAAAAAAAAAAATACCACATTTTGATTTTGTAGCTTTTATAATATATATATATATATATGTAATTTATGAATATTTTAAATTTTAAGGATTATATTTGTTGCAAGTCTTGTTTTTGTTGAAATTGACTCTTTATAAATTAAGGATGATTATACCAACACCCAACGTGTTTTGTGGGGATTTTAAATACCCAAACTGTGGCCTTGATAAAAAACGTTAAATAATTTTGATGAGATCGGTGCCATTGATTTATATTGACTGGTTAACTAAATTATTCAAATTTACAATAATTAAATTTTGGATAATATTTTCAATTTAATCCTTGTCTCCACCACCTTAGATCCATGGCCTTAAGTTAAGGAGTCCTAATAAGCTTAGATCCATGACCTTCTAGAGTAGGCAAACAGATCTAACATGGAATGCTGTCAGAAAGTCCAAATTTTTTTCAGATTCGATTCAAGTTAAGTTCAAACTTTATTATCCTAAATTAAATTATCAATACCATCAAGGAAGAAAGTTTTAGAAGAAAATTGTCAACAAAGGTTTGCACAGAAGTAAACTATCATACTATTATGACGATTATATCATTACTTTCCCTTAAACAATTCCAACAAAGTTTAATAAATTCTCATTTGAGAACTCCATGCATCAATCAAAAAGAAAATTTAGGATTACTGCAAATGGGAAAAAATTAAGAGAAAAAAGAAAGATTTGGCAAATTTCAATACCTAATTAAAACATGAGTAACTATTGAATTTGGCAAATCATTAAATTTTATTTGAGTTTCCTATGTTTTTGTTAGAATTTTTTTTTTTTTTTATTGCAGCTTTTAGACCCTAAAAATTCAAAATATATATTATTATTATTTTGGTCAAACTCAAAAATTATAATTTTTATTACCAAAGGGCAAAAAATTGTAAAAACTCAATCAATGAGAGCACTATAACATGGAGGAGACAATGACAGTACATTTTTCAATTTCTCATATATATTTAATAATTGTGTGACGAAACCATAATGTTTGTTCTTTTTGTTTTTGGTAAAATGATGTTTGCTTTTGAAACTGAACAATTAAACATTGATAAAACACCATAGGTTCAAAGTACCTATATTACATTAGTCACAATCATAAATAATTAATATAAAGTTTCCAATATATTAAAAAAAGACAGAATTAAAGTCTTGACCACTACTTAGATTGGATTATAATGGTGGCTACCGGCTGGAAGGAGTTTGGTACTGGGAAAAGTTCCATTTTTAAAACAACCATAAAAGTAAAAGAAATAATGAGCTTCAATCATTGGGATCCTCAATCATTGAGAATGGTTAAACGTAATTGGTATGTACATGGAGATTTTTTTTTTTTTTTTTTTTTATATATATGAATCATGGAGATAATTTCTATATGTAAAAAATTAGGATGGATTTCCTGTGAGAGTCTATCACTTTTTTTTCTTCTTTCTTTTTATATGCTATTTTTAAAATAGTATAGATATACATAAGTTTGAATTCACTGTCTTTGAAAAACTATCCTCCAAGCATAAAACATTAACCTATAAAACTTCAGCTTAAGAATGGAGTAGCTCAATATATATTTATACGGTACTTCTTAGAGTGCGTTTGATATGAGATTAAGAGGGATAAAAGTTTAAAAGGTGAAGCTTTAATCTGTTAAAGAGTGTTTAGTAAAAATAAAAAAAATAGCTAAAAGTCATCTATACCTTAAGGAGGTTAAACATTCTTCACATAATCGACCCTATTGACCCCCAGATTTTTTAACAGGGTATGTATAATTTTTTATCAGTTGACCTCTAACTTGGGTAAAATTTTAATCTACTCAGTTTAAATGGGAAGAGTGAGAGTTACCATAGACCCGGCCTATTTGTTCGTTACACAGTCTTATCCAATGGTAAATTAAGAAAAGTGACCGCTAGATTTTTTTTTTGTTTTTTTTTTTTACATACATAAGATTTACATAATCGTATATTTACTGTAGCTCAATTAAGCAATCAATAAATTTCAAAAAATCCCACTAATTAAAAAAGAGAAACAACTCATAATAATAGAGAAAATAATCACATTTAAGGAGATAATTTGTTAATACATCATTGGCAAGTGACAATGGGTTAATTGATTTAATTTACTATAGAATAATAAAAAATAATAATAATAGCTACAATAAAAATGATTCCTAGAATAAATAATATGAAAGTAATAATTGTTGCAACAATAAAATCTGCAATTATTTTTCTTGAATTTATGTTTCAAAAACAACTTTGAAAATCTGGTTTGGTTAGCATGAGATAGTACTTAAGAATTCAGTTTTGCAATCATTTTCTTCCTTTCTTGCAAGAATGAAAATCATAAGTTTTTAAAATAAAATAAAATATTAATGGAAAGTTAGCTATGATTCTTTAATACAATAATTTCATTTTTGTGGGTAAATTTTCTGGATAAGGAGAGATGGTGTAAAGGAGGAAAACTAATGGTTGTGCATGTTAGATTTAATTGATATAATATTTGTAAATTAAAGTAGAAATATTATTCATAAAATAATAGAAATAAATGTAATAATTCTTGTAACCGTAAAATTCACATTTATTTTCCTTTTTCCTGTAATTTTTCTTTATAAGCTTCCAAGTATTTTAATTTATCATTTTTTTCTGTCTTTTAGGCGACCGTTATTTCAACAAGTCAACATAATTATTGCTATTAATTTTGAAATTTCTTTATTCAAATGGAGAAAATAATTAATATTATTGATAACAAATTGATGATTTGATTTGGAAGTTTGCCTTGATATAACACAAACCAAAAAAAGCTAGTCAAACAAAGCAAATAGCACTAAAGTAATACAGCTTGGACAAAAGGCCGAAGTGACATTTCTGGGTTGTTCTATATAAATACTCAAATATTTCACACATCAAAGCTGAAATCCAAATGGATAGAAGAGTGGCAATCATTGGTGCAGGAATCAGTGGCCTTCTTGCCTGTAAATATACTCTAGAAAAAGGTTTTCATCCAATTGTCTTTGAAGCTCAAGAAGACATTGGAGGAATTTGGAGACAGACAGTGGAGTCTACTAAGCTCCAAAATCCCAGACAAAGTTATCAATTTTCAGATTTTCCATGGCCTTCTTCAGTGAAAGAGGAGCATCCAAGCAACCAGCAAGTTCTTGCATATGTGAAATCCTATGCTGATCATTTTTCTCTTGTCCCATACATAAAATTCAACTCCATAGTCATTAATATAGATTATGTTGGTGAGTCTTTTGAAGAAATGGAGTCATGGGATTTGTGGGGTGGCAATGGAAGACCTTTTGGCTCTAGAGGGAAATGGCACATTGCAGTGCAGGATACCAAGAATTGCTCCACAAAGGTAAGTACTTTATAACTGGTAAAAATTTGATCAGCTATTATAACTTCATCCGAAAAGTAAAATCTGAATTTGATTCAATTTTTGTTGGCTACGTATCATCATACAACTCAACTCGAGTCTCAAATCCTAAACTAGTTAGGGTCGGTGTCTTTAACAAACTTTTATGGGTTTAAGTCCAGTGTCTTTAACAAACAACAGGTTGGCAGATATGAAACATTGTTGGCTAAAGACATGTAAAGCAGCATCCCAAGAATCTGAGAGCATGGAGATATACAATGGCTTTTATTGGAAATTAGACATACATATTTTGGTGTTTTTTTTTCCGGTTCATGAAATACTACTACTGATTAAAAGATGATTTTCAATGTGTTCAGGTGTATCAAGTTGAGTTTGTGGTACTTTCCATTGGAAGATTTAGTGGTATCCCAATGATTCCTGAGTTCCCTCCTGATGAAGGCCCTGAAGTGTTTGAAGGTAAGGTTATGCACTCTATGGAGTACTCTACTATGAACAATGCGAGTGCTGCAGAATTGATCAAAGGGAGAAGAATTACTGTCATTGGCTCACAAAAGTCTGCTTTGGACATAGCAGCAGAATGTGCAAATGCCAATGGTAAGAAAATCACAACTAATAAAGAATATGTATCCTTGAAATAAAACAACATCAATCTCTAATTCTAAATATTTATCATAGAACTAAAACCCACCCACTTTTTGTTCATACAAAGCTAAAATTGATGTCTCTTTTCTCTTTCCCATTGTGATTAGGAGCCAAGTATCCTTGTATCTTGATTCAGAGAACTGTTCATTGGTTCCTACCAGGATTCAGTATTGGGGGCATTAATCTCGGATTGCTTTACCTTAATCGCTTCTCCGGTCTATTAGTACATAAGCCTGGAGAATCCATCCTACTAAGCCTGGTGGCCAGTTTGTTTTCACCCTTGGTAAAATCTAATTCATCTCACATTTGTATTGTTTACAATCTGAGATTATCTTCATGATGTCACTCTACATTTTCAGAGATGGGGAATTTCAAAATTTGTTGAAAGCTATCTCAAGTGGAAACTCCCATTGAGAAAGTATGGAGTTGTACCTGAACAGAGCTTTCTTGAAGACATCTCTGCATGTACAATTGGAATTCTTCCTGAAAACTTTTATGACAGAGTGGAAGAAGGGAGCATCATCATGAAGAAAGCACAAAACTTTAGGTTCTGCGAAGAAGGTCTCATAATTGGTGGAGAAGCTCAGCCTTTAAAAACAGATCTTGTAATTCTTGCCACAGGATACAAGGGTGACCAAAAACTTAAAAGCATGTTCAAATCTTCAATCTTCCAACAATACATTCATGGATCAGAAACCTCAAAAATAGTTCCTCTCTACAGGTCAGTTTTCTTAGTTAAATTAAGAGAAACTTAATGGACTTGTGCATGAGTGGGTGTGTTATACTAATTTGGTATGCTAGCTATAATTTTTACTAATTGTTTCCTTACAAAATAATGCAGGCAGATAATTCATCCTCAGATTCCACAGCTAGCAATATTAGGATATTCTGAGGGTCTATCAAATTTGTTTACCTCTGAGATTAGATGTCAATGGCTAGCACACTTCCTGGATGGGAAAATTGAATTGCCTAGTATGAAAGAGATGGAAAAGGAAATAAGAATGTGGGAAGATCACATGAAGCAGTATGCTGGGAAAAAGTTTTGGAGATCATGTATTGTTATCTCTAAAATCTGGTATAATGATCAGTTGTGTAAAGACATGAAATGTAATCCCAGAAGAAGAAAGGGATTTTTTGCAGAGTGGTTTTTTCCATATGAACCAAAAGACTATGCAGGGCTTACTCTTACCAGTAATTAGGAGATTGATAATTGAAATCAGTTTCACTTCACTATTGAAACTGGTTTATGTTACTTTCACATGGTATGACAATGTTTGCATGAGGATAATGATTTGGTGATCTTTGTTTTTATGGGTTGGTATGGTGTGGGCAATCTAGTAGTGAATATAATTGTTGATCCTGATTTCAATAAAATAATTTATTATTTTTGTAATGTTTTAAATTTTAATTATTGTACCTTAACAAATATCCAACTCATTATTCACAAAGATTGGCTTTGATACTATTGTTTAGAATTAAAGTAGAATTCATTTCCAAAAATTAAATATTGAAAGGAAGATGCTTGTTTTCTTATAAACCCACATTAAGCTATCAGGCAAATTAAACTATTGCCCATATAAACAACAGCTCATAACAAATTCACACCCTTAAAAGGCGACATCCACGGAGGCATGCTTCATGTATGTATGCGAATCACTGTAGAGTGGTCCAGCACCTATTATTCTATTATTCTTGTTGGAGGTCCAAAAATCAATTTTTTTGAAAGGCCTACTTGGAGTTTTTTTTCTTTTTTCTTTCTCGATAAAAAAAAATCACTATAGAGATAGCCAGCAGGTAGACATGAGGCGATATATAAATGATATATCATAGACAACATAGAACAGTCCCAAAGTCCCAATAATTCCAACAACAACCTTCCAGTTATTCCAACCTTCTTACAGTTGTAATTCTGGCGAACACAAATTCCTAGGACTATGATACAAGTTGTATCAATACAACAAATGAGATGAATTATTCATTGACTACTAATTATTTTAGTTTTTCTTTTACTTGTCTTGTTTCAACTGAATATTCACCAGAATATATAGATAAACAAGAGCACTCTGATTAATCCACAATTTGCAGCGAAGGAGAATCCTCATTGAGCCCAACCTGGTCCATAAAGAAGCTCCTGATGGAAGAAAACCAACCATAATATGAATTTTCTTCTATTTTCACCTGTGTTGGTGTAGATGCTGATGCTTGGTCCTTTAAGTATGGAGCTATATACTCTTTCATGTCCTTTTGAGAGATCTTCAAATGACCCCCAGACACTTTAACAAATTTAACTTTCCCAGCGTCATCTAGAGTTTTCAAACCAATCCAGTCTTCAATGTAGAGCTTTGTCTGCAGAAAAAGAAGTATGCTATAGTTATTGAATATCTGCATAATAATTAATAAATTTTGGGTATGAATTTTCACAATACCATTTTTAAGTTTTGAATATAAATTTCTCATCTTGTACTTTCTAAGACTTACATTTCTTATTTACCTCAAAACTCTCAATTGTTGTTTTGAGGTGACACTCAAAAGCCCTACAGAATTTTACTTTGTTTTTTCTCGGACATTTTACAGAAATAAAAAATTTATAGGGGATGAACACAAGGCGGGCGAAAATATAGAATACATACAAAAGAAAAAAAATAAACAAACAAAGATTTACAGACTCTAAAGACTATAGGATCTATGGAATTCAAACAGCAGTCCCCTGAAATAAAGAGGAAGAGACACCCAATCCATAATTGCCAGACAAATCTCTATGCTACTACTGCTACCAAAGACTCCTGATCTTGGAAACCTCTCACTCCTTCCATTCACGTACTCCAAATCAAACAATCACACTCCACCATCCAACCCTGCACAACTTGCTTTACAAACATAAGATAACAACCATCTATGTATCCGTAAATAGGACAGTGAAAAGATAACAACTATCTATGTATGAGTTATGACAACAGCTCACCAGTATGATCCACCTCTTCCTCAACTTTTCGTCTGTCAATTTTCTATTGAAAGCTATTCCCATAAAAGAGAAAACATTGGAATTCTTGTCTGCCAACTTTCTCCAAGATAAGTAAACAGCTTGAAAATTATGTAGACCCACATAAGAACTCTCCATATTCAAAGAACAAATGCTTAGACAGCTTCCAAGAAACCTAGTTCTGCTCCAGACCTTGAAAAGAATCTGAAACTACCTAAAAGTGAACCTGACGATTAGACAGCTTCCAGGAAACAGTGCTCTTCCTGAAACTTAAATCAGAAGCTATATAAACCTGTACGTGAAAATAGAAAAAAAGTTCTCAATCTTGCAAAGATGAAACATTATCAACACCAACATCTTAGTGCATAAACCGGTCATCCAACCAAATAGCTTCTCATTTGGGACCCCCCATGGGCATCTACAGAATAATAATAAGGAAGAGCATTATTTGAGGGAGTGATTGTGCACCAACAATTAGACCTGATTATAGCGTGAAGAAACCAGTCACACATGTTGGTATCATATTTACACATACCTTTCCCATGACGCTTCTCTTGTTTACATAGATATTAAGACAACCACTTTAAGGTGCATATATCATGTATTTGGGTTACATGCCTTTACATAGAGGGGGAGCAGGGAAAAGAGAGAGATTTAAGAAGAATAAGGTAAGCATTCAAGCCCAGCAAGAAAAGGCCCTTACTATTGATAGAGTTGAAGGCACAGTTAAGAAACAGTTGTGCACATGACACACAGATGAATATCAATTAGAGAATTTAAATTACCTCTCGTGCAGGCAAAACAGGATCAAAAGCTCCATCTGGATAATACCCAAACCAGGATGTTTCTTTAGGTATCAAAACAGCATCCTGCTCAAACTGATTTTTGTGCATGATATGGGGAGAGAGAAACATTGAATCACCAGAGTTGTCAGGGAAATTAAATCATTTCAAGAGGGCCAAGAGGCATCATAGAAAAATATTGTAACTATTTTAACTCACCATGATAAGTACCAAATTCTGTAAGCTAGCAAATCGTTCCTTGTAGGTGGAGTTCCTCATACCATTGATTTCATTATTGAGCTTTGGGAGAAACTTACATCCTTTTAAGTAGCACTTGATATCCTGGATAAGTAAAAAATATATAATGTTTATTTTTTCTTATTCATAAGCCACACACTTGCATGCAATGGGGTTACTTTTTTTTTGATAAGCAAGGATTTTATTAAAAGAAAAAGGGTCATATCTTTGTACAAGTGGTGTGTACAGACACACCCCACCACCAAAGGAAAAAAACAAAAAACTACAAAGTACAATTCAATCCATCTAAGAAGTATACAAGAGAACAACCTATCTACCCTCCATCTTTGTTCTAGAAGAAAATGGTTTGCCATCAGGCCCAGAGGACATCTACAGCAGATCTCGTTGACAATTAACTTAACTCATGTATTGTAGTTTTTTTTTGCTGTTTTTGCAAATTAATTTACAAATGCAATGATAATCAATACAGTCTTAATATCAACCGATATTTTAATATGAAGAATATTTTAAAACAATGCAGGTGCAGTGCATAACCTAGAAAAGAAGCTTACTTCCCAATGCAATTTCAGTATGAGAAATTATAATCATAAAGAACTCATTAGCCCTCTCATTCATGGTAGGGAGTGACATGCAGAAATTTTGGCAACTTAAGCATTATACTCACAGTAGGGATCTTAATATAGCCACTGGGAGCCAAATGTTCCTGCAATTTTATACATTGTATTAAGAGCAAGAATAAGATATATATTAGTTCTATCAAAAAGAAAAAAAAAAAAAAAAAAAAGACATAAGTATATTAGAGATAAACATGATGGCAATTCAAATAACTAACAACGTAATTTGGATGAGGCTAATGTAATTGACACCATGTGTCCTTCCCTAGTTTAAAAGTAAAACTCAATAAACAAAACAACACTGAAATCTACAAAAATACAACATGTAGATAAAAATCAAAACCTGGACATAGTTGCTATAGATCTCTAACTCCATTAAAAGGTCCAGGAACATGCATATCAACTGAACCTGAAAATGGACGACATATCAGTCATACTGCCACTATCCTACTACATTTGATTGGGAAGCGAACTACAGAAAATATCAACTTCATAATTTTCCTTCTTTTTCCTTTATAAAGTTCATCATTTAATTTTTTTAACATATCCATGTCTATTCAACGAAGCAAAATATTCACTATATAACTGACTAGTGAAAGGATAATTTCCTTCTTCTTTGTTTTCACTAAGAGTATTTGTTGTTCGAATTGAAAATTAAATGTTTCACCAGTTAAATTTTTGAAGTTTTGGTTTGAATGGCGTATTTAATCTTCAATACATAACTCTAATGTTCCAAACTAGAGACTGTATCCTTTAACAAAAATTAACTTCAAATAAATATAAAAAGAGACACTTACCATGGAGTATCTATATATCGCCTTACATAAGAAAACATATATATTTTGTTCAAGATTTTCTTTCCCATTTTGACAAGTCAGAAACACCAGAAAAAATTAGCAAACATAGAAATTTCCACCTTCATAGGAAAATGATTCCATAAAATAAAAAACTAAAATCTCCACGCTAAACTCATTCTCAAGTGCAGAAAAACTTCATATCTACATGATGCTCACATTGCACAGACAATTGAGTTTTTCACTTTTTCGTTTAATGACTGGTAGGATCATAATGCCTAGATCTTTTAGGAAGCTTCCCTTCCTTTACATCTCATTTGGGATAGAGTTTTTTTTTTTTTTTTTTTTTTTTTTTTTTTTTCGTTTTATGGCGTTCAGATTTCGGAAGCAGGTTCTTTAGAGGGTCTTCCAAAGGTTGATTAGCAGAGAGATCGGAGAGCACTTGCTTACCTTTGTCTTGTGCACTTTTCTGTACATTCTTTCTTTCTTAATATAAATTATTTTCTTATAAAAAATGGTTTCATTTTTATCATTCCTTACATATATAGAAGTATGCTTGACAATTCCAAACAGTATATACCATTTCTGATAGTAACATGCATTGTGTGTAAAATGGCCTAATTTATAGTGAAATAATCGCTACAAATTATAGCAAATATTTTAATGTAGAAATATTTCCCTTTTTCCATTCCTTAAACTTATAGTGAAATAATCTAATAATGCATACCAAACATTTTGACAAAAAATAACATACGAAACCTTAAAATGGTAGAAAACATCGAACCAAAACATACTATAAAATGTAAATAACTGTGAAGTGCAAAGCATATGGTATTTCAATCATATACTCTTTCATGTGAGAGTTAAATGTTTATCTTTTCTAAGCATCACCTGTCACAAAATATCAGCCAAGTTTTAGTAATAAAGATTGGATCCAATGCAAAACTATTTTTTAGCAGTTTAGATACACATTTGGAGAACTGCCTTTTTTTATCAGTTATAAGGGTATTTTGTCCAGTTAATATTCATCAACTGCTTTTATGTATAGTGACTATATATCTAAGCAAATACCAGATCTAATTCAACTTTGAACTGCAATGTGCAAATGATGAAAAATAAAATAGAATTTAAAAATAAATTATCTGAATAAACATGAAGCCAAAGAAGCACATACCCCACAAAATGGAATAGAAGCAGTACCAGCATGTGGACCTGCTAGCGAAATGAAATTCTTAACCTGCATCACAATTAGATAGTGGAAAGTACCTTAAAGAAATTGACATCCTGGAAACCCAAACAAATAAGCAATACAAAAATGAGGGTAAAGGAGAATAGAAAAGTGTGTGTGTGCGAGGTCCTTGTTTGCTGGATGAATGGAGCAATAAAATAATGACATACACTACAGCAAACTGCCAGAGAATTAGTAGAAAAATACTAAATTTGGATCATTGTGTTATCTATTTTCTGTTTGGTAACACAAAATAGGTATAAAACTGTTAAAAGTACTCAAGGCACAAGGGAGAATCATTGATTCATGATTTCATTTAACAAAAGTACTGCTTTTTAATCGTGTAAACAAGGTAGCGTGCTACATCCATTAGGAACCTATACTGCAAAGTAAATTGCTACAAATATAATCTTGCTGCAAAAGGAAGTGATAGAGTAACAAGAAAGCTCCTAAGCCTCTTGAAACTGACATGCTAAATCAAAAAACGGTTCTCCTTTCATTCTTATACAACATTCTGGTAGGTTCTGCTACTTTCTCATTCTTGTCAAGTTTGTGGTGCATCCTAATCTTCTTGTCTTAGATAAATTAGATTTAGGGATATTTCATCGCATGAGTTGCTTTGGTAGGGAGAAAGCAAGAAATAACAATGAACAGGAAATAATTGAACATCACATAAAAATTAAATAAATAAAAACATGTACAAGCTTTAAAATACATAAATTGTCAAGGATGCTTAGCCAATAAATATACCATTTTAGGTACATAAGCACAACATCCTAGATGGATGAAACAGATAGGAGATGACTTGTATTGAATGAAATTTGGCAGATTGAGAAGCTTAACATAGAAGTTTTTGACATGGATTGGTCAAATGAAAGCACAACCAATAGAAGATTCTTGCAGAACTCGCTATACTCCTATAGATTAACTAAGATTAATAGTACAGAAATCGGTTACTTTATATGTGTTGCAGATATCATTCAGGTTAACAAGGGAAATTCACAAAACCTGAAGGGAAAATTTGAACAACATGCATATCTAAATAAAGAATAACAAAAAATACCTCAGGCATATTTCTTATTTTCAGTCGCCAAGACAAAAGGTATATTTCAGGGAAGACACTTAAATTACTGCAGATGTCATTTAGTACGTCGGCTAACGTTCCCCACCCCCTTCTACTCCAAAAAAAAAAAGGGAGTAAATTGCTAAATCAGAGTTATCAAAGTTCTTACGGGAGGTCCTCCATCACAGAATTCAACAACTCCACGGCCAATCAAGGTACCCTGTGAAACAAAAATAAAAGATTTAAGTATAGTCAGTACCCCAAAAGAAAATGTTCCAACAGGGAAAAGCTAATAGACTACGTGATTGAAAAACCACCACAAACTCCCAAGCCCCAATGAATGCATGTTTGTAAAATTTTAAGCAGGGGACTCCCAGTAGCATGGAAGTGAAATGCCAAGAAATACTTATGAGGAGGCATGGTGATAGAGACCACTTAAGTGAAGTACACTAGAAGAAAGGGACAAAATTTCTACCTTGAGAGAATTTA
This sequence comes from Quillaja saponaria, assembly GCA_029379385.1. Taxonomy (NCBI): domain Eukaryota; kingdom Viridiplantae; phylum Streptophyta; class Magnoliopsida; order Fabales; family Quillajaceae; genus Quillaja; species Quillaja saponaria. The sequence continues at coordinate 15,052,755 of CM055611.1, read as the reverse complement.
AACTATAATGATTCAGGGGATTTTTAATAATTCAGACTTTTGCTAGTTTTGTAACGGACTGGTTCATGGACACTTCTGTAATCTTCATCATTAGAATCATTTGCCTTTTCTTTCTTTTTGTGATAGAGTCTATTTAATCATTCTGTTGCAATTTAATTTTTCCTAGCAAGTATTATATAATCGAGATTTTTATACAAATGGGATAAAGTTATTTCTATGTAATGTTGAGATTTTGATGATATTTGAGTAAAGCTTGTAAAGGAAATGTAGATTTGGGAGAAGCTTGTGATAATGGAAATTTGAGCAAGTTTGCTTTCTTTTAATGGTGTGGGCTTCATTGAAACTTCTTCTACCTGAGGGTTTTTAATTTCTCTTCTTCCCAGTCTTCCTTTATTCTCCTTTTGACATTAGACATTAGCCATTTCCAAAACTCCTTCCATCTTGAAGTCATAATTTACAAAAACCTAAAAATCTCATCATCAATTTTACTCGTAAAAAATTCCTCCAAAGTAATATTCCCATGTAACCGTTTACACCACAAAGCAGCTCATCTTTTCTTATCTTCAACTTGTTTGTCCCAAATTCCAATCAATTGTTACACCATAAGCTAATCTTGAATCACTTATTTACATGATCATTTCATCCTTTTCACACAATTAAATCCTCAAATAGTCAACGCCAAAGAATATTCCTGCAATCAATCTCTCTTAATTTCCACCCCACAGGTTCCCTAAAATCTTGTCAATACACCTTTAATTCCTATCCATATTCAACTCAACTTCCTTAGGGAAACCCTAATTACAATTTGAAGACACATCCTACCTCAAAATGCACATTAAACTACAACCTGATTCTATCCCCAAAAAGAAAAGTGCATCATTCAATTCATGGTCTGTCACAGGCCAAGAATTTTTTTTCCCCACTCATGTGGTGCAGAGTAAATAAAGGCAATAGCTTTTTATTTGCACTCCACTTAGTAAATCCTTAGTTTCTAATCATACTCACAAGAGGCACCTAACATGGTGACAGTTAAGTTGAGATTAATTTAACCGATGCTACTAGGGTAACAAATTAGTAACTTCTAGAGGGAGAAAAGATTATCTAATTCATCAAAATACCTTTTCTCCACAAGGCAAACTTCAAATGTATTGACTACCTTTGCTTCTTTTGGCAGGATTTGTTATAGAGTTATCTTTTCTCCTGTACCTGTCCACTTAATTTCCTAAGTTCCATTTTGAGTTTATCTTATTTCGTCCCGAAAGGAAATCAACACAAATATTGAAGCAAATGTGGATGATGTCAGTATAGAAATATGAAGAGATACAGCGGTGCCTATATATCAATTGTTGTAATCTGATTGTGAATGAGAAAACACAAAAACACCGTGGCATTTCTGCAACATCTCATATTAAACCAGAATGTGTTATAAAAATAAAAATGAACATGAGCATAACAGTTACAATGCAGATCAGAAATAAATATAAATGGAATACAAAGAAATGATAAATACATAATTGTGAGCAGAAGAATAATATGGTTTCTAACCCTGCTTAGTCACCTGAGAAAGTCCAACTATGTTGTAACCCTTACTTAGCTCACTCATCTTCTTCACCTTTAGTGCGAAACAAACACGTTTGAAAACAACATATCTTGAATATATTAGACAGAAAATTAACATATCACCTACAGCTCACCACCTTCTCACAGGCAACAGCTGTCTGCAAGGGCAAGAAGCATAAGAAATGGTTATTGAACTCTTCGATCCAAATTGTAACTAAGAAGCATCGCGTGAAAGTGTCACCTGATCCAATAGAGGCATGGTCCAGGAAGTCCCTGATCCATCTCCAATTTCTCTACAGATAGGTGATGATACATTCAGAATAGTTAACACTTCTAATCTGGACTTTGCTTTTCCCGATGATATAACATGCTATACTATTCATGATCATGATGGATAAATTTCAGAAGGATATAACGTAACAAAATTTCATTATATTTTTAAAGAGAGAGCTACACAACATGCATTTGAATCAAGGGCGTGCATCTCCCACCCCGTGAGGATATTGGTAGCCTAGGTAGTTGACCTATGGATTACGCACACACTATGTACTTATGAGAAATTATAAATTGTTATTTTTCTCCAATATGTTATGAACTCATGATAAATGCAAACATGAATTAGCATACATGCAGTATCCTTGAGAACCAGACCACTTGCTTAGAAGCGTAACAAAATTTTTGACTCCTCTATTCTTGCATTTATCTCCAATTCCTGCCACATTGTGAAAATAGAAAATCAGAGTTGTGATCCCGGGCTCTCTCTCTCGCACACATATACATACACACACACTGTTTAGGTGTATCTACAGAAACATATGCCAAGGAAGCAACACCTAAGTGAATATGACATATACAAAAAGAAGCCACAATGAGCCTAGGAGAAATGAAAAACAAAAAGATGAAATAAATCTATGCCTCAAAGAATCTAAAATAGTAAGTGAAAACAAAGAAATGGATGAACAGAGCTCCAAATACACATCAACAAAAGCTTAAGCTTGAGTCCCTGCAAGAGATTTTACCCCAGTAGGACAACTTGATATTCATGTCAAACACAAGCTGCACATCAAAAAAATAGGAAGAGTTTACCAAACAATTTCCAACCTCTGCCTTCCAAGATATGGAACCCTACACTCTTGACAGATATTGCATCATTTCTTTGTAAAACTACTCAAACAAAAGTGGAAGAAAATAAAAACCCATAATATCCACAACAAAACAGGGAAAGGAAGATGATTATGACCAACTGACTCCAGGTGGCCGTTACACAAACTAAGCCACCAGAGTGTCAACAACCCTTCACGGTCTCCAACCATCAGCATCCAGTATGCAATCTGACATTAGATAGTGTAAAAACAAGAAGCTAGCAATAGAAAATAGCATTACACTTATTTATCAGATTTCAAAGGAAATTGGCCTATCCCACCCTGCATAAACCATCAAGATAGCTTCTCACTAAGAACAAACCTTTACTACCTAAGTTTCAGACCATCGTTCATTATCTCCAAAATATCAATGAACTCTATTAGTAAGTCATCTCACCACATGTTGTCCAAATATTTGGAAACTCAAAGTATAGTTATCATAAGACACAAAAAGGAAGCGATGAAAATAAGTTCTTCCAAAAAATCTACTGCACCAATTTCAATTCGTGAAACATTAAAACTCTGTTTATGATGTGAGAGACAAATCATACAAAAGAAATCCATCCCAAAAGGATAAACCATACCATGAGAATGCCAAACTACATTAGTAGTCCAACCACCAATACTACATATTTTCATGTCGACCACCCTCACCAGCAAAGAAACCCTCCCCCACCATAACAAAATTTTCTGTGATCATTCCTCGGGAACATCAAACTAAAATAGCACAAATTTCTAATACCCACTCCATGTCTCCGTTGCTTTATAATTGGAAGACATAATAAAACCCTGATTTCCTTTCTGAATATGAAAAAGCAGATACTAATATCAATGAATACACAGAAGACTGATTGGATGTAATATGATATAGAAATTCAGAAATCAAATCCATATGTGCACTAGAAGCAAAAAAAAACAATAATTCTTAAGGAATTCAGAAGTTTAAGAATCCATCCATATTAACGTGATGATGGAAATACTGAAAATAGAAGTATGACGGAGATCATTGTTATTTAAAACAGAAAGCAAGAAGTATTGATGACCATGTCAAGGCATAGTTAACAAAGGCCCTTGGAATGTTCCGGCTTTATGTATAAGCTTCTCAACTATTATTGGCAATATAAAACAATAGAAAGAAATTGTTTCTCAAGTCTTCCCTATAACATTGCTTTCTTTCCAAAAGGTTTATGCAAAATTTCACCAAATAGCTTTTGGGGTTAATGTTCTTAAGACAGAACATAGGTCAAAGAAAACAAAAGGCATTTTCATAAACTAATTGCAATAATGTTTAAAGTTTCTTCTCTAATGGACTGTGAAGTAAATGCAGTCTTGGAAAATGAAATTCGTGTTCATCTTTTCTGTCACACAGAAGAATTCACCCACTAGATTTCTACCCATAGTATTCTTAAAGAAGGAGAAGCTTAGGCTAAACTGTCATTGGCAAAATATTGTCTCACTTGTTTGCTTAATATCATAGGAGAAGGCAGAGAAATGCAGTATATGGTATATTGTTCGTCTTGTTTTGGAAAGGAAAAAAAATCATTGTAAAGAAGTCATCATTTTTTTCTTTCATCTTTAGATAAAACACAGCCAGATATTAAATCTTTCAGTCCTAAAATTTTTGTTCCATTAAATTATTTTAAGAAATTAGAGTAAAATTAATTCCCAAAAAAAGGAGCATGGCGGGCATATTCAAATAGTAATTATAGAATGCAATTGACAACAGAGAATTAGCAGCAATCCAATATTATACAACACTCTATCCCAAAAAATAAAACAGAACAAGAAGAAAGTCAGTGTCCTCCATCATTTCATAAAAGACTACATTCTATGTCCCAAATTCAATGTCAACTAACTGGGAAACAATTTTAGCAGAAAGAAAAAAGAACTAATTCAGAAACAATTGTCCAGAAGAGTGCAAAGGTAAATGACAATTACTAACAAGAAGAAATACTATAAAATACAAAACAAGATAACCCAAAAGAAACTCAAAGGAAGGAAGAAGAACTACCGTGGAAAACTACGAAAGGAAGTGAGTGCATTGCTGGGATAAGTATGAGTGTACTGAAAATGAAGAAGGAAAGCAGTGGTACATTAGCCATTGATGCTACCAAGGTTTTACAACAATTTAGGTAGATAGCAAGGTTTTGGTTCCACCGAGTGAATTTAAGGTTGCCCACTGTACTATCTTGCGTTTCACGTGCTCGACTGGGCATCAGCCAACTGGAACACATGGAAGCGAGAGGGAGGCAGGCAGATAGACGGATGTGTTTGGTAATATGTGGGGCAGCCGACAACTAGTCAACTACCCTTCTTCGTAGACTCAGATGGATACGGATATGCCAAATTGCCAATTAAAATGAATCCACTAGCTTTTGGAACAACAATGCTACATACACACAACATCCTCAAGTTACCTCCTCACACTATATGTCACATCAACTTTTTAAACTTAAATCCAAACATCTCAAAATTCCTTTTCTACTCGTCAGCCACAATTACTTTTTTTTTTTTTTCTAATTTTTCCGTTCTTCTTTTTTTTTCTCACTACGGTGTGTTAAGCTCTTGGCCAGCTTTTGCTTTTCTCTCTCAGGAGGCTATTTGGACAATAAATCTTAAACCTTCATTCTCCACGAATTCAACTTTTATTGTAATCTTCTTTAGGTAATAACTTAATTTCTATTTAGTCATCAATCCCCGAGCCCAATATGCATAAAAGATACTAAAATTGTTGAGAATGGAGGGCTTATGGTATATAAATTGAAGGAAACAGAAAGGAAAATAAAGGGTAATAGGAGAATTCTACTTCCCTCCGTTTATAAATCAATATCAGCATATCTAAACATAACAAACTATGTCGTTTTTCTGATTGGATTTGCATATTAGATTCTCCCTCTTTGGGATAATTTATAAATGACTTAATGTTTTGATACACCAAAATAACCACGCAAAGGAGCTATTTCAATAAAGTTTTTTTTTTTCCAATGCTTTGAAGTGCTTAATTGAAATTGGGTTTGTAGGGGATTGCTACTTTGCACTCATTCATATTTTAAGCTTATATGAGGACTTGATTCAGAGTCTCCAAGTTTAGTAATATAATTCTCTTAGGAGTTGGGCTTATCAAAAATTAAAAATTTGGTAAGAAGGTAGGAAAGTTGTCAATTCTATAGCAACTAGCAATTTCACTTAGCTACCGAGATGCTATTGTTGTTTATTCTTTTTTGTCATCAAAATATGTACAGTGCAATAGGTTTATCTATATCATGTATAACCAAAAATTACTATTTACATTTGTTGTACACTATTAGTCTCCCTTCCATTTGTTCTGGCACTATGTAGAAAACATTTTCCACAACCTGACAACAGGATCTTAATTCAATGTATATTTGATTGTTGTTCATAAAATATTTTCTTAATTTATTTTAACTCAGACTATTATGTATTTTTTTTTTATCTATGAGGGTTTTGTTGAAAATTGGGCACTACTATTCTAATCAAAGCATTTTTTAATTTTTTTGTTGCTAAACTAATCAACGCTACTTGAAAAAGAAGAAAAAAAATAGTCTATATTATCAAATTAATCTTTATTTTATCTCTTTTATCGGCAATTGGTTCTACTAATTCAATTCTAAGATAAATAGAATTTTCAAATACATTAATATGTTTTTTTTTATTCAATTGAAGATGATTTTGCTCATTGACAATTTTTTAATATATATATATATGTGTGTGTGTGTATTGTGTGCTAATATTGGTTAATTACATTTTTTATGACGCAGAAAAATGGAAGATGAAAATGTCCAAATTGCTCAACATAATGATAAAGCAATAGATGACAGGCAAAATGAGAATTCCATGAACAATGATGATGATCCTATTGAGGTTGGTGATGACAACGAAGGAAGTATAGACAATAATTGTGAATTGATTCACAAACTCCAGTGAAATGGATGGAATTTATATCAATTCATGCTGTTAAAGATTACTACAAGAGTTATGGACGGCAAGAAGGGTTTGGTGTAATGACAAGAAATTCCATAAAGAATAAAGTTACTCATGTTTACGAGTACATTAGGCTGGCATGTCTAGGGAGGGAACAAATAGAATTAGTAATTCACAGTCCAATATAAACCCAAAGCCGACTGGAAAACTGCTTTATCCAGCTCATATTAGTGCATCTTTATTTCCAAATGGAAAGTTTAAACTGCTTACTGTTTCGCTCGACCATAACCATAATGTGAGTCCACATAAAGCACGACTTTTTAGAAGTCACAAACAACTGAATGCACATGCAAAGAGAGTTCTTCAAATAAATGATCGATCTGGTGTAAGGTTGAACAAAAATTCTCTTGTAATTGAAGCTGGTGGATTTGAAAATTTGAATTACACTGAAAAAGATTGCCGAAACTACATTGAGAAAGAAAGAAAACTCAAACTTCAAGAAGGTGATGGTGAAGCCCTTCGAAAATATTTTGCTAGAATGCAAGATAAAAATTCAAACTTCTATTACTTAATGGATTTGGATAAGGATATTAGTGTGAGGAATGTATTTTAGGCGGATGCAAGAAGCAGGGCATTAGATGAATCATTTGGGGAGGTAATCACATTTGACACAACATATCTTATTAATAAATATGATATGCCTTTTGTTCCAATTGTTAGAGTTAATCATCATGGACAATCTATACTATTAGGTTGTGGTTTGTTGTCAAGTGAGAATACAGAATCTTTCGTGTGGCTATTAGAGGCATGGTTACAATGCATGTCTGGTGTTCTACCAAAAGCAATTATTACTGACCAATGTAAAGCTATGCAAAGGGCAATTGAGAAAGTTTCCCTGAAGCTCGACATAGGTGGTGTTTGTGGCATATAATGAAAAAAATTCCTGAGAAGATTGGGAAATATAAAATTAAAAAACATCAAAGCATGTTTGCAAGGTATTGTGTATGATACTGTGACAAATGTGGAATTTGAGGAGTTATGGATTGCTATGATTAAGAGATATGATCTAGAAAAAAATGAATGGTTAGGAAACTTGTATGATGAGCGACATCGTTGAGCACCGGCATATGTGAAACAATACTTTTGGGCTAGAATGTCAACTACACAGCTCAGTGAAAGCATGAATGCTTTCTTTAATGGTTATGTGAATTCTACTACAAAATTGAAGGACTTTGTTGACCAATATGATAATGCTTTACGTGACAAGGTTGAAAAGGAAACTTTAGCAGATTTTAAATCATTTTCTACAATTATTCCATGTGTCTCTCTATCTCCAATTGAGAAACAATTTCAAAGTGTATACACCCATGCTAAATTTTTGGAGGTCCAAGATCAATTTAAGGGACTAATAAACTGTTGTGTTAGATATGTTCATGATGAAGGTTCATTTTCTACATATCATGTTCATGATGTTGTTTCTACAGGATATATGTTGAAAGATTTGGAATTTGAAGTTAAGCTCAATAAAATGGAAAGAGATGTTATTTGCACATGTCGGTTGTTTGAGTTTAAAGGGATTTTATGTAGACATCCATTGTATACATTTAACCTGGAAAAAGTAAGAGAGATTCCTTCAAAGTACATCCTAGATAGGTGGAGGAAGGATGTAAAGCGTAAACACACTTATGTTAAGAGTAGTTATGATGATACAAAAACCAAACCATAAATGGAAAAATTTGACAAGTTATGCAAATTGTTTCATGATGTTGCTGAAGTTGCTGCGAAACATGAAGAAGAGTTTCATATTGTGCTTGAAGTTATAGAAGAATTGAAGAAAAGTATTTTACAACATTGTTCTAATGATGGGTATAACCAAAAGTCAATTGCATGTTCAACAATATCCGAATATAATAGGATTTCAATCAATCCTAATTGTAAAGTGCTTAGTCCTGTAAGTATTTGTCGTAAGGGTCACCCACCCGTTAAAAGAAGGAAATCAATTGGTGAGACTATTGTGAGCCGAATAAAGAAGAAAATGAATAATGAATCTGTTAGGCATAATGCTACTAACAAAATAATTTCAAAAATGGCAAGTTTTGAGTTTAGCAACCATATATATTTATTATCGTTAGTCTCTTACTTTACATTATTTTAGCTGACATGTATGAATTTTTATTGTATAATATTTGGTATTCTATAACATAATTTCTAATTATTTTATGATCAAATAGGTACTCTAATTAATTAATCAATGTTGAAGCGACTTTATGGACTGATGAAAGACATGTCCATGAACATGACAACATACCGTAAAAAAAGAAGCTATATGTGATGTGTCAACTAGAAGTGGACTACAAAGACTTGTTTCATGGAGACGCAAAGAGCTTTATGAATATATGTTTTTATAGCCAAGTAAAGGCTTACATTTGGTTTTTCTTAATTCAGACTATGTCACACGGCTTTTGTTTTTCAATATAAATAATTTTTGACATTCTACAGTATTTTATTTTTATTTTCTTGTATGGATTGTATTTAGAATAGTAGAGGTTAATGTTGCTTTTGAGGCTCCTTTGCTAGCTCATAAATAAAGGTGGCTGATGATAGGAACCAAGTTTTGTTGGTTTTGGTTCCATAGTTCAAACAGAAATTTCTAAGACTATAAAAATATCAACCACCTTAATTAGAACATGTGGTGTACACTAACTCTTATCTTTTCTCTTCTTTAACCTTCTTTTAATCTTTGATTTTTTATTCAATTCTCTTGCATAAGTAGTGCTACTGTTAATAAATTATATAATTATGTGCAATTTTTCAACTAAGCTTAAACTTCTTGGACAAGTACATGAAATAAGAGTAGGTAGGAGCACATGTTGAACATCAAAGATATAATACAAGAAAACTTTTTGTGATACAAGTAATTTAACTGTAAGATTCATATCACCACCATGATCCCATATGAGGATATGAGGATATGAGGAATTTCGTTTCTTAAAAAGCAAAATATCATGTCTTTAACTTTCTATCATCCAAGCATCTCTTTATTTACATTGTTCTTTTCAAACATATGTGATGTAAAGTCATGCTTTCAACTCTATGTCTATTATCCAAGCATCCTCGTCCTAGTAACTTATAACAAAAAATTAAACATCATGCTAGTAATATAATAATAGAATAACAACTTATCAATCAATCAATCAACTATATGAAAGAGTAAATGATGAATTCCATGGGACCAAAAAAATTAAAATTAGGAGTGGGATTTGATGTTTCACACTTTTCAATCTTTCATCATATGAGAAGGATATTAATGGAGAAATACATCATCCCCACTGAGAGCCAAATTTCTACTTTTAAGTCAATGTTATTTCTCTACTTTTATGGTATTGCAAGTTCTTCTTATGTTATAATCATTATTGTTCTGTATTTTCCATCATATAAGAAATGAAGGAAAATGTAATTTGAAAAGAAAAAAAATATATGAAAAGTCAAATTAATTCCCCTTAATGTTCTATAAATGTTGTTAAGTCATTCCACATTTGGGATATGCTAGAAACTTGAGGAAATCTTGAACAAGATCAAAGCATATGCCAAAAGAAATCTAGAAATAGTAATGCCTTCTATATTACAATTTTGTAAATCAATTGTCTTGTACGTTGAAACAACAGAATAACCAATTGGTATTAAATACAATGGCACTGCAAAGGTTTCCAATCTAAAAAGAGAAACTTTCCTGCCAAAACATATTTTTCAGGCAAAGTGACCACAAGAAAAATAAACATCAGTGCAAACACTTTTCAACTCAGTAAGGATATATACTATCAGGCAGGAGCTTCTCTTCTTCAGCCTTTTGAATTAGAAGCCACTGAGCATCCTCCAGCTTCAACAACCCATAGCCATTTAACACCTGAATACTGATGGAAAGAATCAATTACTATGTCTCCTATGGGGTAGGCTTGTGGAGACTAATGCTTTATCCATGAAAATATTACGGGCATGTTTCCTCAAAGATGTCTTATTGCTGATCTTCACTTAAAGCAAGCACTAGATTAGAAAATAATAATGATAAGCCTGGCACCTTTAAGCACATCTTTAAAGTTTCAAACCTAACATAAATTCAGAAGCTTTCTTAGGAGATTTATCAGGACAAACAAAACAAAGTTGATATATAAGCTGATGCCGAAAGGCTTTCTCCATGTATTAATTAAAGAAAACTATTTCAAAATTACTAAAGCAAAACACCAAATGAAATTCAAAGAAGACTACTTCTATCCTAAGAAGTTGAAATATTAATATATATTTATATGAGCTGAAAATCTTAGAATTTTTTTCTAATGAATATGTTAAATCACAGCAAACATTGCACAGCTCCAAAGAACCATATTCTCTTTCTTATTTCTATACTTTCAAACTTAATAACGAACTCATCCTTCAAAATCAAAAGCAAAGAAATAAGGAATCATAAAAAAAACCAACTAACCAACATAGCTATATTATCAGCCATAAATCTACCCACATAACTGTATAGAAATATTAAATTAGACCCCACAATCAGTTGACAATAAATCCCCAATTTATGCAATAAACGAAAACTTAAAAATACTAAGGATTTTATTATCTTATAATAGGGGGTTGGCAACATAGTTTGGGTGGTGGCCATTGACAGAGAAATTAGGGAAAAAAAAAAAAAAAAAAAGAATTGTGGCTGACATGGAAAAAAAGGATTTTGGTATGTTTGGATACAAGTTTAAAAAGCTGATGTGGCATATTGTATGAGGAGGTAGTGTAAGGATGTTGTGTGTATGTAGCATTGTTGCCATAATTTAGGATTCTACACTTTTTTATATATGTTTTAATAACTGAGTTATTTTTTAAATAACTTCTAAATTTTAGATTTAATGGTGTGGTTTATATTTTTTCATATATAACTTCTAAAAAAGTCGATTCTTAAATTTTCTAAATATGTAAGGAGAATTAGTGTCATTGGACCATTGAAACTTTTAACTAATTAAATAAATGTAATTATAATAAATTGAAAAATTGAACAAAAGTGAATTCGGAATCAAACAACAAGGATAAAAAATATAATTTAACTTATTTTATATAGTTCTTTTTTTATTAATATGCATCTAAGATTCATATTTTAAATATTTATTCTCTATGTAGTTATCATTATTTTTTCGTTTATATCTTTTATTTTTATTTTTTTTCATTGTGCTTAACTATTTTTATCTATCAATAGCTCATGCTCTTAAATTTTTCAACTTGATTTTTTTTTTATTTTTTTTTTATGTCTGTATGTTTAACATAATCAACAATAATTTTGTCACAATTTGCTTGGAATATTTTTCTTCATCTAACATGAATTAATCATCAATATGAATGGCAATAAAAGTGAGCAAGAATATGTAGAAATAAATAAACATATTTACTTAGAAAAACTATAGAACAACATACATATATGAGAAAACTCAAGTCGTACTATAAGTAGAAACATCTGTAATTATAATTTTATCAACGTAATTTAAATATCTAGGATAAAAAAATAAGGTAATCTATAAATTCTGTACTCATTGAATTATCAATGTTATTGATATAATTATTTTAAATTTGGGATATGAAGGATGCAATTATATATGGAGACCAACAATGTTAAGAGTTCATTATTGGAATGAGGCCTTTACTGAAAAAAGAAACACATCAACCCGTAAATCAGGGACAATTAATAGAGGAAGTGACTAGTTGTAAAATAAAACATGACAAGCCAAAAAAATTTGTTCCATTACTAGAATGACACATCAACAAACTACTTGTAGTTTGATTTTTATTCCATCCTTAAATATTAAAATGCTATTTTTTAAAGTTTTAAGTTTGTTTCAATAATATCATCAACGTCACCTACTATCCGAATTAACGAACTATACTCATGCGACCAACAAGAATGAGGTAAAAAAATTCATGGAAGCCCCAATTCCTACATCTTAGGTTTCTTTAAATTGATTATGAAATTAACGTCCTTCCTGAAATAGGAGTTCTAGATGCTCCATTTCACAAAAAACTTACATAGATTAAAGTGAATCCACCACATTATTCTTGTAATAAGCCAATAAATAATTGTCATGTACTTAAATAAGTCATCTCAACAATCCATCAATAATGAGTTAACTCAACTTTACCCTACCCCCACCATCCCCTTTCTCTCAATTTTGTCAACCGAAAATTCATAATTCCATTCAAATCTGTAATTTAGTATCAATTTGTGAAAAAATTATTAGAAGCTATTTTCTAGTGTTTTTAATTTTGATGAACAAATGTATAATTTTGGGGATTTTTGTGGGATAGTTGTTAATTTATTTTAAAATTTGATTAATTTACTTTAATTTTTTTGTAAATCAATGGTTTAGGTTTTTGGATCTAGAACTAGAATTGTGGATCTGTTTTGGCCTTGGGTGTTACAAAGCACTACCCAAAACGCTAAACCTTTGAAATTTACAGTAATGGAGATTGTTTTAGTCCTATGCCCTGTTTAGTTTAGCCTATGCCCAGAAAAATTGATCTTTTAGAAGTTCATATGGTACTGCTACTTTTGTGAGGAAGGTGGTAGAGGAGTAGGTTTACTTAGGCGAGGAAAGAGAGAGAGAAGAACATGGAGAAGGAGAGAGAGAGAGGGAATGGGTTTTCAGATGTGGATAATTTGTAGGTTGGTGCAGGGGTGGTTAGTTTAACTTTAGTTTGATTAGCCGAGCGATTAGACTGATTATGTGTCATTTTTTATAATCACATGGCATGTGTATATTAGCTCAATCTAAATATCTAGTGGCGAAATCACTATGTAGTTCTTCTCGCATAACACAGGTTTGATACTAGTTAGTAGTTAATTATGTAGTGACTCAAAGTATAAGTATAGTATTTATTGCATTTTAATTAATGCAATAAATTATTCATCATATATTTTTAATGCTTTACTTTTTATTTTTAAGACTCTTTTGAACCATTATAGCTCTTACTGTACTCATGCACCATATGGTATTATGGGTTTATTTGTAAAGGTGTGCAATTGGCGCTCGTCGGGGCTGAGTGGAGGTAAAATATCACCCAACCTAGCCAATATGGGTGACCAATAATATCACCTAACTTTGAAAATCAGGTGATCAAAATTTTTACCCAGTGTAAAAGTCGGGTGGGTCGGATGGGTAAGATGTGTTGAAATTTCTATTTTAAAATAATTTTTTTTAAAACTAAATTAATATAAATTAAAAAAATTATATTACAAAATAAAATTAAAAGATGAAATAATGATGTATTTTTAATAATAACATAAAATCTAATATGTACATACTAAAATTATAAATTTAGACTTAATATTTTTATATATAAATAATACAATAAATATTAAAATATAATGTTAAGTGGGTCGAGTTCACCCTATTTCAAAAAATCTCAACCTAGTCACCTGACTCAACTTGTAATAAAAAATAAAAATTCACACAATCATAAAATCGATTCTTGTTGGGTTGTTTAGGTTTGGATGGGTTTAGTCAAGTTGGTTGGGTTTGGTAGGTGGTCAATTTTTTCTTGCACACCTCTATCTGTTTGGTTAAGCTATATGTAAAAGTATTATAAGTAAAAATATTTTTCAAGTAAAATTGTTTAAAAAGTGATAAATAAATAGTTGAAAAAGTGATTGGATTAATTGACTTAAAAACATTGGGAGATATAAAAACTTATTTGATTTTATTTTTTTCAAAAAAATATATTGAGTATTGAAATTACTAAGAAGATCATTATGACAGAATATATTGAGCTTTTTTAATTTTTTATAAGAATTTTTTTTTTCCTATTTTCAGGTTTTTAAAACTCTAATAACCCTAAACATATTTTTCTGTAAAACTTTAAAAATAAAATCTCAATTACCAAATATTTTTATAGCAAAAACTTCAATTTTTTTTTAAACCAAACCAAAAAGGGCTATGTATTACACAGAGGTCAAATGTTTAAGAGTTATTTCATGATGATTAATGGAGGAGCTTATCAAAACATTTCATTCAATTGTACTTGGAGACTGCATTTGAATAAAGATTTAAAAAATAGAAAACTTATGAATCATTGATGAATCATAATATATCACTGATGAATCATTGGCTATGATTTCATACAATAAATGATTTATTAATTTCTAAAATATTTTAAATACTAAAAATCATATTCATTGCATTTTAAATATCAAAAATCATATTCATTGCATTTTAACAAATATGAATTTTTGATTTTTAAAAAAAATTAAAACTCTCTAAAAGTAGTAATTCATATATTAAATAATACTAAAACCATGATTAATTATAATAAAAAATTCAACCAACTTTCAATTTATAAAATATTAACAAGTGCCCTTAAAATATTCTTTAGAAAAATTCAACAAACATATAGTTAAGTAATTAACTATTGAATTTTATATTATTTACATCTCACCAAAATCCTCATATTCATTACATCTTAAATGTCAAAAATCATATTCATTGCATTTTAACAAAAATGAATTTTTTTAACGGGCACCCTAAAAGCACTTGTTAAGCTGTAATAAATATAATTTTAAAAAATTGAAACTTTTTAAATGTAGTAATTTATGTATTAAATAATACTGAAACCTATGATTAACTACAATAATAAATGTAACAAACTTTCAATTTATAAAATCTTAACAAGTGCCCTTAAGACATTTGTTAAAAAAATTCAATCAACATATTAATTAAGTAATTAACTATGAAATATAAGGTAAGGACTAATAACAAAATCCAAGAAAAAAATATTTTCTATATATTACAAGATAAACATGTTGACTCTTAAATCCAATTCTTTTACTTTACTAAAATGACATCTCCTTTTATAAATTATTTGTATTGTTAGAAAATGAGATAATCTTTTAAGTAAAACTACACTTATAAAATAAAAAATTCTAAGAAAGAAAGAAATTAAAAATGATGATAGTACTTACATTTTCTGCATTTTTTTTCACCACAAAATATATTTATTCTTTAAAGAGTTTTATTTCAACATTATAACAAAGAAAAAAAAAATCCATTTTAGTTGGGCTGGGCTAGCGCTGTTCCACTTCTATATTTTGCACATCTATCTCTTTGGATTGGTTTTATTATTATTATTTTATTATTTTTTTTGAAACTGAGGTATTTAATGCACCTTCTCCACGATGTATTCCTTGATGTCCACTCCCAAAATTTAAGGAATCTCAAATCTTTTATATACTTACATCTAATTATCCTTTTAACCTATTTCAATTAATAAATAATAGGTTTAACTACTATTATAATACTTCAGAATCATCTCAGTTTTTAATTTAATTTTTAATAAATATTTTCAATCAATTTTTTTATTTAGAATTCAAAAATATTACAATCTAGTTTCATTACTTTATTCCCATATTATCAATAAATAAATTAACTTAACAAAAAAATAATTTAAATACGTCATTATATTAATGTCAAATATAATTATTTTGTTAATTTATAATTTATAAATAAATAAAAAATTGACAAAAAAATTTTAAATCTTAAAAAATAAAATTAATTAAAAAAATTCTTAAAAAACTAAACTAAAAAAATAATACAATTATGAAAAACCTAAATAATATAATGAAGAATTAAAATCATGAAAATCTAAAAATATGTATGACAAGAAATGCCATAGTTGTCAAGATTGATTTGTTTTGGTGAAATAAGTTATATAGATCAAGACCTATCTAACCACTAAATGCATAAATGAGCTTTCAATTCAACCTGAATAAGAACAATTCATGCATAAATGAGCTTTGCGTTCAAGCATAATACATGCCATACATTATCATACTCGATATTTAGATTAAAATATTTTACAAAGTTATAACATAAGCATCATATCAAATGTTTTAAAACTACGTGAGAAAGACATGCAGACTAGAGTCAACCTTAAGTGGAAGAAGTGGAAGCTGCACGGTTAAATAGGCAGACTACAAATACCGGCACATAATGTAATTACTGTACATGAATCCGGCAAACTCAATCACAATTTACAGTAGAAAGAAGAAATAGTAGAAGCTTCAATACAATTCTACCGTAAAAAGTGGTAGGTGACAGGATATTTACCCCCTAAATTCCACCACGAAGCATGATTGACATACCATGTTCATATTACATAAGCTTTGATAACCTACCAAACTTTTTTGTAGCGTGAACACCTATTTCAAACCTTATAATTTAATGAAAGTTCTATGTCATTCTCCAAGAACAAAAATGACTGGAAATGGAGCCCAGTAACAGCTCCAATCCTCCAACCTACAATCCTGGCAGAACAAATTCTTATACACAATACCAAGTAAAAAGAGAGAGCTACCAAACAGATTCTACATCTCTATTTACTGCTGTCAGTAAAATCGGCATCAATGACATCACCATCAGAGCCCTTGGCCGATGAGTCAGAAGGCCCAGCTTCACCACCAGGTGGTGTAGGCCCTGCACCTGCAGCTCCTGGTTGGTTGTAAAGGGACTGACCCAGCTGCATAACTTCTTGATTCAAAGCAGCCATGGCATCCTTTATGGCTTGGGTTGAACCACCTGATATCGCATCTTTAAGCTCTCCTAATTTGGACTCAACCTTCTCCTTCACTGGGCCAGGAACCTTGTCTCCTAGCTCTTTCAACTGTTTCTCTGTCTGATAGACAACAGAATCAGCCTGGTTCTTAGTGTCAATTGCATCTCTCTTCTCCTTGTCCTCCTTAGCAAATTTCTCAGCCTCATTTACCATTTTCTCTACCTGCAGTAGAAATATCCAACTTTGCTATCAGTACCAAGAAATCATCTAATTTCACTAGTTGACCGCAGTAGAAACAGATAAAAAATATTATATATTAAAAGAAAACCAAACCCACACACACTCAGGAAATAAAATAAAATCATACCTCATCACTAGGCAAGGTACTAGCACCAGTAATCGTGATGTCTTGCTTTTTCCCCGTGCCCTTATCTACAGCAGAGACTGAGAGAATGCCATTGGCATCGATATCAAACTTGACTTCAATCTGAGGAACCCCGCGAGGTGCTGGTGGGATACCATCCAAACGGAAGCTACCAAGAGATTTATTATCCCTAACAAACTCTCGCTCGCCTTGAAGGACATTAATCTCAACACTCGTCTGTCCATCTGCAGCTGTTGAGAAAACCTCCGACTTGGATGTAGGGAGGGTAGTGTTTCTAGGGATGATTTTTGTCATAACACCACCTAGGGTTTCAAGACCCAAGGATAATGGTGCCACGTCCAACAGCACAATGTCACTGACATCTCCAGACAATACACCAGCCTAAAATTGATAAAGAGAATATGCCATAAGTAGCTGATGGTAAAATACTATCAAAATTTTAAGAAAAACATTATTAATACCATCCTTAGAATAACTGAGTAAACGCATAAATGGACAAAAACTGCAAGCATGATAGCAATTAGCAATGCAGAGCCTTGCGAAGAAAATACAAATACAGAAAGCAACGGAAGGGATGGAAGGAGATAAAATCAGGCATACAACAAATTATTGATCACGGGAAGCAGTAAACCCACCTGCACAGCAGCTCCAAGAGCAACCACTTCATCTGGGTTGACAGTGACATTCGGGTCCTTTCCGGTCAGCTTCTTTACAAGTTCCTGAACAGCTGGAATGCGAGTTGAACCACCAACAAGAATCACCTCATCAAGATCTTTGAAGGACAGTTTTGCATCTCTCAGTGAAGTTTCAACTGGTGTCTTAAGCCTGAAACATAATTTAAACAATGATAAGCTTGAACTTTCCTTCACAGATTTGTAATTAATGTATAAACATCAAGGAAATAGCACAATTTTGTCAGCTAGAAAAACAGTTATTGCCATAAGCATAGAAAATAGAAAATCAGCAACCAAAAGGAAAGGAGATGACTATTCATTTCAATCAGGTATTTGGATCGTTAAAGCAATACAGAGTACATAAAGTTTCAGCTACCTGTCAAGCAGGTCAGAACACAACTCCTCAAACTTGACCCTAGTAAGGGTGGTCTCAATGTGCTTGGGACCATCTGCATTAGCAGTGATGAATGGCAAGCTGAAAAGGAGGAAAAACAGTGCAAGCAGTAAAAACCTCAACAAACGCACACTTTCTTGAAGTCATCTGCAACAAGACCACAAGAATAAAGGAAGAGGAATTCTCAACTACGAAGTATGTACCTAATGTTTGTTTGAGTTAGCGTAGATAGCTCCATTTTAGCTTTCTCAGCTGTCTCAGTAAGCCGCTGAAGAGCTTGTTTATCTTTCAGAAGGTCTATTCCTTCATCTTTCTTAAAGCTTTCAGCAAGCCAATCAACAATTCTCTGCAGCATGTAGAACATTGATAACCAAATTCATTCAATGATCACAAAACTAGACCCCAACCTCAAATTTACATATAAAAAGGAAATTAAAATTCAAGTCACAGTTTAAAAAGAAAAGAAAGGTATCAACCTTGTCAAAGTCATCACCGCCCAGATGAGTATCTCCGGACGTAGAAAGCACTTCAAACACTCCATCGCCAACCTCAAGTACTGTGCAAGATATAAACCTTCCAAATTAATCAGAAAGTACTATTGAAGATAACTTGAATAATATAGCTGACAGAGAAAACCCAAAACAATAATGCATCCATATAATTCTGGACAAGGACAAGTCCAGAAGCTGTCCAAATACCTGAGACATCAAATGTACCACCTCCAAGGTCAAATACCAAAATGGTTTCATTATTTTTCTTCTCAAAACCATATGCTAATGAAGCAGCGGTAGGTTCGTTGATAATACGAAGAACGTCCAAACCAGCAATGCGACCAGCATCCTTTGTAGCAGTCCTCTGAGAATCATTAAAGTAGGCAGGCACTGTGACCACAGCTTTAGTCACTTTATCGTTCAAAAACTTTGAAGCATCATCCACAAGCTTCCTCAAGACCTAACTCAATAAATAAACAGAGACAAATCACTTCGGATATCCATATCACAAACCAACAAAGCAGAATAACAAATTCTCTAAAGTATGATAGATTGGCTTAAATTGCAATGGAGTCAGTTCATGGATATCAGGAAGACAAGAATACAATAAAACTGGGAAACAAAGGAATCAAACTTACAGAGTTATTGTTCAATTGCAAAAAGCTTTAATATATAGACACTGTAATGAGTCAACCTATTCTGCAATTCATTTAAAACTCCAAGCTAGATCAATTCCAAGAACGAGCAGTATGTAGACTACTAAAAGATGGAGACAAGACACCAAGACATCTAATTTCATTACACTAGCCTAACCAACTGAAAACATCTGATTTAACATACTTTCTTTCGACATCAAAGTTTCAATATTTTCCAGTAAAAAGCAGTACTAAGAACATCCATTTCCACTACTAGTTATTATTAGTTAAAAATAAATAAATAAATACTAGGATAGTACGCTTTCCATCATCGTTTGCCACACTACATACCTGAGCAGAAATTTCTTCGGCGGCGAACTGCTTCCCAATAGCAGGGCACTCAAGCTTCACATTACCATTCTCATCCCTCACTACCCGATACGAGACCTGCTTTGACTCTTCGTCCACCTCAGACATCTTCCTCCCAATAAACCTCTTCACCGAGAAAAACGTATTCTCAGGGTTTACCACTGCCTGCCGCTTTGCAATTTGACCGACAAGCCTATCACCGTTCTTCGTGTACGCCACAACAGACGGCGTCGTTCTTTGACCTTCAGCATTAGTCACTATGGTCGGCTTTCCACCTTCCATTGCCGCAACAGCAGAATTCGTAGTTCCAAGATCAATACCCACAACTTTTTCATTGACAACTCTCACGGGTCCAACACTGTACCTTCTTGTAGTGCTCTTAAGCTTTAGAAACGCAGAGCGTGGGAATCCAAACGACGCCGTGTCATTCAATCTCTGTCCCAAAAACACAGTTCTAGAAGACGTAGAATTCGGCTTCTTCAACGAACCAGCGAAAGCGGGAGAACCAAGACCGTGAATTTGAGCAGTAGAGGAAGCCATTGTAGAAGGAATTGAAGTTGAATTTTTGTAAAACTTTTCAGGGTCTTATAGCAAAGCTTAGATGTGAGAGAACAGAACGAAAACCCAATCCCACGACTAGAGAAGATAAAAGCTAACCCTAGACGAAGATGCGAAGGGCTCGAGAGGATACCAGAAGAAAAGAGAAGAGACGAGGATAAGAAAATCACAGAGAAGGGTTTTGGAGGAGAGTGAGGGTTAGGTAGTTACACGTGGAATCATTCTAGAATGATCTTGCCTGCCCAATGGACATCGCGGGTAGGGATTTTGAGCTGCCCGTTATGAAAACTTCGAGGTGGTTCTTGAAGTTGGATCGGTGAGATTAAATTTAAATATATATTTAAATCAAATACAAATAAATTTTAAAATTTTAATTTTAATTCAAATCAAATTTAAATAATATAGTATTTGATTTGATATTCAATTAAATTATTTGATTAAATATTTGATATTTGATTAAGTATTTACTAAATTATTTGATTTACTATTTGCTATGTATCAAAAAAAATTAATTTTATATAACCATTTATATTTATTTATGTTAAATAATCATTATTTAACTATTTTACAAACGGTAACTTTATTAGTTACTACTTACTAAACTTTTTACCAGGCTTTCTTTTTTTGCACATTTGAGAGAGATAAGATTCTTTCTACTTCATAATTTTATTATAGTCTCAATCCTTTTATACGACTATTTATATCAAGTTGGATAGCTAATTGATATCAAGTTGGTGAAGATAAATATGTAAGAAACATTTAATCAAGTAAGTGAAAAATAAATAGTGCAATAGTGGTTAAGTTTAGCATAGTGTTGTTTTGTGTTTTAAGACTACTTGCATTTTTTTTTTTCTTTTCTTTCTTTTTTGTCTTTTTCAATTGTATGGCAGTACATAAAAAAAAAAAAATACATTATAATGGTTATATAATTTTAATATTCACACCCTAATTCAAAATTACTTTCTATTTTATTCATGTTTTTAAACAAGAAATTTCATATAAGATTATTTTAAACAATAAAAATTCAAATATTAAAATTTAAAATTTAAAATTTAAAATTTAAATATTAATCCAATTCAAATATTATTTTAAATTCAATTAGATATTCGATTTTAAATTCGATAGTTAATTTCAAATACAAATAACATAATATGTAAAACTATTTAATTTGAATTTCAACTTTATACTTAATTTATATTATGCATAAGACTTTGAAATCCTTAGTTTTTTTTCATTTAGAATTATTTAATTATAGTTGATAATTATTAATTATTTACAAATTATAATTGAATATTAAATTATATAATAGTTGTATAAAACATTTGCTAAAAATTATTTATAATTTGTTAATTAATTAATAAAATTTATATTAGAGTGTCAAGCATTTCTAAACCAAATTATAATCAAAACCAAACACTTTATTACGAGATTTGGCATTTCAAATAGTTTGAGAAATTTGGGTACATTTGGTTTGGTGACGAGGTAAAAACTATCCATATCATAATCTATATAACTGTTAAGATTCACTATTTCAAAGATATGAATTATTAGTTCAATTAGCAAAATTTTAAATCAAATGAAAGAGTTCGCTTATAACTCGTCCAATGAAGTTCCTAATATATATATATATATATATATGAATCATAAGTCCCATTGTTTTTCTTTTTCTTTTGCCCCTATTTTGGGGTTAAACAATCCCCCTTATTCAAAAGCAATTCGTGTAGATGTCAAGAGCCACGAATCTCAACAAAAAAGGGGGAACTCTTTCCAGCTGAGCAAGAATGCAATCAGAAAAATCAGAATATTTCAAGTACAGAACTGTGAGAAAAGAATAGAAAGAATCCGTAAAGGTAACACCAAATAGAAAGTTGCCAAAACACAATTTGTATGCAAATGAATCTATGCCATGATTCATATTCTTGTTTCTACATCCTCCTCAATCCAATACCTGTCTGCAGATGCCAATCCTTCTCAATGAATCACATTTGTACAAAATGACAGAACAAAATATGAATTAAATCACACATCGAAGTTTTCTTTAGCAAACAAAAGAAAAAGAAACAAGGATAACCTTCCAAAGTTGATAGGATACACACAAAAATTGCAGCTTGATCGAGCACTTAAAAATTAGCAGAAACATGCCAATAGGATCTATTTGGGATGAATAACAATAATGACTTGTTATGATATATTACTTGTAGTTTAATCCTTGTATTAAGTAGTTCATGGTAAATTAACTCAAGGGAAAACAATACAGAAAAAAGGGAAAAAATTAAAGCAACTCACTGTTATCCATACAGATACAAGTCAATGCAGTACCTTTAAGGAGCTACAATCTCAACTTTGAAAGAAAATCGGGAAAATCTCAAAGAGCACTTTCATTTTGTGAGTATTAAATCTGCTGCTTAATCATTCTGCACTAAATAGACATGTAAATAATACTGTAAGCCTTGGACCTGACAAACTCAATGCTGCAGTAATCACATTATATGAAGTTCTGTCTAAACCATCTTAATATTCTACTATTTATGAAAGCTTGCCATGGATAGTTAGGTCAACCACCTGCCCCTTGCTTCCATAAATAACCAATCCATTATGAGGGTGATTATTTATTTATGAAGTGAAATTGTTTCAAGCAGCAAATTCACATCACTAAAAAAATCATAAAGTACCCATCTGATCTAAAACCATTGAGTTTTCTCTTGCAAAGAATAAATAAATAGTAGAATGAAAATCACTAGCAAAGACTAACTACAATGAAAAATGTAAATAACCAAAACCAGAAAACATGACTAGTAAGATTTGAGATAAGATCACTGAAATTCATTTGCAGCATAATATTAGAATCAGAACAAAAAAGAAATTAAAATTAAAATAAAATTAACTTCCTATTATGAGAGGAATAGATTGAGCAACATTGGCATACGAACCAGACAATTGAACCAATTTTATGGATACATCAAGAATATGTGTGGGAACCTTCCTGGTTCTATGTTAGAACATAGAAATCCTAAGAGGCTAGGTTGACATGCTAATTAATCCATTGCTAAACTTGTATACTT
This sequence comes from Quillaja saponaria, assembly GCA_029379385.1. Classification (NCBI taxonomy): domain Eukaryota; kingdom Viridiplantae; phylum Streptophyta; class Magnoliopsida; order Fabales; family Quillajaceae; genus Quillaja; species Quillaja saponaria. The sequence goes on along the minus strand of CM055611.1, from coordinate 15,028,965 downwards.
TTAGAAGAAAAAAATATTGAGAGAATAAAAGTCGGAAGAGACCAAAAGTCCTCCTAACCAAAAGAAGGAAAAAAAAACAATAAAAAAGAAAGGCTGAGCTAGAACGATAGAACTTGCCAATGACACTACATATCAGTCATAGAAGCACCCTAGAAAGCCCCTGAAGCAGACCAAAGAAGCAATGCCACGAAGACAATCTTATCCCACAAAAGGTGTCCTCCAAGATGAGCTTCATGAAAACCCTAACATTACGCTTCAATCAGACACCCCAAAAGCACTGAAAAAAGAAAAGAAAAGAAAAGAAAAAAGTCTCCACAAACATTTCACATCCTTATGTCTCCTAGAGCCCCGACAACGAGTCAGCAGTAAGGACCATGAAAATTTAAAGCCAGTTGCTTACCTATTAAGAATACTAAGAGTAAAATCAAAAGAAGAAAGCATATAAAGAAGAAAAAAGAATCAAATTAGCAGCAACACAGAATTTCCCAAACAAAAAAAATCTAATGGGATTTGAAGAATTAAAGCATGAATATTTTAAAAATACATATATGAGGTAGCTTTAGAAGTTTACAATTCACATGCCTCTATGCTTGTCAAATGAATGTAATCTAGTAAAAGTTTCAAATTGGAGCCAAGTCCTGAGATCAAATAAGTAATAATCAGTGGGGTATCTCAGGTTGTCAATGTTAAGTCAAAAGAAGATGTCCCATTTGATTATATTCAGCATATTTTTCTTGAACTCTATGCTGGATTATTTGAATAAGGAGTTGCATCTGAATGATGGAGAGACACAGTACAAAGAGAAAGAGAGACATCAGACAATCCAACTGGCAGTAACATGAGACAAAATCGTCGATTTCAGAAAATGTACCAAATGCTATCTGTGAAAGAAATTCAAAGATGTTGATTATCCAACACTTCTTCTATCATACAAGAAGGCAACAACATCTAATGGAAAGAGATGAAACACCAAAACAGACCTGTCGTGTTAAATTGCAGAATGGGGAGATTCTTTGTCTGCAACGTCTGATTGAAGCAGTTATGCTGGAGCCTCTTTAGGTGCGCATTCTGGAAGCAATTCCAAAGAAACAAAACAACCAGAATTGAGAGAACAGCCATAACCGTCAACTGCTTATATTTCTCTGTAAGATGATCAAATTTACTCAGCAGCAAGTAAATTTTAAAGAACCAACACCAACCTGTAAGACCTTCAGAGATGTGTTGCGGTTTTAAGCAATTCAATGTATTTTAGGAGTCATTGAAATTCTTAAGACTTTGGAAATAGGTGGTACTTTTTGTTTCTATTAGTGCACTGGAATCCAATTAAAACAATTTTGGATCAATTAAAACATGTAATTGGAAAAAAAAAAAAAAAAAAACAGATTACTTCATATTGTAAATATTCATTTTTGAGTCAAAGGTAGGTAAGAAATATATAGGAAGGAAGAAATGTTACAAAGAAGAAATCAAGTTGCTGATTGCTGAAAACCTCACTCTAGGTGCAATCCATATTCTGACCAAGAAAGTAAAAATGCGTTAATAGCAAAAACACTTACAGTGTATGTCCAATGACTATGATAACTTCTTCTGCTGATAGTCTTTGAGAAACTACACAAGAAAATTATATCACCAAAAGGAAGTATCATGATTCATGATTATTATTTAATAAAAAAAATTGTTAATTAAGCCAACTAACTAATTAAAACATCAATGTCTAAGCTTTTGACATCGCTAAAGTAACTGAACATACTATCATATAGAACAAAATTTCCATTTCATAGAATCCTTTTTCATCTCTGTCAACAAACTAAATAAATCATATCATGAATATAACACTCGCATACAATATACTTAATTTGATGACACTGCCTAAAATATGATCAGAAATATGCAGATGAAGTTCATACATAAACATCGGAAAAAAAGATGATCAAGGAATACAGAATTATCCAGCAGATGGCCGGTACTTTTTTGGCATTACTATATGTTATCATCAAGATAATATCCTTATCAAAATTAGAGACTTACTAACCTACATAACATTATAGATAATACACGAGTTATATGAGATCCTAAATTTCAAATTATGACCTGAAGCTGCACTACTTCGATGAAAGATAACAAAAAGGTCTATACCAAAAGAAAAAGGTGAGAAAATTATTGATTCTTTGAGGAAAGCCCAACCAGAGACCAAATGTACTACCACCTAGATTTTCTTAAAAAGTAATTTACAACACAGCACAGAGAGGAAAGAAATACATAAATTACCAGTTGAAGTTCTTCTTACTATTATGATACTTGCCTCCAATAATCACATGATCTCATCTCCCTCAATTGTATAAAGTATCTGTTCTATTATTTCAATGGACTGGTTATGAGGATTGATAATCTTCATATTTCCATCAACTTGTGCTTTCAATTTCCTCTAGTTCAAGGCTTCAAGCCTGAATCATAAAATAGTCTCTAGTTCATGGGCATAGCCAGCTAGCTTCAGCTGCCCGTCTAATTTACTCAGCAACAAGTAAATTTCACTGGAAGACAAGTGGGATTTATCAGTTGCTGCAAACCGGTGAATTTTCCTTTCCATCTCAATCGAACTAGACCCAGGACATATCTTTTCTAAACCTAGATCTTTCATGATTGTCCGGATTTTAGCAACTTCACCCCATAGATTTACTTCCGCATACATGTTGAGAAGGAGATTGTAATACCCGCTGTTGTTTGGCTCTAAAACCATCAGATTACTAACTGCAACGTCAGCAATGTCCAAGTTCCTGTGAAGCTTACACCCACCCAACAAGGCACCCCAAATAACAGAATTAGGTTCACATTCCATGCTTCTGATAATTTCTAAGGCATCTTCAAGCAAGCCAGCTTTGCTCAATAGATCAACCATGCATCCATAGTGCTCAACTTGAGGAGGGATAGAATAATCATCAATCATGCTCTGAAACGTTCTACGCCCTTCTTCTACAAATCCTACATGAGTGCAGGCACCAAGGATGCTGATGAAGGTTATTGCATTTGGTTTGATCTTATGTTTCTCCATTCTATTAAACATTCTTAATGCTTCTGCAGCAAAGCCATGAGCTGCAAGCCCTTCAATCACAGAATTCCAACAAAACAGGTTTTTGTTTTGCATTTTGAAGAAGACTACAAGGGACCTCTCTAAGTTCCCACATTTGGCATACATGTCAATCAATGCAGAGCCAATATAAACATCAAGATCAAAACCATTTAACATCACATAAAGATGTAACTCCTTTCCTAAGTCAAGTGCTCCCAGATGAGCACAGGCTGAAATGACAGTTGATAAAGTCACAGGATCAGGACTTATCCCATTGATGGTCATGTCATTGAAAATTGCTAATGCTTCTCTAAACTTTTTATTCTGTGAATAGCAAGAGATCATGATTGTCCACGAAATGACATCTCTGGCGGGCATTTCATGAAACAACAACTCAGCAGACTGCAGGCTCCCTGATCTTGCATACCCATCAATCATGGTATTCCACGTGGCAGTGTTTTTCTCAGACATCTGATCAAACAACCTCCTTGCAGAAATCATATCCCCAATCCGGACAAGAGCTGAAATCATTATTGTCCACGCAAAAACATCTCTTTCGGGCATATCATCAAACACTATTCCTGAATCACCAATGTCACCCAATTTCGAATAAAGATCAATCAAAGCAGTTTGAACAAACACATGTGACTCAAACCCATGTTTCCAAATTTGACCATGAACAGCTTTACCAAACCACAAAACCATTAATGAAGTACAAGCCTTAAGTAATGACGAGAATGTATAACTGGTAGGCGTAACTTCTTCTCTCAACATAAATACATAGTATTGTAAAGCTTGCTTGGGGTGAAAGCAACGAACAAAGCCTCTCATCATAGAATTGTACACAAAAACATTGGGATTCTCCATCTGGACAAAAGCAGAAGTTGCATAATTTATTTGAGAAAAGGTAAAACACAAACTTATAAACTGATTCATCAAGAAGCAGTCCTGGTTTGTGCCGATCTTAATCATGGAGGCATAGATAGATTCTACTTCCTTTAGCCTAGAACATGCCTTTAACAGGTTAAGAATTGTGTTTTTCATCACAACAGCTTTGTTCTTTGCTAATTGTCGAACAGACTACAGGAACACCACATGACTCCTTGCCGAGGAAATCTTCTATTGCCACAAATTAAAACAACAATCAATAAGGGGAAAGAAGAGCTCTAAATCATCACAAGCCATATTAATTTCTGAGACCAGTCCCACTATCTTTCCCCCTACATTGGCCTCAGGCTCAGATTTATGTTCAAAAGCAAATCAATTCTCTGCTTCCACCAATTACATGATGAGAGAAATAGTAAGAAGAGGTACAGTAGTTTCCGGAGGCCGGAGCTGCCCTGAATAGTGCTGGTACTGGGTGCGGGTGCTGGTGCAGTCGTCGATCGGTAAGCATGTAGTAGATAATTGCTAGACCGACTGGATTTTGACTACTCCATAAAGGACTAGGGCGGATCTTGGACCGACCCAATCCATTTCGATGCCTAAACATAAAGCCCACTACCAAATTGGGTGAATTGTAAGTGTTTTGACTTCGTGCCTAAAAGTGCTAATGAGCCGAATTAATTCGTGAGCTATTTATTTAAATATAGATAGAATTTGGCTCATTTTTTTATCTTGAATTTATTTTGAACTCGTTTAGTAAAACGAGTGTAGCTCAATCTTTTCAAAACTTAATTCGTAGGCTCGTGAGCTGGCTCATTTAATATTTATTTATATATAAGTTTATACTAAAATATATTTATATGTAAAACTAACATAAGTTGTAGCATAATTTAGTGGTAAGTTACTCAAACCCTTCTCAAGTAGGTCTTGAGTTCAACTTTTTTGTTGACTAAATTTTTTTTAATAATTTTCAAGAGCCTTAATGAACCGAGCTTGAGTTTGGGGTTAGACTCGTTAATTTTTAATGAGCTTAAGCTCACGAGCTCTTAATGAATATGAGCCAAGCTTGAGCTTGTCCAAAACTTGACGAGCCAGCTCGAGCTCGGCTCATTGCCTTTAAGAATGGAGTTTGCGAACCAATTTAGCATGACTTTAAACATCACATTCCCTAATTTGTAAAAGTATAACTTACAAAAACAACTCTTATAATACCATAATTAGTGTTGGCTAATTTTTGAATTTTCTTATAGAGAGGTCTTAAAGAGTAAAATTCTCATAAATTTTTATCTCGATGATTGAACATAAACTAACCTTAACATATCTAACCAAATTCATGCAATTTATAACTTTTAGATGTTTGACGTATTTTTACCCACTTGATTAATCCTATGAGGTATTATGCTTATTTGTTTGATCAATATCGATAGCTGCAATAGTTTGTTGCTGAATTGCTGGCAAATACTACAATTAACCAATTTGAGCCACAATTCTCAGCTTGAATTCATAATTAAATTGTTTAAGAAATAAGCAATAAAAACAGCATCAAATACTATATTACTGCAAATAACAATTTAGCAATTTCACTTTTATACATTTGCAAATCAGTTGGACAGAAGCACTTGAATAGTTCTCGAGCTATTAACTACATAAAGATTTTTGTTTCTCTTAAGACAAGATTCAAATAGTGATTGATTTAAAAAATAATAATAATATAGTTGAACACAGATCCAATTTCATCGAAAATTAAAGTAATTTGACATTTATTTTATCTCTAACATTTAACATAGTTTTGCATTTGTCTATGAATCAATCTTAACTTGATCCAACACGGATCTAACAAATTATAGATAAAATTCGGATTCCACCCAATCAGATTATTACGTATTAATATATATTAGTGCAAAAGTACAATTACTTACTGATTTACCAAAAAAAAAAAAAAAAAAAACACACTTTAGACTTTATGTTTTTTTTTCTTTTCTCTAAAATACTATACACCATCGGCATGTGATTCTTAATTAGACAAAACTTTATAATGATTTTAAATCCGATGACTATACTACTTGAATTACCAATTAATTTGCAACTAAAATTAATAAACTAATTGAACTAACTACTTATATACTTCATTAAATTGTAAGGAGTCTTTATTGCCTCTATTAATTGACTTTATTTGACTTATCTTGTTCAACATTTATTATTTCTCCTTTCTTTTCCTAAACTATGCAACTTCTTTCATTTATAAGTATATTTCTGTCTTGCCTATCAGAATTTTCTTACTGTAAACTCTTCAATTAAGTATTTCATATTTTATTATTTCTCTTTTCTAGTTTGATTTTTATTAGGTTTTTTTAATTTTTTTTTTTACTAGACTATGTTTTTCTAAACTCTTCAAATTTTTTTGGTATTTGTTTTGAATTCACCTGAAAAGTCTAATATATTTCCTAACCAAAAAAAAAAAGTCTAATATATATTTTCTTTCAATTGTTTTATTATTACTCCATACAATTTTTTTCTCTCTATATTTTTTAGTAAATTATTTTTATAAATTAAAAGAAAAAATTTATTTTTTTCATTAAAATAAAAATATTTAGGTGTTCTTTTTTCTTAGATAACTAGTTTTTTATATTATTATTTTTTTAATTTTAATTTGAAGTTTTTCTACTTAAGATTGTATATTCTAATAATTAAATTAAATTTTTCAAAAAATAATAATAAATTCGAAGAATATTTAGTGAAAAACATAGAAGGGGAAGGGATTTTTAAAATATAACTCTTGAAACATAATTGTGAAAAGCTATTTTACAATAGTTGTAATTATTTTCTAAAGTTCAACTTAAATCCTTTCAATAGATTTCATGGTTACAGTTAACAAAACAATTTACTTATGTAAATAAGACAAATATTCTTTGTCCACCTATAATTTGAATGATTTTCAATTTTCACAATAACAAATTACCAACGTCTAATTTTTCCCACTAGCATTTGTCTTAGTTACTTCAAGAGAAAAGAACATCTAAATATTTTATTTTAATAAATTTTTTTTTCTAATTTAAAAATATAATTTATGAGAAAATGTAGAGAGAAAAAATTGTGTGTAGTAAAAAGAAAATAATTGAAAAATTATCAATTTTTTTTTTTTTTTGGTTAGAAAAAATATATTAGACTTTTAAGGTAAATTGAAAATAAATACCAAAAAAGTTGAAAAGTTTAGGAAAAATAATCATGTCAAAAAAAAAAAAAGCTAGGAAAGAGAAATAATAAAATATGAAATACCTGATTGAAGAGTTTTACAAGAATAAGATTTTTGATAGGCAAGGCAGATGTATGCATACAAATGAAAGAAGTTGAAGATTTTAGAAAAAATAGTCCAGTAAAAATAAAAAGTTTAATAAAAATTAGACATATAAAAGATAAATAATAAATGTTGAAATAGAGTGAATATGAGTGTTTTAGAAAAAAAGAAACACATGTCAATTAATAGGTTGTAGTCCTATAAAAATTGGTTGTGGCAATAAGGGTTCCCTTAATGATATTGTTTTAATTAAGAAAAATTTTCATTTATTTCACAACATTCTTATCAATCAATATACAATATTAATTTGCATAAGAAATTAAATCACACTTCATGTCCCACTCTCCATTAAAAGAATAATGGATATAAATGAAATTTCAACCAAAAAAATAAATAAATAGATAAATTGGACCATAAAGCAGACCAATGCTATTTTGTGCTGGACTTAATGACAACAAAATATTTTCTTATTAACAAAGGATTTTTTGGACAAGTATTTAAAAGGCACTTGTTAAGCTACAATAAATATATTTATTGAAAATTAAAATTTTCTACAAATAGTAATTTATACAATAAATAGTACTTAAATTATGATTAATTATCGTAATAAATATTACAAACTTAAGCACACCAGTTAGATAAATTCTTAAACAAATAATAGGAGGTTTAGTGTTAAAAGATTAACCTTGTCCTCCTAAATATCACTAAATACATGAAAATTAATATCTAAATGGCATTCTTGATTGACAAGAAATATCTACACACCAGTTATGGAATCTCATTCAGTTTAATTGGAATTAAATGAAAAATAAAACTTATTTTAATTTAAAATAATTTATCTTCTCTAAAATAAATATTATAATTATAAAATTTAATTCAATTCACTTGTTCAAAACATGTACAGAAGTTATTTTAATTAATTGAAGTCATCAAAGATAAACATAATAGATCGGTTGCTGGCTTGATGAACAAAAGAGAAATTAAGAGGAAGAGACTTGAAATTGTTTTGAGTGGAAAAATGAGAGAAATTGTTAGTGGCTCTTCATTAATTTTTATCTAGATTGAAAACGTTTGGAACGTAGTAATTGGATAAAATAATTATTGATGTGGCACCAACTATTAATTAATCTCAAATGATATCTAATTTAAACCGAATAAAATGTAAATATTTCAAATGTTAAATTGAATTATATACTATTTATTCATTCCAAATATAAAAAAATATAAAAAATATATAATTTAATTTAATTCAATTTAGTTGAATAAAATAAAATTTTTAATTCCCAATTGAATTCTAATTCATTTATTATTCCATACGCATTGGCTAGGAGGGATATGAAATCATACAAAAATTGTACACAAAACGGGGTTATGATAGAGTGCTAGACAACACAATTTCTGCAATTGATTTACCAGAAAATTTATTTTCAAATCCCTAAATTGAAATCTATTAGCATTATCTCAAATATTGAAAAAAAAAAAAGGGTCTTTATGTATATGAAAAATGTTATCTTTGTTGTATTATAATTATATAAATAATAAAACACCGTTAAAATGCCTGAGTCAAGTTAGAAATTTTCTTTTCTTAATATCATATTTGCGCCCTATTTACAACGAGTTACAATAAATAAATCTTCCTAGATAAAATATGTTCTTTTATATCTAAGATTGTTGTTAGATATAAACAAAAAATATAACATTAAAAAAGAAAAGAGAGGAGAAGAAGAGATGCCAAAATGTGGGTTAACCATATTGTTTTTATAGGCTTTCTAGAAAAAAAAACATTTTTATTCATAAAAAAAGTAAAAATTATGAAAGAAAATGTCTTTTTATATAAACAAAAAATCATGACTTTTGGATTAAATCAAACACAGCCCCACCAAAATAAAACCCAAATAACAAAATTTACAAGGCTTAGCAAAAGAAAAACCCAATTAAGAATGGAAAAAACTGAGCAAGGCCCAAAAAGAAACTCGGGCGAGGGGTCCTAGCGACGATGTATGGGCACGTATGTGCAAAGTGCGCCTAAAGCACCAGTGCAGCTTTTGCCATCTTGTGGTAGCCCAAGGCCGATGGGTTGCGCGAATGAGCCCTTATCCACATTGGGATTTATCTAATTAATAATTAAAAAACTTGAATGTATTTAAACATTCCTATTCCATTTTCCTTTTTCCAATGTGTTACACCATTTATTGAAAACCTTTTTCCCTCTTTCCAATATTTTAATAACTCTGAAAATTCCTAACAATATTTTATTATGTAACTTATTAGGTTAACTGGTTAAATCTAATAGGGACCCAAAATAAAAATTTCACGAATTTAGTCTGGTAGTCAATAATATTAATTTTTGTTTTTGATTTTATGAGTTTGAATATTTTTAAAAGATAGTAGAGTAAAATTCTTATAAATGGTTTAGTTTTTGAGGTATGGAAAAGGAAAAACTATACTACGCAGCTTTATCCCATCGCTGCCATGATACTAGAGATAATCCCAATTGTTACGGGGAAGATATTTACCTGCAAGGCTGTCATGTCTATTGGCTTCACAATATGAAGAAAAGGAAACACATTTACGCGGTGAATCAATAATCTAATAAAATTCAATTGGAGCCTATAATATAATCTGTATACAGTATATACCATAGTCAAATACTCAGATACAACCCATAAAACTGTGTAATATTAATGAATTTACTCTTCCCATTACATTCAATTCAATCAAATTTGATTTCCACACCAAAATTATAAATCAATTTGATTAAAAATGTTAGTTTCCTCTTTTTGCCTCTCTGACACCCCAAATTATAGTGATCTCAGAGACATTTTTTTTCCCCGGAAAAAGCTCTTAGAAAATTTCCCACTCTTTTCCTTCTCTACCCAATTGGATTCCTTCTTTCCCAAGTTCTAATATTTACAGTATCTTCCTTTTACTATATAAACCCAAAGAATCCTTGGAGTCTTTTATATTGAAGAAGAAAATATTGGTTTTGAAGAAGTGAGAGATAGAGGGAAAGAGGTTTTGCGTCTGGTATGATGAATAGCATGATGAGTCCCAGGGCTAGCCCTGCACATCCTACAACAAAGTTCATCAAATGTGTCATAGTTGGAGATGGTGCTGTTGGGAAGACAAGCCTTCTCATATCCTACACTAGCAACAAATTTAATGATGTAAAAAACCTTCATTCTCTTTCCCTGTTTCTTTGCTCTGTGCCCTTTTATTCCAGTGAGTATTTTCTGGGTTTGGTTTCTCAAAATCTCTCTTTTTCATTGGCAGGATTATGTTCCTACTGTTTTTGATAATATCACTGCCAATGTTTTGGTTGAAGGAGTAACTGTGAATTTAGGGTCTCTGTGATACTGCTGGTAATCCACTTTATCTCTCTAGCACACACAAACTCATTTTCTTCAGGCCTGATTCATGTTTGGTTGCTATGTTATCTAAAGTTCTGATCTTTTGAATTTCTGTTGTGTCCCTTTAATATGTTGATTATTGTCACTTTCTCTGTCTAATATGTGTATTCTGTCATTATCAAAGTATTGATACCTAAGTTCTTTAAGGTTCTGTTTTCCCCTGTCGAATTGTGTGTTTGATCTCAGTTGAAATGTAAAGATCTTGTGTCTTCCCAAAGTATTTATTGACATGGAATCATGAGTTCATGTGACTGATACCAACTAGTTTCAGCAAGGATATATAACTCCTGTAATTTGAGATTAAGGCTTGTTGTGGTTGTATTTATTGACATGAAATCATACTAATATTGATGAAAGTAATACAAAAGAAAAGAGTACTAAATGCATATATGAATTTGACCCAAAATGCTTCATAAAAGATATGAACTACCATGTGACACCCAAAAATGTTTTGCATTTTATGTTGTATTTGCAGTAATTCTAAATGAATTTCCTAGGTTAACATCATTCAACTGATATGTTTCTGCAAAAATGGAACAGAGAAGTTCAAAAGAATCTACATATTCTTTTTTTACTTACTGGGCTACATTATGCAGGTCAAGAAGATTATGTCAGGCTGAGGCCTCTGTCCTATAGAGGAACTGATGTGTTTCTTCTTACCTTTTCCCTCATCAGTAGGCCTAGCTTTGAGAACATAATGAGGAATGTAAGATTCTTTTCAGTTTTCACTTATTGTATAATTATCTTGTTTGACAAAAAGATAATATACTAATTGGATTCCGACCCTTTTCTCTTGATTTCCTTTCCACTCCTTGTTTTGTTTGAAGTGGGTGCCAGAGTTGAAAAATTATGGCCTCTTATCAGTACCCATTGTTCTTGTGGGGACTAAATCAGGTGATGCTTTCTTATCTCATGTACATGTGATGTGCTTTGATACCAATTTTGAATTAAACTGAGGCAATACTTGGATACAGATCTGAGGGAAAGTGAGGAATTTATGTTAGATCATCCTGGGCTTTGTACCATCTCTACAAAACAGGTAGGCTTCCCGGCATGCAGCCCATTTTTTCTTGGCCTGTCGGCCGGGAGCTATTTATGTACATAAGCATGCTGCTGTTGTTTTCATTAAGTATAAGATACAAAAAAAGTATTCTCTGTTGTTTTCATTAGGCATATGTTTGTTTCTTATGTCCTGCTAATAATCAGGGTGAAGAACTGAGGAAACAGATTGGAGCAGTTGCATACATAGAGTGTAGCTCCAAGAAACAGGAGGTAAATGTTCCAAATCAATGATTTTACAAAAGTAGTTTAGAGGATTAATTAAGGAGCAGAATCACATTGTATTTGAAGTTTATTGCCAACTGAAACCATTCTATTTGAAACTTTTGCAGAATGTGAAGGCTGTTTTTGATGCTGCTATCAACTCAGTTCTCCATCTGCCAAATGCCATGAAGAAAAAGAAGAAACTGAGGACCTGCAATATTCTTTGATAGCTAACTGTTCACATGAGTTGTGATACTCTCTTACTTTTCACAATTTTACATTGTAGCTTATTTGGCAGCCCATATGGCTTCTAATAATATTATTATCACTTTCGCATAAATGTATTTATTTTTCTGTCAATTACAGTTTTTCTTATTATACTACGTACCATTTAAAATGCAATATCCTTTTTTTTCTGTAAAATTAAACGTATTATACATATATTCTTAAATCTCTTGACACAAATCTCTTGACACAGTTCATCTAAATTGAGTGTTAAATCTAACGATTAATTTATATGTTTAGTTTATGTGAAGTGTAAATACTTATTTACAACACCTATAGAGTTTTTAAGCTTCTCACTTCGGCATTTCTCATTAATTATATTTGTGTAAGGTGTTTAATTTCATAAAAAAAATAAGAAACATTTATCTTGTATGGTAGTTTATCAAATAAATTGTGATGTAAATTGCATTAGAAATATAAAATTTTATATGTGAAGACTATCATTTTCGTTTCCCATATCAAATACCATTATAAACAATAGCATATTCATTGTATTTCATTTTAAAAGGTATCCAACAAAAAAGTATGATGTAAAACATTCGTTTAAATTTTAAAGATTTAAAATTGCATATCCCATTTCAAGGATTAGCCTAATGATAATAAGTATCTATTCTTTAGATTAATTTCGACATGGAGATTTTATTTTTAATTTGATCAAAAAATAATTAATTGAGTTGCACATAATTACTATACTAATAATTAATGAAAACAATTTTGAAATTTAAGTAATCCGAGTGATATTCTCTAAATTGAGGAAAAGTGATATATTATCTTATTGGGAGAATTGATTGACATGTATATAAATTGTCCTAATCAAAGCAGAGATCGATATAATTTCGGAGTGCATAGAAACTATTTCCACTTTGAATGTAGAAACGATTTTATGTCTCTCTTGTCTCTAATATAGTAAATTATTATTTTTTAGTTAATAATTTTAATTAATGTTTAATTTGTATTTAACCAATTAAATCAAATGATTTTGTTTTCTTATTTAGGATCTTGAAATTATTTAATTTTGAGCATGAAAATAGTCCCGTCCAAGATATTCTGAGAATGAGAAGAAATTAGGCTGAATGACAAACACTATTTAACCTTTTTGGAATGTTTTCATAAAAGACTAGCAATATATTAAGTATTAAATCGAATATCAAACTTTATAATAGATGCAGTTTGGCCAAATTGTCATATTCTACCGACCCTTCCTTCTTGACCCACTTGTCAACTTTTAATTAGGATTGGATAGAGAGTTGTGTAGATGATCAGCGATCATCCTAGTCACATAGCTTTGGGACAATTGCACTTTATCCTTATAAATCATTATTCGTTTTATAATAATCCTTATGAGTGATTGAATTAGTATATATATGATAGCTTATTTGTTATAATTAGTAAATAATTTCTAATCATCGAAATTAGTTATTAAATGTGACAAATTAACTTAAAAAATAGGCTAAACTATCCTAGTTATAAGTTTTTGTTTTTGTTTTTTTTTTTCACTTTCTATCTCTTGTTTCCTATTTTATCTTTCTTTTTTTGGCAAATGAATATATAATTCCAACTTGAAGATTTCAAATCCAAAGTGCAATTTCAAATAAAAAAAATGAGATATGCCATCTATTTAATTTGAATAGTTGGCAATGGATTGGATCCGGTCAGATATCCGACCCGATCCAATGCTAATAGATTACATATTATTCATGTTGTTGGATCAGTTTCTTAACTTGGATCAGATCGGATCATGATTTCATGTTCTTTTCTTTTCTCTAAAACACTATACACGGTATGTGATTCCACATTTCTTTTAACATTTAACATATAATCCAACATAGACAAAATTTCATCTAAATTAAACTTATCCTTCATTTCTTTTATCTTAACATTTAACATAGTTTTGTATTTGTTTACGAATCGATCTTAACTTGATCCAACCTAAATCTAACAAATTATAGATAAAATTCGGATTCCACCTAATCAGATTATTACGTACTAATATCTATTAGTGCAAAAGTACAATTACTTTTTGATTTAAAAAAAATAAAAAAAATTAAGACTTTTATGTTTTTTATTTTCTTTTCTTTTCTCTAAAACACTATACACGGTATGTGATTCTTAAATAGACAAAACTTTATAATGATTTTAAATCCGATGACTATACTACTTGAATTACCAATTAATTTGCAACTAAAATTAACAAACTAATTGAACTAACTACTTATATACTTCATAAATTGTAAGGAGCCCTTACTGCCATAGTTAATTTTTTTTAGGGTTACAACCTATTAATTGATATGAGTTTTTATTTTTCTAAAACACTCCTATTGATTTTATTTGATTTATGTTGTTCAACATTTATTATTTCTCTTTTCTTTTTCTAAATTCAAATCAAATACAAATAAACTTTAGAATTTGAATTTAAACTCAAATCAAATTCAAATAATATAGTATTTGATTTGATATTCAATTAAATTATTTAATTAAATATTTGATATTTGATTAAGTATTAACTAATTATTTGATTTACTATTTGCTATTTATTAAAAAATTAATTTTATATAACTATTTATATTTATTTATTTTAAATAATCATTATTTACCTATTTTACTAACGGTAACTTTATTACTTACTACTTACTAAACTTTTCACTAGGCTTTTTTTTTTTTTTTTTTTTTTTTTCACATTTGAGAGAGATGAGACTCTTTCTACTTCATAATTTTATTATAGTCTCAATCCTTTTATACGGCTATTTATATCAAGTTGGATAGCTAATTGATGTTGGTGAAGATATATAATATGTAAGAAATATTCAATCAAGTATGTGAAAAATAAATAGTGCAATAGTGGTTAAGTTTAGTGTTGTTTTGTGTGTTTTAAGACTACTTGCATTTTTTTTTTCTTTTCTTTCTTTTTTGTCTATTTCAATTATATGGCAGTACATAAAATATATATATATATATACAAAATGGTTATGTAATTTTAATATTCACACCCTGATTAAAAATTACTTTATATTTTATTCATATTTTTAAACATGAAATTTCATATAAGATTATTTTAGACAATACAAATAAAAATATTAAAATTTGAATTCTAATATTTGAATATTTGTCAAATTCAAATATTATTTTAGATTCGATTAGATATTCAAATTTAAATTTGAATTCGATAATTAATTTCAAATTCTAATACAAATTATAAAATATTTAATACTATTTTATTCAAATTTTAGCCCCAAGCTTAATTTGTACTATGCATAACACTTCAAAATCCTTAGTTTTTTATTTAGAATTATTTAATCATAGTTGATAATTATTAATTATTTACAAATTATAATTGAATTTTAAATTATATAATAGTTGTATAAAACATTTGCTAAAAATTATTTATAATTTGTTAAATAATTATAAAATTTGTATTAGTGTTATTTATGATAATGATGAGTATCTTAGATGATACCTGCTCGCTCATCCCTTAATGCCTAGCATTTCTAATTTACCCAAAAAATTTATTTTATTATAATCAGATTTGACCAAATTATAATCAAAACCAAACACCCTCTTAAAAGGTGATTTATTACGGGATTTGGCATTTCCAATAGTTTGAGAAATTAGGGCATATTTGGTTTGGTGGCAAGGCAAAAACCATGGTCTAAGGCCATATCATAATCTATATAACTGTTAAGATTCACTATTTCAAAGAATTATTAGTTCAATTAGCAAGACGGAGATTTATGAAAGAGCTCGCTTATAACTCTTCCACTGAAGTTCCTAAAATACATATATATATATATATATATGAATATGAATCATAAGTCCCACTGCTTTTCCTTTTCTTTTGCCCCCATTTTGGGGTTAGACAATCCCCCTTATTCAAAAGCAATTCGTGTAGATGTCAAGAGCCACAAATCTCAACACGAGGGTGAACTCTTTCCAGCTGAGCAAGAATGCAATCAGAAAAATCAGAATGTTCAAGTACAGAACTGTGAGAAAAGAATAGAAAGAATCCGAAAAGGTAACACCAAATAGAAAGTTGCCAAAACACAATTTGTATGCAAATGAATCTATGTCATGATTCATATTCTTGTTTCTACATCCTCCTCAATCCAATACCTGTCTGCAGATGCCAATCCTTCTCAATGAATCACATTTGTACAAAATGACAGAACAAAATACGAATTAAATCACACATCAAAGTTTTCTTGAGCCAAAAAAAGAAAAAGAAAAAAGACCTTCCAAAGTTGATAGGATACACACAAAAATTGCAGCTTGATCGAGCATTTAAAAATTAGCAGAAACATGCCAATAGGATCTATTTGGGATGAATAACAATAATGACTTGTTATGATATATTACTTGTAGTTTAATCCTGGTATTAAAGTAGTTCATGGTAAATTAACTCCAGGGAAAACAATACAGAAAAAAAGGAAAAAAAAAATTAAAGCAACTTACTGTTAACCATACAGATATAAGTCAATGCAGTACCTTTAAGGAGCTACAATCTCAACTTAAAAAGAAAATCAGGAAAATCCCAAAGAGCACTTTCATTTTGTGAGTATTAAATCTGCTGCTTAATCATTCTGCACTAAATAGACATGTAAATAATACTGTAAGCCTTGGACCTGACAAACTCAATGTTACAGTAATCACATTATATGAAGTTCTGTCCAAACCATCTTAATATTCTACTATTTATAAAAGCTTGCTACGGATAGTTAGGTCAGCCACCTGCCCCTTGCTTCCATACATAACAAATCCATTATGAGGGTGATTATTTTATGAAGTGAAATTGTTTCAAGCAGCAAATTCACATTACTAAAAAAAATCATAAAGAACCCACCATTGAGCTTTCACTTGCAAAGATAAATAAATAGTTGAATGAAAATCACTAGCAAAGACTAACTACAATAAAAAATGTAAATAACCAAAACCAGAAAACATGACTCGTAGGATTTAAGATAAGATCACTGAAATTCACTTGCAGCATAATATTAGAATCAGAACAAAAAAGAAATAAAAAAAAAAAAAACTTAATATTATGAGAGGAATAGATTGAGCAAAATTGGCGTACGAACCAGACAATTGAACCAATAATATGGTTACATCAAGAATATGTGTGGGAACCTTAAGAGGCTAGCTTGACACGCTAATTAACCCATTACTAAACTCGTATACTGTAAGAAGAAAAAAAAAATTTGAGTGAAATAGAATAAAAGTCGGAAGAGGCCAAAAGTCCTCCTAACCAAAAGAAGGAAAAAAAAAATATATAGAAACGAAAGGCTGAGCTAGAACGATAGAACTTGCCAATGACACTGCATACCGGTCATAGAAGCACTCTAGAAAGCCCCTGAAGCAGACCAAAGAAGTGATGCCGCGAAGACAATCTTATCCCACAAAAGTTGTCCTCCAAGATGAGCTTCATGAAAACCCTAACATTACGCTTCAATCAGACACCCCAAAAGCACTGAAAAAAGAAAAGAAAAGAAAAGAAAAAAGTCTCCACAAACATTTCACATCCTTATGTCTCCTAGAGCCCCGACAACGAGTCAGCAGTAAGGACCATGAAAATTTAAAGCCAGTTGCTTACCTATTAAGAATACTAAGAGTAAAATCAAAAGAAGAAAGCATATAAAGAAGAAAAAAGAATCAAATTAGCAGCAACACAGAATTTCCCAAACAAAAAAAATCTAATGGGATTTGAAGAATTAAAGCATGAATATTTTAAAAATACATATATGAGGTAGCTTTAGAAGTTTACAATTCACATGCCTCTATGCTTGTCAAATGAATGTAATCTAGTAAAAGTTTCAAATTGGAGCCAAGTCCTGAGATCAAATAAGTAATAATCAGTGGGGTATCTCAGGTTGTCAATGTTAAGTCAAAAGAAGATGTCCCATTTGATTATATTCAGCATATTTTTCTTGAACTCTATGCTGGATTATTTGAATAAGGAGTTGCATCTGAATGATGGAGAGACACAGTACAAAGAGAAAGAGAGACATCAGACAATCCAACTGGCAGTAACATGAGACAAAATCGTCGATTTCAGAAAATGTACCAAATGCTATCTGTGAAAGAAATTCAAAGATGTTGATTATCCAACACTTCTTCTATCATACAAGAAGGCAACAACATCTAATGGAAAGAGATGAAACACCAAAACAGACCTGTCGTGTTAAATTGCAGAATGGGGAGATTCTTTGTCTGCAACGTCTGATTGAAGCAGTTATGCTGGAGCCTCTTTAGGTGCGCATTCTGGAAGCAATTCCAAAGAAACAAAACAACAAGAATTGAGAGAACAGCCATAACCGTCAACTGCTTATATTTCTCTGTAAGATGATCAAATTTACTCAGCAGCAAGTAAATTTTAAAGAACAACGCCAACCTGTAAGACCTTCAGAGATGTGTTGCGGTTTTAAGCAATTCAATATACTTTAGGTGTCATTGAAATTCTTAAGACTTTGGAAATAGGTGCTACATTTTGTTTCTATTAGTGCACTGGAATCCAATTAAAACAATTTTGAATCAATTAAAAACATGTAATTTGAAAAAGAAAACAGATTACTTCATAATGTAAATATTCATTTTTGAGTCAAAGGTAGGTAAGAAATATATAGGAAGGAAGAAATGTTATAAAGAAGAAATCAAGTTACTGATTGCTGAAAACGTCACTCTAGGTGCAATCCATATTTCTGACCAAGAAAGTAAAAATGCGTTAATAGCAAAAACACTTACAGTGTATGTCCAATGACTATGATAACTAATGCTGCTGATAGTCTTTGAGAAACTACATGTTAGAATATTTGTAAAAGTCCCACATTGCTTATGCAAGGGACTTTGATTGTAACCCTCCTATATAAATAAAACCTATGGGTGTAGTATTTAATTCATTCCACTACAACCCTTTTTCTCTTGTCTCTATATCTAACATGGTATCAGAGCAATTCAATCCTAATTCCCACATAAAAACTCTATAATTTTCCGATTTATCAGAGAACTAGACAATTGGCATATAAGCCACTGTCTAGTATAAAAGTTTTTTTTTTTTTTTTTTTTTTCACCCTCAGGGAGGCTCGAAGGTCTCCGACCTGCGAGGAGGAAGAAGTTTGCCGATTGAAGGCAGTCCACGCACGGCAAAAGTGGTGGCGCATGCAGAACACGTGCGAGAAAGGCCACCTATAAGTCTGGCGGATGAGAAGCATGAGTTACATTGGCAAGAAATGGTCACTTGTGGGTAAAGCGCATGAGATCTAGTCTCAGCAGTTCATCTTGGAGCGCGTGAGGCGCATGATTCTCACTTGCAAGAGGTGTCCAGACGCGCTTGGGGAGCATGAGTTGAGTGGGGCGCGTGAAGACCACCACAGGACATGTCCCAGGTGCGTGAAAGCGCATGATCGTGTGAAGCCCACATGCAGAAGTTGCCCACGGCACGTGTAGGCGCGTGGGATAAGGTATTTCTGGTATTTCAGTCCGATTTTGTTTTAAGTGACATTGTATCTGCTTCAGCTTCAATTTGGTATGTTTTTGATGAAGTTTTGGGAAGATTCTTGGCTCATTATTTCTCGTGCAAGATTTTGATGATTAGTTGTGATCTTTGGCTTTGAATCTTTTATTCCACTTCGTGCATCAATCTGCATTTCTTGTAGTACCCTTTTTCTTTATTATGGAAATATAGACTCTAAATCTGCATTATCTCCACAAATCACTACTCAGCCATTAAATAATAGTAATTACTTACAATAGTCTTGAGCTGTTGAGATATATTAAAGTGGTCAGGGATATGAAGACCATTTTACATCTAATCCTCCTCAAGAGGATACTGAAGAGGCTAAAGCTTAGAGGAAGATTGATAATCAGATTATTTTTCTTTTATAGAATTCTACGGAGCCTCATATTGCAAATGTATTCCTACATCGTACTACTAAAGAAATATGGGATTTATTGAAAATCATGCACTCTAATAATCTAACTTGTTTGTATGATGTATGCCATGATCTCTTTCATGCAAAACAAGTTGGGCCCCTCTCTGACTTTTTTGGTTTTATACAATGAGTTTATGATGAACTTAATATTGTTCAGCTTCTCTCGACTGATATAGCAAAGCAAAAGGAACAACGGGAACAACTTATGGTTCTTAATTCTTTGGCTAGTCTTTATTCTGATTATGAGCCTGTTAAGGCACAGATTCTTCGAGGAGCTTCTCTTCCCCCTCTTACTAAAGTTTATCATCAAGTATCTCAGTACTCGCTTGGTTCTGATACTAGCCATGATAAATCTGTTCTTACTATTTAGTTTTCTCAGTAGAATGATGGGACCTAGTCAAGTGGTCCTAAAAGTGGATGTGGAGGACGAGGAGATCGAGAAAGTCATAGATGCACTTATTGTAGTCAAGATTGCCACACTCAAAGTCATAGATGCACTTATTGTAGTCGAGATGGCCACACTCGTGAGAATTGTTAGAAGTTGAATGATTTGTCTTCTAAAGTTGCAAATAATATATATGCTTCCTCAGAGCTTGAGTCTTCTGGCAACATCTAAGAACAAGAGGAGTATTCTCAGTTACTTCAATTCAAGTTTGCACAACAAGCATCTCTTCCCTTTACATCTCTTGCCCAGCTAGGTAATTGTACAACATGTTTTTCTAGTTCTTCAACCTCAAAGCGCTAAATTCTTAATTCTGGGACCACTGATCACATGTCAGGTACTTCTAGTCTTTTTACTAACTTGCAAAATTCACCATCATTACATGTTACTCTAGCAAATAGTTCTACTATATTTGTCACCGGAATAGGTACTGCTAAACCTAGTCAGGTCTTTTAATATCATTTGTCTTGTATATAGCAAATTTGTCTTTTAACTTAATGTCTGTCAGCAAACTCACTAAAAGTTTAAATTGTTCTATCTTTTTTTTTTATACAAATTATGTTATTCTTCAGGATTTGAAAACAAGGAATATAATTGGAAGGGGATATGAATTTGTAGGACTTTACTATTTTGATCCTTTACTATCTCCTACAGCTTGCTCCGTCACAGTTACTCCACACCAAATCCATTGTCACCTTAGTCACCCCTCTTTGGAAAAGCTTAAGAAATTACTTCCTACTTTGGGTCATTTGTCTTCTCTAGAATGTGAATCATATCAGTTGGGTAAACTCATTCGTATATTGTTTTCTTCCCGAATTAATAAAACAATTGAGAGTCCATTTATGTTAGTCCATTCAGATGTGTGGGGTCCGAGTCGTATTCCTTCAAAGTTGGGATATCGTTATTTTGTTACATTTGTGGATTATTTTTTAAGAATGACCTGGCTTTATTTGATAAAAGAACATTCTGAGTTGTTTTCTATCTTTCGACAATTTTGTTCTGAAATTCAAACTCAGTTTAATGTTCCTATTAGAATCCGCAGTGACAATGCTAAAGAATCGTCATCTTATAGACATTACTTATACTCTATTATGTCAAATGAATGTTCCAAAAATATTTTGGAGTGATGCAGTTCTTACAGCTTGTTATCTCATAAATAGAATGTTATCATCAATTCTTGACTATAAAATTCCATTTTCTGTGCTCTTTCCACGGGTTCAAATGTTTTCTCTACCCCTCGTATTTTTTGTTATGTGTGCTTTGTACATCAACTCTCTCAAGATATTGATAAATTAGATCCTCATTAATTAAATGTATGTTTTTAGGATACACACGTACACAGAAAGGATATAGATATTATAGTCCATCATTGAATCGTTTCTTTGTTTATGTAGATGTTACCTTTTTTGAATTTACCCTATACTACACCAAATCAAACATCGCTACAAACATTGAAACACTTCTTCTGTTATGTGTTCCTCTTCCACTATCTACAGACCATTCTTTGAGTCCGTCTAGTTGTCTCTCTCATCTTACTTTGTAGGTTTACACTAGAAGCCAAGTAGATAACTCTGTTCCCACAGATTCATGTGCTCCGCCAGTTGCTTTTTTGCCTTTAGATCCAACTTCTTCTAACTCCAACCTCCCTATTGCCATTCGGAAAGATAAACATACATGTCCTTCTGTTTACGCTCATCCTAGTACTGCCTATCCCATTTCCAATTTTGTTTCCTATGATTCTTTGTCTTCCTTGTATTACTTTTTGTTTCTTCATTATCTAGTGTATCTATTCCTAACTTTGTGTCTGAAGCTTTAGCACATCCTGGGTGGAGAAATGCTATGGATGAAAAGATGCGAGCTTTAGAAGACAATGATACTTGGGAACTTGTGAAACTCCCTTTGGCTAAGTCTATTGTTGGTTGTCGTTGGGTGTTTATTGTGAAGGTTCATCCAAATGGCTCTGTTGATCGACTAAAAACTTGTTTAGTGGCTAAAGTTAGACTCAGATCTATAGTGTAGATTACTCTGAAACCTTTTCTCCTGTTACTAAGATTACTTTGGTCAGAGTTTTTATCTCTCTTGCAGCCATTTTTGATTGACCACTACACCAGTTAGATATCAAAAATGCCTTCTACATGGTGACCTTGATGAAGAAGTTTTATGAAGCAACCTTCAGGTTATGTTGCTCAGGGAGAGTCTGAATTGGTTTGTAAATTAAAAAAATTATTGTATTGTTTAAAACAATCTCTTAGAGTTTGGTTTGGCAGATTTAGTGAAGTAGTGTTGAGCTTTGGTCTTCAGAGATGTAAAGTGGACCATTTTGTTTTCTACTATCATACATTTAATGGTAGAATATTATTGATTATATATGTTGATGACATCGTAATCACAGGTGTAATAGTTAAGAAATTCAGCATCTAAAATCTTTCTTGCGGTCCAAATTTTAAACTAAGGATTTGGGACAGTTGAAATACTTCTTGGGGATCGAGATTGCTAGATCAAAGTTAGGTATCTGTCTCTCTCAAAGAAAATATTATGTTGATTTGTTAAGTGGAGCAAAGCCTGTTAATACTCCCATTGGTCCCAACACTAAACTTATACTAGATGAAGAAGAGCTATTAACAGATCCTGAACGATACAGATGTTTAGTAAGGAAAGCTGAATTATCTGACAATAACCCGACCTAACATCTCTTTTGCAGCTAGTGTGGTTAGTCAATTTATGGCTCAACCTCCTCACTGGAACGCAGTAATTCGTATTCTGAAGTATCTCAAAACTATACGTGGTAAGAGGATAATATATAAGAATCATGGTCATACTTTGGTTCGTAGATATGGTCATAATCATTCTTTGGGTAAAAACAAGATGACACCGCTATTCAGAGATACAATGATGCAGACTGGGCTGGTTGTCCCTTTCTCAGAAGATAAACGCTAGGGTATTGTATCTTTTTGGGAGAAAATCTTATTTCATGTAAAAGTAAGAAACAAATTGTTGTTGCAAGATCTAGTGCTGAGTCTGAATATAGAGCCATGACTCAAACTACTATTGAATTGGTTTGGTTGAAAAACTTATTGGAAAAGCTTGGATTCAAGCATTCACGGCCTATGGAGCTCATTTGTGATAACTAGGCTTCATTACATATAGCCTTTAATCCCATGAGCAAACAAAGCATATAGAAGTTGACTGTCACTTTGTTCGTGAGAAACTTCTGGACAATACAATTAAAACTGCATATGTGAAATGTGAAGATCAATTGGCAGATTTGTTTATTAAGTCTCTAGGGGGAGCTCGTATTCGTTATATTTGTAACAAGCTTTGTACATATAATATATATGCTCCAGCTTAAGGGAGAGTGCTAGAATAGTTGTAAGAGTGTCACATTGCTTATGCAAGAGACTCTAATTGTAACCCTCCTATATAAATAAAACTTATGGCCTATGGGTGTAGTGTTTAATTCATTCCACTACAACCCTTCTTCTCTTTTTCTCGTCTCTATATCTAACACTACACAAGAAAATTATATCACCAAAACGAAGTATCATGATTCATGATTATTATTTAATTAAAAAAATTGTTAATTAAGCCAACTACCTAATTAAAACATCAATGTCAAAGCTTTTGACATAGCTAAAGTAACTGACTATCATATAGAACAAAAGTTCCATTTCATAAAATCCTTTTCCATCTTTGTCAACAAACTAAATTATATCATGAATATAACACTTGCATACCATATACTTAATTTGATGACACTGCCTAAAATATGATCAGAAATATGCAGATGAAGTTCATAAATAAACATCGGGAAAAAAAATGATCAAGGAATACAGAATTATCCAGCAGATGGCCAGTACTTTTTTGGCACTACTATATGTTATCATCAAGATAATATCCTTATCAAAATTAGAGACTTACTAACCTACATAATATTATAGAAAATACAAGAGTTATATGAGATCCAAAATTCCAAATTATGACCTGAAGCTGCACTACTTCGATGAAAGATAACAAAAAGGTCTATACCAAAAGAAAAAGGTGAGAAAATTATTGATTCTTTGAGGAAAGTCCAATCAGAGACCAAATGTACTACCACCTAGATTTTCTTCAGAAGTAATTTACAACATAGCACAGAAAGGAAAGAAATACATAAATTACCAGTTGAAGTTCTTCTTACTATTATGATACTTGTCTCCAATAATCAAATGATCTCATCTCCCTCAATTGTATAAAGTGTCTGTTCTATTATTTCAATGGACTGGTTATGAGGATTGATAACCTTCATATTTCCATCAACTTGTGCTTTCAATTTCCTCTAGTTCAAGGCTTCAAGACTGAATCATAAAATAGTCTCTAGTTCATGGGCATAGCCAGCTAGCTTCAGCTGCCCGTCTAATTTACTCAGCAACAAGTAAATTTCACTGGAAGATAAGTGGGATTTATCAGTTGCTGCAAACCGGTGAATTTTCCTTTCCATCTCAATCCAACTAAACCCAGGACATATCTTTTCTAAACCTAGATCCTTCATGGTTGTCCGGATTTTTGCAACCTCGCCCCATAGATTTACTTCCGTATACATGTTGAGAAGGAGATTGTAATACCCGCTGTTGTTTGGCTCTAAAACCATCAGGTTACTAACTGCAACGTCAGCAATGTCCAAGTTCCTGTGAAGCTTACACCCACCCAACAAGGCACCCCAAATAACAGAATTAGGTTCACATTCCATGCTTCTGATAATTTCTAAGGCATCTTCAAGCAAGCCAGCTTTGCTCAATAGATCAACCATGCACCCATAGTGCTCAACTTGAGGAGGGATAGAATAATCATCAATCATGCTCTGAAACGTTCTACGCCCTTCTTCTACAAATCCGACATGAGTGCAGGCACCAAGAATGCTGATGAAGGTTATTGCATTTGGTTTGATCTTATGTTTCTCCATTCTATTAAACATTCTTAATGCTTCTGCAGCAAAGCCATGAGCTGCAAGCACTTCAATCACAGAATTCCAACAAAACAGGTTTTTGTTTTGCATTTTGAAGAAGACTACAAGGGACCTCTCTAAGCTCCCACATTTGGCATACATGTCAATCAATGCAAAGCCAATATAAACATCAAGATCAAAACCATTTAACATCACATAAAGATGTAACTCCTTTCCTAGGTCAAGTGCTCCCAGATGAGCACAGGCTGAAATGACAGTTGATAACGTCACAGAATTAGGACTTATCCCATTGATGGTCATGTCATTGAAAATTGCTAATGCTTCTCTAAACCTTTTATTCCGTGAATAGCAAGAGATCATGATTGTCCACGAAATGACATCTCTGGCAGGCATTTCATGAAACAACAACTCTGCAGACTGCAGGCTCCCTGATCTTGCATACCCATCAATCATGGTATTCCACGTGGCAGTGTTTTTCTCAGACATCTGATCAAACAACCTCCTTGCAGAAATCATATCCCCAATCCGGACAAGAGCTGAAATCATTATTGTCCATACAAAAACATTTCTTTCGGGCATATCATCAAACACTATTCCTGAATCACCAATGTCACCCAAGTTCGAATAAAGATCAATCAAAGCAGTTTGAACAAACACATGTGACTCAAACCCATGTTTCCAAATTTGACCATGAACAGCTTTACCAAACCACAAAACCATTAATGAAGTACAAGCCTTAAGTAATGACGAGAACGTATAACTGGTAGGCATAACTTCTTCTCTCAACATAAATACATAATATTGTAAAGCTTGATTGGGGTGACAGCAACGAACAAAGCCACTCATCATAGAATTGTACACAAAAACATTGGGATTCTCCATCTGGACAAAAGCAGAAGTTGCATAATTTATTTGAGAAAAGGTAAAACACAAACTTATAAACTGATTCATCAAGAAGCAGTCCTGGTTTGTGCCGGTCTTAATCATGGAGGCATAGATAGATTCTACTTCCTTTAGCCTAGAACATGCCTTTAACAGGTTAAGAATTGTGTTTTTCATCACAACAGCTTTGTTCTTTGCTAATTGTTGAACAGACTACAGGAACACCACATGACTCCTTGCCGAGGAAATCATCTATTGCCACAAATTAAAACAACAACCAATAAGGGCAAAGAAGAGCTCTAAATCATCACAAGCCATATTAATTTCTGAGACCAGTCCCACTATCTTTCCCCCGACATGGGCCACAGGCTCAGATTTATGTTCAAAAGCAAATCAATTCTCTGCTTCCAAACCCAATTACATGATGAGAGAAAGAGAAAGAAGAGGTACAGTAGTTTCCGGAGGCCGGAGCTCCCTTGAATAATGCTGGTGCTGGTGCTGGTGCTGGTGCTGGTGCTGGTGCGGGGTGCGGGGTGCGGGGTGCGGGTGCCGGTACAGCTGCAGTCGTTGATCAGTAACCATAGAGTAGATAATTGCTAGACCAACTGGCAATGGATCGGGTCAGATTTTGACAACTCCAAAAACGACTAGGGCGGATCTCGGACCGACCCAATCCATTTCGATGCCTAAACATAAAGCTCTCTACCAAATTGGGTGAATTATAAGTGTTTTAATATCATGTCTCATAGTGATAATTAGTCAAACTAATTCGTGAGTTATTTAGTTTATTTTTTAATCTTGAGTTTTATTTTGAATTTGTTTAATAAAACGAGCATAACTCAACCTTTTTAAAATTTAGTTCGTAAACTCGTAAGCCTGCTCATTAAATATTATATATATGTAACTTTATACTAACATATATTTATATATAAAAATTGACATAAGTTATAACATGATTTAATGGTAAGTTACTCAAACCCTTCTTAAGTAGGTCTTGAGTTCAACTTTTTTGTTGACTGAATTTTTTTTTATTTATAATTTTCAAGAGTCTTATTAAGCCGAGCTTGAGCTTGGAGTTAGGCTCATTAATTTTGAATGAGCTTAACCTCACGAGCTCTTAACGAATACAAGCCAAGATTGAGCTTATCCAAAACTTGACGAGCCAGCTCAAACTTGGCTCATTGCTACCCTTTATTATTCATATCTAAGAATGGAGTTTGCGAACCAATTTAGCACGGCTATAAACATCACATTCCCTAATTTGTAAAAGTATAACTTACCAAAAACAACTCTTATAATACCATAATTAGTTTTGACTAGGTCATAAAAAATATGTTTTTTAATTAATTTTTGAATTTTTTTGTGAAGAGGTTGTAAAAAGTAAAATTCTTATAAATTTTTGTTTCGATGACTGAATATAAGCTGATCTTAACGTATCTAACCGAGTCCATGTAATTTATAACTTGTAGATGTTTGACGCATTTTTAATTAGTTTGATCAATATCGATAGCTGCAATAGTTTTTTGCTAAATTGCTGGCAAACACTACAATTAACCAATTCTGAGCCACAATTCTCAGCTTGAATTCATAATTAAATTGTTTAAGAAATAAGCAATAAAAAAGCATCAAATACTATCTTACTGCAAATAACAATTTAGCAATTTCACTTTTATACATTTGCAAATGAGCTGGATAGAAGCAGTTGAGTAGTTCTCGAGCTATTAACTCCATAAAGATTTTTGTTTCTCTTAAGACAAGAGTCGAATAGTGATTCGATTTTAAAAAATAACAAAATTTCATCTAAATTAAACTTATCCTACATTTCTTTTATCTTAACTTTTAACATAGTTTTGTATTTGTCTACGAATCGATCTTAACTTGATCCAACCTAGATCTAACAAATTATAGATAAAATTCGGATTCCACCCAATCAGATTATTACGTATTAATATCTATTAGTGCAAAAGTACAATTACTTTTTGATTTAAAAAAAATAATAAAAAATTAAGACTTTTATGTTTTTTTTTTTTTTCTTTTCTCTAAAACACTATACACGGTATGTGATTCTTAAATAGAAAAAACTTTATAATGATTTTAAATCCGATGACTATACTCCTTGAATTAACAATTAATTTGCAACTAAAATTAATAAACTAATTGAACTAACTACTTATATACTTCATCAAATTGTAAGGAGCCCTTATTGCCATAGTTAATTTTTTTAGGGGCCACAACCTAATAATTGGCATCAATTTTTATTTTTCTAAAACATCCCTATTGACTCTATTTAACTTATCTTGTTCAATATTTATTATTTCTCTTTTTTTTTTCTAAACTATGCAACTTCTTTCATTTATACGTATACTTCTACCTTGCCTATTAGAATTTTCTTGTAAACTTTTCAATCAAGTATTTCACATTTTATTATTTCTCTTTTCTAGTTTGATTTTTAATAGGTTTTTTAAATTATTTTTTACTGGAATATTTTTTCTAAACTCTTCAACTTTTTTTGGTATTTGTTTTGAATTCACCTGAAAAGTCTAATATATTTCCTAACCCAAAAAAAAAAAAAAAAAAATTTCTAATATATATATATTTTTCAATTGTTTTATTATTACTCCATACAATTTTTTTCTCTCTATATTTTTTAGTAAATTATTTTTATAAATTAAAAAAAAAATCTTTTTTTTTTTTGTTAAAATAAAATATTTAAGTGTTCTTTTTCTTATAGTAACTAGTGTTTATTATTATTATTTTTTAATATTAATTTGAAGTTTTTCGAGTTAAAATTGTATATTCTAATAATAAATTCCAAGAATATTTAGTGAAAAACATAGAAGGGGAAGGGATTTTTAAAATATAATTCTTGAAATTCTTGACATAATTGGGAAAAGCTATTTTGCAATAGTTGTAATTATTTTCTAAAGTTCAACTGAAATCCTTTCAATAGATTTTATAGTTGCAGTTAACAAAACAATTTGCATATGTAAATAAAACAAATATTCTTTGTCCACCTCTGGTTTGAATGATTTTTAGTTTTCACAATAACAAATTACCAACTTATGATTTTTCCCACCAGCATTTGTCTTAGTTACTCCAAGAGAAAAGAACATCTAAATATTTTATTTTAATAAAAAAATAAAGTTTTTTTTTTTAATTTAAAAATATAATTTACGAGAAAATGTAGAGAGAAAAAAATTGTGTGGAGTAAAAAGAAAATAATTGAAAAATATATTAGACCTTTTTTTTTTTTAGTTGGGAAATATATTAGACTTTTAAGGTGAATTGAAAATACAAAAAAAGTTGAAGAGTTTAGGAAAGGTAATCTTGTAAAACAAATTAAAAAATTAAAAAGATTAAAAAAAATCAAGCTAGGAAAGATAAATAATAATATATGAAATACCTTATTGAAAAGTTTTACAGGAATAAGATTTTTGATAGGCAAGGCAGATGTATATGTACAAATGAAAGAAGTTGAAGAGTTTAGGAAAAATAGTTCAGTAAAAATAAAAAGCTTAGTAAAAATTAGACATATAAAAGACGTATGGGTGTCTTAGAAAAAGAAAAACACATGTCAATTAATACGTTATGACCCTAAAGAAAATGGCTGTGGCAATAAGGATTCCCTTAATGATATTGTTTTAATTAAGAAAAAATTCATTTATTTCACAACATTTTTATCAATCAATAAACAATATTAATTTGCATATGAAATTAAATCACACTTCATGTCCCAAGCTCCATTAAAAGAGTAATGGATATCAATGAAATTTCAACCAGAAAAAGAAGATAAAAAAAAAATCAATTGGACCATAAAGCAAACCAATGCTATTTTGTGCTGGGCTTAATGACAACAAAAGTGTTTTAATGGGTATTTAAAAAGCACTTGATAAGCTATAATAAATATAGTTACTGGAAATTGAAACTTTCTATAAATAGTAATTTATGCAATAAATAATACTAAAATTATGATTAACTATCGTAATAAATATTACAGACTTAAACTTAAGCACACCCGTTAAACAAATAGTAGAGGTTTAGTGTTAAAAAATTAACCTTGTCCTCCTAAATATCACCAAATACATGAAAATTAATATCTAAATGGCATTCTTGATTGACAAGGAATATCTACACACTAGTTATGCAATCTCATTCAGTGTAATTGGAATTAAATGAAAAATAAAACTTATTTTAATTTAAAATAATTTATCTTCTCTAAAATAAATATTATAATTATAATACATCGGTTGCTGACTTGATGAACAAATGAGAAATTAAGAGGAAGAGACTGGAAATTGTTGAGTGGAAAAATGAGAGAAATTGTTAGTGGCTCTTCATTGATTTTTATCTAGATTGAAAACGTTTGGAACGTAGTAATTGGATAAAATGATTTTTGATGTGGCACCAACTATTAATTAATCTCAAATGATATCTAACTTAAACCGAATAAAATGTAAATATTTCAAATGTTAATTTGAATTATATACTATTTATTCATTCCAAATATAATATATATATATATATATATATATGAAATTTAATTTAATTCAATTTAGTTGAATAAAATAAAATTTTTAATTCCCAATTGAATTCTAATTCATTTATTATTCCATACACATTGGCTAGGAAGGATATGAAATCACACAAAAATTGTACACAAAACGGGGTTATGATAGAGTGATAGACAATACAATATCTGCAATTGATTTACCAGCAAATTTATTTTCAAATCCCTAAATTGAAATCTATTAGCATTATCTCAAATATTGAGAAAAAAATGGTCTTTATGTATATGAAAAATGTTATCTTTGTTGTATTATAATTGTATAAATAATAAAACACCTTTCAAATGCCTGAATCAAATTAGAAATTTTCTTTTTTTAAGATTATATCTAGTCCTACTTTCAACGAGTTACAGTAAATAAAACTCCCTAGATAAAATATGTTCTTTTATATCTAAGATTGTTATTAACATGAAAAAAGAAATGAGAGGAGAAGAAGAGATGCTAAAATGTGGGTTAATCATATTATTTTTATAGGCTTTCCAAGAAAAAAATATTTTTGTTCATAAAAAAGTTAAATGACAAAAAAAAAAATCTTTTATATGGACAAAAAATAATGGCTTTTGATTAAGTTAAATATAGCCAACAAGTCCACCAAAATAAAACCCAAATAACATAATTAACAAGGCTTAGCAAAAGAAAAACCCAATTAAGAATGGAAAAAACTGAGCAAGGCCCAAAAAGAAACTCAGGCGAGGGGTCCTAGCGACAATGTATAGGCACGTATGTGCAAGGTGCGCTGCAGCTTTTGCCACCTCGTGATAGCCCAAGGCCAATGGGTTGCGCGAATGATCCCTTATCCACATTGGGATTTATCTAATTAATAATTAACAAACTTGAATGTATTTAAACATTCCTATTCCATTTTCCTTTTCCAATGTGTTACACCATTTATTGAAATCCCTTTTCCCTCTTCCCAATATTTTAATAACTCTTGAAAATTCCTAACAATATTTTATTACGTAACTTACTAGGTTAACTGGTTAAATCTAATAGGGACAAAAAAAAAAAAACTATTTATTGAAATCCCTTTTCCCTCTTCCCAATATTTTAATAACTCTTGAAAATTCCTAACAATATTTTATTATGTAACTTATTAGGTTAACTGGTTAAATCTAATAGGTACCAAAAAAAAAAAAAAATCCCGAGTTTGGCCTAGTAATCAAGAATGTTAGTTTTTTCTTGATTTTATGGGTTCGAATATTGTTAAAAAATAGCAGGGAGTAAAAATCCTATAAATGGTTTAGTTTTTAAGGTATGGAAAAGGAAAAAAATGGAAAAAACTATACTACGCAGCTTTATCCCATCGCTGCCATGATACTAGAGATAATCTCAATTGTTACGGGGAAGATATTTACCTGCAAGGCTGTCATGTCTATTGGCTTCACAATATGAAGAAAAGGAAACACATTTACGCGGTGAATCAATAATCTAATAAAATTCAATTGGAGCCTATAATATAATCTGTATACAGTATATACCATAGTCAAATACTCAGATACAACCCATAAAACGTGTAATATTAATGAATTTACTCTTCCCATTACATTCAATTCAATCAAATTTGATTTCCACACCAAAATTATAAATCAATTTGATTAAAAATGTTAGTTTCCTCTTTTTGCCTCTCTGACACCCCAAATTACAGTGATCTCAGAGACATTTTATTCCCCTGAAAAAGCTCTTAGAAAATTTCCCACTCTTTTCCTTCTCTACCCAATTGGATTCCTTCTTTCCCAAGTTCTAATATTTACAGTATCTTCCTTTTACTATATAAACCCAAAGAATCCTTGGAGTCTTTTATATTGAAGAAGAAAATATTTGTTTTGAAGAAGTGAGAGATAGAGGGAAAGAGGTTTTGGGTCTGGTATGATGAATAGCATGATGAGTCCCAGGGCTAGCCCTGCACATCCTACAACAAAGTTCATCAAATGTGTCATAGTTGGAGATGGTGCTGTTGGGAAGACAAGCCTTCTCATATCCTACACTAGCAACAAATTTAATGATGTAAAAAACCTTCATTCTCTTTCCCTGTTTCTTTGCTCTGTGCCCTTTTATTCCAGTGAGTATTTTCTGGGTTTGGTTTCTCAAAATCTCTCTTTTTCATTGGCAGGATTATGTTCCTACTGTTTTTGATAATATCACTGCCAATGTTTTGGTTGAAGGAGTAACTGTGAATTTGGGTCTCTGTGATACTGCTGGTAATCCACTTTATCTCTCTAGCACACACAAACTCATTTTCTTCAGGCCTGATTCATGTTTGGTTGCTATGTTATCTAAAGTTCTGATCTTTTGAATTTCTGTTGTGTCCCTTTAATATGTTGATTATTGTCACTTTCTCTGTCTAATATGTGTATTCTGTCATTATCAAAGTATTGATACCTAAGTTCTTTAAGGTTCTGTTTTCCCCTGTCGAATTGTGTGTTTGATCTCAGTTGAAATGTAAAGATCTTGTGTCTTCCCAAAGTATTTATTGACATGGAATCATGAGTTCATGTGACTGATACCAACTAGTTTCGCAAGGATATATAACTCCTGTAATTTGAGATTAAGGCTTGTTGTGGTTGTATTTATTGACATGAAATCATACTAATATTGATGAAAGTAATACAAAAGAAAAGAGTACTAAATGCATATATGAATTTGACCCAAAATGCTTCATAAAAGATATGAACTACCATGTGACACCCAAAAATGTTTTGCATTTTATGTTGTATTTGCAGTAATTCTAAATGAATTTCCTAGGTTAACATCATTCAACTGATATGTTTCTGCAAAAATGGAACAGAGAAGTTCAAAAGAATCTACATATTCTTTTTTTACTTACTGGGCTACATTATGCAGGTCAAGAAGATTATGTCAGGCTGAGGCCTCTGTCCTATAGAGGAACTGATGTGTTTCTTCTTACCTTTTCCCTCATCAGTAGGCCTAGCTTTGAGAACATAATGAGGAATGTAAGATTCTTTTCAGTTTTCACTTATTGTATAATTATCTTGTTTGACAAAAAGATAATATACTAATTGGATTCCGACCCTTTTCTCTTGATTTCCTTTCCACTCCTTGTTTTGTTTGAAGTGGGTGCCAGAGTTGAAAAATTATGGCCTCTTATCAGTACCCATTGTTCTTGTGGGGACTAAATCAGGTGATGCTTTCTTATCTCATGTACATGTGATGTGCTTTGATACCAATTTTGAATTAAACTGAGGCAATACTTGGATACAGATCTGAGGGAAAGTGAGGAATTTATGTTAGATCATCCTGGGCTTTGTACCATCTCTACAAAACAGGTAGGCTTCCCGGCATGCAGCCCATTTTTTCTTGGCCTGTCGGCCGGGAGCTATTTATGTACATAAGCATGCTGCTGTTGTTTTCATTAAGTATAAGATACAAAAAAAGTATTCTCTGTTGTTTTCATTAGGCATATGTTTGTTTCTTATGTCCTGCTAATAACCAGGGTGAAGAACTGAGGAAACAGATTGGAGCAGTTGCATACATAGAGTGTAGCTCCAAGAAACAGGAGGTAAATGTTCCAAATCAATGATTTTACAAAAGTAGTTTAGAGGATTAATTAAGGAGCAGAATCACATTGTATTTGAAGTTTATTGCCAACTGAAACCATTCTATTTGAAACTTTTGCAGAATGTGAAGGCTGTTTTTGATGCTGCTATCAACTCAGTTCTCCATCTGCCAAATGCCATGAAGAAAAAGAAGAAACTGAGGACCTGCAATATTCTTTGATAGCTAACTGTTCACATGAGTTGTGATACTCTCTTACTTTTCACAATTTTACATTGTAGCTTATTTGGCAGCCCATATGGCTTCTAATAATATTATTATCACTTTCGCATAAATGTATTTATTTTTCTGTCAATTACAGTTTTTCTTATTATACTACGTACCATTTAAAATGCAATATCCTTTTTTTTCTGTAAAATTAAACGTATTATACATATATTCTTAAATCTCTTGACACAAATCTCTTGACACAGTTCATCTAAATTGAGTGTTAAATCTAACGATTAATTTATATGTTTAGTTTATGTGAAGTGTAAATACTTATTTACAACACCTATAGAGTTTTTAAGCTTCTCACTTCGGCATTTCTCATTAATTATATTTGTGTAAGGTGTTTAATTTCATAAAAAAAATAAGAAACATTTATCTTGTATGGTAGTTTATCAAATAAATTGTGATGTAAATTGCATTAGAAATATAAAATTTTATATGTGAAGACTATCATTTTCGTTTCCCATATCAAATACCATTATAAACAATAGCATATTCATTGTATTTCATTTTAAAAGGTATCCAACAAAAAAGTATGATGTAAAACATTCGTTTAAATTTTAAAGATTTAAAATTGCATATCCCATTTCAAGGATTAGCCTAATGATAATAAGTATCTATTCTTTAGATTAATTTCGACATGGAGATTTTATTTTTAATTTGATCAAAAAATAATTAATTGAGTTGCACATAATTACTATACTAATAATTAATGAAAACAATTTTGAAATTTAAGTAATCCGAGTGATATTCTCTAAATTGAGGAAAAGTGATATATTATCTTATTGGGAGAATTGATTGACATGTATATAAATTGTCCTAATCAAAGCAGAGATCGATATAATTTCGGAGTGCATAGAAACTATTTCCACTTTGAATGTAGAAACGATTTTATGTCTCTCTTGTCTCTAATATAGTAAATTATTATTTTTTAGTTAATAATTTTAATTAATGTTTAATTTGTATTTAACCAATTAAATCAAATGATTTTGTTTTCTTATTTAGGATCTTGAAATTATTTAATTTTGAGCATGAAAATAGTCCCGTCCAAGATATTCTGAGAATGAGAAGAAATTAGGCTGAATGACAAACACTATTTAACCTTTTTGGAATGTTTTCATAAAAGACTAGCAATATATTAAGTATTAAATCGAATATCAAACTTTATAATAGATGCAGTTTGGCCAAATTGTCATATTCTACCGACCCTTCCTTCTTGACCCACTTGTCAACTTTTAATTAGGATTGGATAGAGAGTTGTGTAGATGATCAGCGATCATCCTAGTCACATAGCTTTGGGACAATTGCACTTTATCCTTATAAATCATTATTCGTTTTATAATAATCCTTATGAGTGATTGAATTAGTATATATATGATAGCTTATTTGTTATAATTAGTAAATAATTTCTAATCATCGAAA
Organism: Quillaja saponaria; assembly: GCA_029379385.1. Lineage (NCBI taxonomy): Eukaryota > Viridiplantae > Streptophyta > Magnoliopsida > Fabales > Quillajaceae > Quillaja > Quillaja saponaria. The sequence goes on along the minus strand of CM055611.1, from coordinate 14,992,808 downwards.
TTAGTTATTAAATGTGACAAATTAACTTAAAAAATAGGCTAAACTATCCTAGTTATAAGTTTTTGTTTTTGTTTTTTTTTTTCACTTTCTATCTCTTGTTTCCTATTTTATCTTTCTTTTTTTGGCAAATGAATATATAATTCCAACTTGAAGATTTCAAATCCAAAGTGCAATTTCAAATAAAAAAAATGAGATATGCCATCTATTTAATTTGAATAGTTGGCAATGGATTGGATCCGGTCAGATATCCGACCCGATCCAATGCTAATAGATTACATATTATTCATGTTGTTGGATCAGTTTCTTAACTTGGATCAGATCGGATCATGATTTCATGTTCTTTTCTTTTCTCTAAAACACTATACACGGTATGTGATTCCACATTTCTTTTAACATTTAACATATAATCCAACATAGACAAAATTTCATCTAAATTAAACTTATCCTTCATTTCTTTTATCTTAACATTTAACATAGTTTTGTATTTGTTTACGAATCGATCTTAACTTGATCCAACCTAAATCTAACAAATTATAGATAAAATTCGGATTCCACCTAATCAGATTATTACGTACTAATATCTATTAGTGCAAAAGTACAATTACTTTTTGATTTAAAAAAAATAAAAAAAATTAAGACTTTTATGTTTTTTATTTTCTTTTCTTTTCTCTAAAACACTATACACGGTATGTGATTCTTAAATAGACAAAACTTTATAATGATTTTAAATCCGATGACTATACTACTTGAATTACCAATTAATTTGCAACTAAAATTAACAAACTAATTGAACTAACTACTTATATACTTCATAAATTGTAAGGAGCCCTTACTGCCATAGTTAATTTTTTTTAGGGTTACAACCTATTAATTGATATGAGTTTTTATTTTTCTAAAACACTCCTATTGATTTTATTTGATTTATGTTGTTCAACATTTATTATTTCTCTTTTCTTTTTCTAAATTCAAATCAAATACAAATAAACTTTAGAATTTGAATTTAAACTCAAATCAAATTCAAATAATATAGTATTTGATTTGATATTCAATTAAATTATTTAATTAAATATTTGATATTTGATTAAGTATTAACTAATTATTTGATTTACTATTTGCTATTTATTAAAAAATTAATTTTATATAACTATTTATATTTATTTATTTTAAATAATCATTATTTACCTATTTTACTAACGGTAACTTTATTACTTACTACTTACTAAACTTTTCACTAGGCTTTTTTTTTTTTTTTTTTTTTTTTTTCACATTTGAGAGAGATGAGACTCTTTCTACTTCATAATTTTATTATAGTCTCAATCCTTTTATACGGCTATTTATATCAAGTTGGATAGCTAATTGATGTTGGTGAAGATATATAATATGTAAGAAATATTCAATCAAGTATGTGAAAAATAAATAGTGCAATAGTGGTTAAGTTTAGTGTTGTTTTGTGTGTTTTAAGACTACTTGCATTTTTTTTTTCTTTTCTTTCTTTTTTGTCTATTTCAATTATATGGCAGTACATAAAATATATATATATATATATACAAAATGGTTATGTAATTTTAATATTCACACCCTGATTAAAAATTACTTTATATTTTATTCATATTTTTAAACATGAAATTTCATATAAGATTATTTTAGACAATACAAATAAAAATATTAAAATTTGAATTTTAATATTTGAATATTCGTCAAATTCAAATATTATTTTAGATTCGATTAGATATTCAAATTTGAATTTGAATTCGATAATTAATTTCAAATTCTAAATACAAATATTAAAATATTTAATACTATTTTATTCAAATTTTAGCCCCACTGCTTAATTTGTACTATGCATAACACTTCAAAATCCTTAGTTTTTTATTTAGAATTATTTAATCATAGTTGATAATTATTAATTATTTACAAATTATAATTGAATTTTAAATTATATAATAGTTGTATAAAACATTTGCTAAAAATTATTTATAATTTGTTAAATAATTATAAAATTTGTATTAGTGTTATTTATGATAATGATGAGTATCTTAGATGATACATGCTCGCTCATCCCTTAATGCCTAGCATTTCTAATGTACCCAAAAAATTTATTTTATTATAATCAGATTTGACCAAATTATAATCAAAACCAAACACCCTCTTAAAAGGTGATTTTATTTATTACGGGATTTGGCATTTCCAATAGTTTGAGAAATTAGGGCATATTTGGTTTGGTGGCAAGGCAAAAACCATGGTCTAAGGCCATATCATAATCTATATAACTGTTAAGATTCACTATTTCAAAGAATTATTAGTTCAATTAGCAAGACGGAGATTTATGAAAGAGCTCGCTTATAACTCTTCCACTGAAGTTCCTAAAATACATATATATGAATATGAATCATAAGTCCCACTGTTTTTCCTTTTCTTTTGCCCCCATTTTGGGGTTAGACAATCCCCCTTATTCAAAAGCAATTCGTGTAGATGTCAAGAGCCACAAATCTCAACACGAGGGTGAACTCTTTCCAGCTGAGCAAGAATGCAATCAGAAAAGTCAGAATGTTCAAGTACAGAACTGTGAGAAAAGAATAGAAAGAATCCGAAAAGGTAACACCAAATAGAAAGTTGCCAAAACACAATTTGTATGCAAATGAATCTATGTCATGATTCATATTCTGGTTTCTACATCCTCCTCAATCCAATACCTGTCTGCAGATGCCAATCCTTCTCAATGAATCACATTTGTACAAAATGACAGAACAAAATACGAATTAAATCACACATCAAAGTTTTCTTGACCAAAAAAAAGAAAAAGAAAAAAGTATAACCTTCCAAAGTTGATAGGATACACACAAAAATTGCAGCTTGATCGAGCATTTAAAAATTAGCAGAAACATACCAATAGGATCTATTTGGGATGAATAACAATAATGACTTGTTATGATATATTACTTGTAGTTTAATCCTGGTATTAAAGTAGTTCATGGTAAATTAACTCCAGGGAAAACAATACAGAAAAAAAGGAAAAAAAAAATTAAAGCAACTTACTGTTAACCATACAGATATAAGTCAATGCAGTACCTTTAAGGAGCTACAATCTCAACTTAAAAAGAAAATCAGGAAAATCCCAAAGAGCACTTTCATTTTGTGAGTATTAAATCTGCTGCTTAATCATTCTGCACTAAATAGACATGTAAATAATACTGTAAGCCTTGGACCTGACAAACTCAATGTTACAGAAATCACATTATATGAAGTTCTGTCCAAACCATCTTAATATTCTACTATTTATAAAATCTTGCTACGGATAGTTAGGTCAGCCACCTGCCCCTTGCTTCCATACATAAAAAATCCATTATGAGGGTGATTATTTTATGAAGTGAAATTGTTTCAAGCAGCAAATTCACATTACTAAAAAAAATCATAAAGAACCCACCATTGAGCTTTCACTTGCAAAGATAAATAAATAGTTGAATGAAAATCACTAGCAAAGACTAACTACAATAAAAAATGTAAATAACCAAAACCAGAAAACATGACTCGTAGGATTTAAGATAAGATCACTGAAATTCACTTGCAGCATAATATTAGAATCAGAACAAAAAAGAAAAAAAACTTAATATTATGAGAGGAATAGATTGAGCAACATTGGCGTACGAACCTGACAATTGAACCAATAATATGGTTACATCAAGAATATGTGTGGGAACCTTCCTGCTTCTATGTTAAAACATAGAAATCCTAAGAGGCTAGCTCGACACGCTAATTAACCCATTACTAAACTTGTATACTTTTAGAAGAAAAAAAAAATTTGAGTGAAATAGAGTAAAAGTCGGAAGAGGCCAAAAGTCCTCCTAACCAAAAGAAGGAAAAAAAAAAAAAAAAATAGAAACGAAAGGCTGAGCTAGAACGATAGAACTTGTCAATGACACTGCATACCGGTCATAGAAGCACTCTAGAAAGCCCCTGAAGCAGACCAAAGAAGTGATGTCGCGAAGACAATCTTATCCCACAAAAGGTGTCCTCCAAGATGAGCTTCATGAAAATCCTAACATTACGCTTCAATCAGACACCCCAAAAGCACTGAAAAAAGAAAAGAAAAGAAAAGAAAAGAAAAAAGTCTCCACAAACATTTCACATCCTTATGTCTCCTAGAGCCCCGACAACGAGTCAGCAGTATGGACCATGAAAATTTAAAGCCAGTTGCTTACCTATTAAGAATACTAAGAGTAAAATCAAAAGAAGAAAGCATATAAAGAAGAAAAAAGAATCAAATTAGCAGCAACACAGAATTTCCCAAACAAAGAAAATCTAATGGGATTTGAAGAATTAAAGCATGAATATTTTAAAAATACATATATGAGGTAGCTTTAGAAGTTTACAATTCACATGCCTCTATGCTTGTCAAATGAATGTAATCTAGTAAAAGTTTCAAATTGGAGCCAAGTCCTGAGATCAAATAAGTAATAATCAGTGGGGTATCTCAGGTTGTCAATGTTAAGTCAAAAGAAGATGTCCCATTTGATTATATTCAGCATATTTTTCTTGAACTCTATGCTGGATTATTTGAATAAGGAGTTGCATCTGAATGATGGAGAGACACAGTACAAAGAGAAAGAGAGACATCAGACAATCCAACTGGCATTAACACAAGACAAAATCGTCGATTTCAGATAATGTACCAAATGCTATCTGTGAAAGAAATTCAAAGATGTTGATTATCCAACACTTCTTATATCATACAAGAAGGCAACAACATCTAATGGAAAGAGAGGAAACACCAAAACAGACCTGTCGTGTTAAATGGCAGAATGGGGAGATTCTTTGTCTGCAACGTTTGATTGAAGCAGTTATGCTGGAGCCTCTTCAGGTGCGCATTCTGGAAGCAATTCCAAAGAAACAAAGCAGCTAGAATTGAGAGAACAGCCATGACCGTCAACCGCTTATATTTCTCTGTAAGATGATCAAATTTACTCAGCAGCAAGTAAATTTTAAAGAACAACGCCAACCTGTAAGACCTTCAGAGATGTGTTGCGGTTTTAAGCAATTCAATATACTTTAGGTGTCATTGAAATTCTTAAGACTTTGGAAATAGGTGCTACATTTTGTTTCTATTAGTGCACTGGAATCCAATTAAAACAATTTTGAATCAATTAAAAACATGTAATTTGAAAAAGAAAACAGATTGCTTCATAATGTAAATATTCATTTTTGAGTCAAAGGTAGGTAAGAAATATATAGGAAGGAAGAAATGTTATAAAGAAGAAATCAAGTTACTGATTGCTGAAAACGTCACTCTAGGTGCAATCCATATTTCTGACCAAGAAAGTAAAAATGCGTTAATAGCAAAAACACTTACAGTGTATGTCCAATGACTATGATAACTTCTGCTGCTGATAGTCTTTGAGAAACTACATGTTAGAATATTTGTAAAAGTCCCACATTGCTTATGCAAGGGACTTTGATCGTAACCCTCCTATATAAAAAAAACCTATGGGTGTAGTATTTAATTCATTCCACTACAACCCTTTTTCTCTTGTCTCTATATCTACATGGTATCAGAGCAATTTAATCCTAATTCCCACATAAAAACTCTATAATTTTCCGATTTATCGGAGAACTAGACAATTGGCATATAAGCCACTGTCTAGTATAAAAGTTTTTTTTTTTTTTTTTTTTTTCACCCTCAGGGAGGCTCGAAGGTCTCCGACTTGTGAGGAGGAAGAAGTTTGCCGATTGAAGGCAGTCCACGCACGGCAAAAGTGGTGGCGCATGCAGAACACGTGCGGGAAAGGCCACCTATAAGTCTGGCGGATGAGAAGCATGAGTTACATTGGCAAGAAATGGTCACTGGTGGGTAAAGTGCATGAGATCTAGTCTCAGCAGTTCATCTTGGAGCGCGTGAGGCGCATGATTCTCACTTGCAAGAGGTGTCCAGACGTGCTTGGGGAGCATGAGTTGAGTGGGGCGTGTGAAGACCACCACAGGACATGTCCCAGGCACGTGAAAGCGCATGATATATTAAAGTGCATGATATACCTTATCTCACTTACAATAGTCTAGAGCTGTTGAGATATGTTAAAGTGGTCAGGGATATGAAGACCATCTTACATCTAATCCTCCTCAAGAGGATACTGAAGAGGCTAAAGTTTAGAAGAAGATTGATAACCAGATTATTTTTCTTTTATAGAATTCTACGGAGCCTCAGATTGCAAATGTATGCCTACATCGTACTACTAAAGAAATATGGGATTTATTGAAAATCATGCACTCTAATAATCTAACTTGTTTGTATGATGTATGCCATGATCTCTTTCATGCAAAACAAGTTGGGCCCCTCTCTGACTTTTTTGGTTTTATACAATGAGTTTATGATGAACTTAATATTGTTCAGCTTCTCTCGACTGATATAGCAAAGCAAAAGGAACAACGGGAACAACTTATGGTTCTTAATTCTTTGGCTGGTCTTTATTCTGATTATGAGCCTGTTAAGGCACAGATTCTTCGAGGAGCTTCTCTTCCCCCTCTTACTAAAGTTTATCATCAAGTATCTTAGTACTCGCTTGGTTCTGATACTAGCCATGATAAATCTGTTCTTACTATTTAGTTTTCTCAGTAGAATGATGGGACCTAGTCAAGTGGTCCTAAAAGTGGATGTGGAGGACGAGGAGATCAAGAAAGTCATAGATGCACTTATTGTAGTCAAGATTGCCACACTCAAAGTCATAGATGCACTTATTGTAGTCGAGATGGCCACACTCGTGAGAATTGTTAGAAGTTGAATGATTTGTCTTCTAAAGTTGCAAATAATATATATGCTTCCTCAGAGCTTGAGTCTTCTGGCAACATCTCTATCTTACAAAAGGAGTATTCTCAGTTACTTCAATTCAAGTTTGCACAACAAGCATCTCTTCCCTTTACATCTCTTGCCCAGCTAGGTAATTGTACAACATGTTTTTCTAGTTCTTCAACCTCAAAGCGCTAAATTCTTAATTCTGGGACCACTGATCACATGTCAGGTACTTCTAGTCTTTTTACTAACTTGCAAAATTCACCATCATTATATGTTACTCTAGCAAATAGTTCTAATATATTTGTCACCGGAATAGGTACTGCTAAACCTAGTCAGGTCTTTTAATATCATTTGTCTTGTATATAGCAAATTTGTCTTTTAACTTAATGTCTGTCAGCAAACTCACTAAAAGTTTAAATTGTTCTATCTTTTTTTTATACAAATTATGTTATTCTTCAGGATTTGAAAACAAGGAATATAATTGGAAGGGGATATGAATTTGTAGGACTTTACTATTTTGATCCTTTACCATCTCCTACATCTTGCTCCGTCACAGTTACTCCACACCAAATCCATTGTCGCCTTAGTCACCCCTATTTGGAAAAGCTTAAGAAATTACTTCCTACTTTGGGTCATTTGTCTTCTCTAGAATGTGAATCATATCAGTTGGGTAAACTCATTCGTATATTGTTTTCTTCCCAAATTAATAAAACAATTGAGAGTCCATTTATATTAGTCCATTTAGATGTGTGGGGTCCGAGTCGTATTCCTTCAAAGTTGGGATATCGTTATTTTGTTACATTTGTGGATTATTTTTTAAGAATGACCTGGCTTTATTTGATAAAAGAACATTCTGAGTTGTTTTCTATCTTTCGACAATTTTGTTCTGAAATTCAAACTCAGTTTAATGTTCCTATCAGAATCCGCAGTTACAATGCTAAAGAATCGTCATCTTATAGACATTACTTGTACTCTATTATGTCAAATGAATGTTCCAAAAATATTTTGGAGTGATGCAGTTCTTACAGCTTGTTATCTCATAAATAGAATGTTATCATCAATTCTTGACGATAAAATTCCATTTTCTGTGCTCTTTCCACGGGTTCAAATGTTTTCTCTACCCCTCGTATTTTTTGTTATGTGTGCTTTGTACATCAACTCTCTCAAGATATTGATAAATTAGATCCTCGTTAATTAAATGTATGTTTTTAGGATACACACGTACACAGAAAGGATATAGATATTATAGTCCATCATTGAATCGTTTCTTTGTTTATGTAGATGTTACCTTTTTTGAATTTACCCTATACTACACTGAATCAAACATCGCTACAAACATTGAAACACTTCTTCTGTTACGTGTTCCTTTTCCACTATCTACTGACCATTCTTTAAGTCCGTCTAGTTGTCTCTCTCATCTTACTTTGTAGGTTTACACTAGAAGCCAAGTAGATAACTCTGTTCCCACAAATTCAGGTGCTCCGCCAGTTGCTTTTTTGCCTTTAGATCCAACTTCTTCTAACTCCAACCTCCCTATTGCCATTCAGAAAGATAAACGTACATGTCCTTCTGTTTACGTTCATCCCTAGTACTGCCTATCCCATTTCCAATTTTGTTTCCTATGATTCTTTGTCTTCCTTGTATTACTTTTTTGTTTCTTCATTATCTAGTGTATCTATTCTTAACTTTGTGTCTGAGGCTTTAGCACATCCTGGGTGGAGAAATGCTATGGATGAAAAGATGCGAGCTTTAGAAGACAATGATACTTGGGAACTTGCGAAACTCCCTTTGGCTAAGTCTATTGTTGGTTGTCGTTGGGTGTTTATTGTGAAGGTTCATCCAGATGGCTCTGTTGATCGACTAAAAGCTTGTTTAGTGGCTAAAGTTACACTCAGATCTATGGTGTAGATTACTCTGAAACCTTTTCTCCTGTTACGAAGATTACTTCGGTCAGAGTTTTTATCTCTCTTGCAGCCATTTTTGATTGACCACTACACCAGTTAGATATCAAAAATGCTTCTACATGGTGACCTTGATGAAGAAGTTTTATGAAGCAACCTTCAGGTTATGTTGCTCAGGAGGAGTCTGAATTGGTTTGTAAATTAAAGAAATTCTTGTATGGTTTAAAACAATCTCTTAGAGTTTGGTTTGGCAGATTTAGTGAAGTAGTGTTGAGCTTTGGTCTTCAGAGATGTAAAGTGGACCATTTTGTTTTCTACTATCATACACTTAATGGTAGAATATTATTGATTATATATGTTGATGACATCGTAATCACAGTGTAATAGTCAAGAAATTCAGCATCTAAAATCTTTCTTGTGGTCCAAATTTTAAACTAAGGATTTGGGACAGTTGAAATACTTCTTGGGGATCGAGATTGCTAGATCAAAGTTAGGTATTTGTCCCTCTCAAAGAAAATATTATGTTGATTTGTTAAGTGGAGCAAAGCCTGTTAATACTCCCATTGGTCCCAACACTAAACTTATACTAGATGAAGAAGAGCTATTAACAGATCCTGAATGATACAGATGTTTAGTAAGGAAAGCTGAATTATCTGACAATAACCCGACCTAACATCTCTTTTGCAGCTAGTGTGGTTAGTCAATTTATGGCTCAACCTCGTACTCCTCACTGGAACACAGTAATTCGTATTCTGAAGTATCTCAAAACTATACGTGGTAAGGGGATAATATATAAGAATCATGGTCATACTTTGGTTCGTAGATATGGTCATAGTCATTCTTTGGGTAAAAAACAAGATACCACCGCTATTCAGAGATACAATGATGCAGACTGGGCTGGTTGTCCATTTCTCAGAAGATAAACGCTAGGATATTGTATCTTTTTGGGAGGAAATCTTATTTCATGTAAAAGTAAGAAACAAATTGTTGTTGCAAGATCCAGTGCTGAGTCTGAATATAGAGCCATGACTCAAACTACTATTGAATTGGTTTGGGTGAAAAACTTATTGGAAAAGCTTGGATTCAAGCATTCACGGCCTATGGAGCTCATTTGTGATAACTAGGCTTCATTACATATAGCCTTTAATCCCATGAGCAAACAAAGCATATAGAAGTTGACTATCACTTTGTTCGTGAGAAACTTCTGGACAATATAATTAAAGTTGCATATGTGAATGTGAAGATCAATTGACAGATTTGTTTATTAAGTCTCTAGGGGGAGCTCGTATTCGTTATATTTGTAACAAGCTTTGTACATATAATATATATGCTCCAGCTTAAGGGAGAGTGTTAGAATAGTTGTAAGAGTGCCACATTGCTTATGCAAGAGACTCTAATTGTAACCCTCCTATATAAATAAAACCTATGGCCTATGGGTGTAGTGTTTAATTCATTCCACTACAACCCTTCTTCTCTTTTTCTCTTGTCTCTATATCTAACACTACACAAGAAAATTATATCACCAAAACGAAGTATCATGATTCATGATTATTATTTAATTAAAAAAATTGTTAATTAAGCCAACTACCTAATTAAAACATCAATGTCAAAGCTTTTGACATAGCTAAAGTAACTGAACATACTATCATATAGAACAAAAGTTCCATTTCATAAAATCCTTTTTCATCTTTGTCAACAAACTAAATTATATCATGAATATAACACTTGCATACCATATACTTAATTTGATGACACTGCCTAAAATATGATCAGAAATATGCAGATGAAGTTCATAAATAAACATCGGGAAAAAAGATGATCAAGGAATACAGAATTATCCAGCAGATGGCCAGTACTTTTTTGGCACTACTATATGTTATCATCAAGATAATATCCTTATCAAAATTAGAGACTTACTAACCTACATAATATTATAGAAAATACAAGAGTTATATGAGATCCAAAATTCCAAATTATGACCTGAAGCTGCACTACTTCGATGAAAGATAACAAAAAGGTCTATACCAAAAGAAAAAGGTGAGAAAATTATTGATTCTTTGAGGAAAGTCCAATCAGAGACCAAATGTACTACCACCTAGATTTTCTTCAGAAGTAATTTACAACATAGCACAGAAAGGAAAGAAATACATAAATTACCAGTTGAAGTTCTTCTTACTATTATGATACTTGTCTCCAATAATCAAATGATCTCATCTCCCTCAATTGTATAAAGTGTCTGTTCTATTATTTCAATGGACTGGTTATGAGGATTGATAACCTTCATATTTCCATCAACTTGTGCTTTCAATTTCCTCTAGTTCAAGGCTTCAAGACTGAATCATAAAATAGTCTCTAGTTCATGGGCATAGCCAGCTAGCTTCAGCTGCCCGTCTAATTTACTCAGCAACAAGTAAATTTCACTGGAAGATAAGTGGGATTTATCAGTAGCTGCAAACCGGTGAATTTTCCTTTCCATCTCAATCCAACTAAACCCAGGACATATCTTTTCTAAACCTAGATCCTTCATGGTTGTCCGGATTTTTGCAACCTCGCCCCATAGATTTACTTCCGTATACATATTGAGAAGGAGATTGTAATACCCGCTGTTGTTTGGCTCTAAAACCATCAGGTTACTAACTGCAACGTCAGCAATGTCCAAGTTCCTGTGAAGCTTACACCCACCCAACAAGGCACCCCAAATAACAGAATTAGGTTCACATTCCATGCTTCTGATAATTTCTAAGGCATCTTCAAGCAAGCCAGCTTTGCTCAATAGATCAACCATGCACCCATAGTGCTCAACTTGAGGAGGGATAGAATAATCATCAATCATGCTCTGAAACGTTCTACGCCCTTCTTCTACAAATCCGACATGAGTGCAGGCACCAAGAATGCTGATGAAGGTTATTGCATTTGGTTTGATCTTATGTTTCTCCATTCTATTAAACATTCTTAATGCTTCTGCGGCAAAGCCATGAGCTGCAAGCCCTTCAATCACAGAATTCCAACAAAACAGGTTTTTGTTTTGCATTTTGAAGAAGACTACAAGGGACCTCTCTAAGCTCCCACATTTGGCATACATGTCAATCAATGCAGAGCCAATATAAACATCAAGATCAAAACCATTTAACATCACATAAAGATGTAACTCCTTTCCTAGGTCAAGTGCTCCCAGATGAGCACAGGCTGAAATGACAGTTGATAACGTCACAGAATTAGGACTTATCCCACTGATGGTCATGTCATTGAAAATTGCTAATGCTTCTCTAAACTTATTATTCCGTGAATAGCAAGAGATCATGATTGTCCACGAAATGACATCTCTGGCAGGCATTTCATGAAACAACAACTCTGCAGACTGCAGGCTCCCTGATCTTGCATACCCATCAATCATGGTATTCCACGTGGCAGTGTTTTTCTCAGACATCTGATCAAACAACCTCCTTGCAGAAATCATATCCCCAATCCGGACAAGAGCTGAAATCATTATTGTCCATACAAAAACATTTCTTTCGGGCATATCATCAAACACTATTCCTGAATCACCAATGTCACCCAAGTTCGAATAAAGATCAATCAAAGCAGTTTGAACAAACACATGTGACTCAAACCCATGTTTCCAAATTTGACCATGAACAGCTTTACCAAACCACAAAACCATTAATGAAGTACAAGCCTTAAGTAATGACGAGAACGTATAACTGGTAGGCATAACTTCTTCTCTCAACATAAATACATAATATTGTAAAGCTTGATTGGGGTGACAGCAACGAACAAAGCCACTCATCATAGAATTGTACACAAAAGCATTGGGATTCTCCATCTGGACAAAAGCAGAAGTTGCATAATTTATTTGAGAAAAGGTAAAACACAAACTTATAAACTGATTCATCAAGAAGCAGTCCTGGTTTGTGCCGGTCTTAATCATGGAGGCATAGATAGATTCTACTTCCTTTAGCCTAGAACATGCCTTTAACAGGTTAAGAATTGTGTTTTTCATCACAACAGCTTTGTTCTTTGCTACTTGTTGAACAGACTACAGGAACACCACACGACTCCTTGCCAAGGAAATCATCTATTGCCACAAATTAAAACAACAACCAATAAGGGCAAAGAAGAGCTCTAAATCATCACAAGCCATATTAATTTCAGAGACCAGTCCCACTATCTTTCCCCCGGCATGGGCCACAGGCTCAGATTTATGTTCAAAAGCAAATCAATTCTCTGCTTCCAAACCCAATTACATGATGAGAGAAAGAGAAAGAAGAGGTACAGTAGTTTCCGGAGGCCGGAGCTCCCCTGAATAATGCTGGTGCTGGTGCTGGTGCTGGTGCTGGGTGCGGGGTGCGGGGTGCGGGTGCGGGTGCCGGTACAGCTGCAGTCGTCGATCAGTAACCATATAGTAGATAATTGCTAGACCAACTGGCAATGGATCGGGTCAAATTTTGACTACTCCCAAAAGGACTAGGGCGGATCTCGAACCGACCCAATCCATTTCGATGCCTGAACATAAAGCTCTCTACCAAATTGGGTGAATTATAAGTGTTTTAACATCATGTCTCTAGGTGACAATTAGTCGAACTAATTCGTGAGCTATTTTTTAATTTTTAATTTTGAGTTTTATTTTGAACTTGTTTAAAAACGAGCATAGCTCAATCTTTCTAAAACTTAGTTTGTAAACTCGTAAGCTGGCTCATTAAATATTATATATATGTAACTTTATACTATCATATATTTATATATAAAAACTGACATAAGTTATAACATGATTTAATGGTAAGTTACTCAAACCCTTCTCAAGTAGGTCTTGAGTTCAACTTTTTTGTTGACTGAATTTTTTTTTTTATAATTTTCAAGAGTCTTATTAAGACGAGCTTGAGCTTGGAGTTAGGCTCATTAATTTTTAATGAGCTTAACCTCACGAGCTCTTAACGAATACAAGCCAAGCTTGAGCTTATCCAAAACTTGACGAGCCAGCTCAAACTCGGCTCATTGCTACTCTTTATTATTCATATCTAAGAATGGAGTTTGCGAACCAATTTAGCACGGCTATAAACATCACATTCCCTAATTTGTAAAAGTATAACTTACCAAAAACAACTCTTATAATACCATAATTAGTTTTGACTAGGTCATAAAAAATATGTTTTTTATTAATTTTTGAATTTTTTTGTGAAGAAGTTGTAAAAAGTAAAATTCTTATAAATTTTTGTTTCGATGACTGAATATAAGTTGATATTAACGTATCTAACCGAGTCCATGTAATTTATAACTTGTAGATGTTTGACGCATTTTTAATTAGTTTGATCAATATCGATAGCTGCAATAGTTTTTTGCTGAATTGCTGGCAAACACTACAATTAACCAATCTGAGCCACAATTCTCAGCTTCAATTCATAATTAAATTGTTTAAGAAATAAGCAATAAAAACAGCATCAAATACTATCTTACTACAAATAACAATTTAGCAATTTCACGTTTATACATTTGCAAATGAGCTGGACAGAAGCAGTTGAGTAGTTCTCGAGCTATTAACTCCATAAAGATTTTTGTTTCTCTTAAGACAAGAGTCGAATAGTGATTCGATTTTAAAAAATAATATAATCCAACATAGACAAAATTTCATCTAAATTAAACTTATCCTACATTTCTTTTATCTTAACATTTAACATAGTTTTGTATTTGTCTATGAATCGATCTTAACTTGAGCCAACCTAGATCTAACAAATTATAGATAAAATTCGGATTCCACCCAATCAGATTATTACGTAGTAATATCTATTAGTGCAAAAGTACAATTACTTTTTGATTTAAAAAAATAATAAAAAATTAAGACTTTTATGTTTTTTATTTTTTTTTCTTTTCTCTAAAACACTATACACGGTATGTGATTCTTAAATAGAAAAAACTTTATAATGATTTTAAATCCGATGACTATACTCCTTGAATTAACAATTAATTTGCAACTAAAATTAATAAACTAATTGAACTAACTACTTATATACTTCATCAAATTGTAAGGAGCCCTTATTGCCATATTTAATTTTTTTTAGGGCTACAACCTATTAATTGGCATCAATTTTTATTTTTCTAAAACATCCGTATTGACTCTATTTAACTTATCTTGTCCAACATTTATTATTTCTCTCTTCTTTTTCTAAACTATGCAACTTCTTTCATTTATACGTATACTTCTACCTTGCCTATTAGAATTTTCTTACTGTAAACTTTTCAATCAAGTATTTCACATTTTATTATTTCTCTTTTCTAGTTTGATTTTTAATAGGTTTTTTAAATTATTTTTTACTGGACTATTTTTTCTAAACTCTTCAACTTTTTTTGGTATTTGTTTTGAATTCACCTGAAAAGTCTAATATATTTCCTAACCCAAAAAAAAAAAAAAAATTCTAATATATATATATATATATTTCAATTGTTTTATTATTACTCCATACAATTTTTTTCTCTCTATATTTTTTAGTAAATTATTTTTATAAATTAAAAAAAAAAAACTTTCTTTTTTTTGTTAAAATAAAATATTTAAGTGTTCTTTTTCTTATAGTTACTAGTGTTTATTATTATTATTTTTTAATATTAATTTGAAGTTTTTCGAGTTAAGATTGTATATTCTAATAATAAATTCCAAGAATATTTAGTGAAAAACATAGAAGGGGAAGGGATTTTTAAAATATAATTTTTGAAATTCTTGACATAATTGTGAAAAGCTATTTTGCAATAGTTGTAATTATTTTCTAAAGTTCAACTGAAATCCTTTCAATAGATTTTATAGTTGCAGTTAACAAAACAATTTGCATATGTAAATAAAATAAATATTCTTTGTCCACCTCTGGTTTGAATGATTTTCAGTTTTCACAATAACAAATTATCAACTTCTGATTTTTCCCACCAGCATTTGTCTTAGTTACTCCAAGAGAATAGAACATCTAAATATTTTATTTTAATAAAAAAATAAAGTTTTTTTTTTAATTTAAAAATATAATTTACGAGAAAATGTAGAGAGAAAAAATTGTGTGTAGTAAAAAGAAAATAATTGAAAAATATATTAGACCTTTTTTTTTCAGTTGGGAAATATATTAGACTTTTAGGGTGAATTAAAAATACAAAAAAAGTTGAAGAGTTTAGGAAAGGTAATCTTGTAAAACAAATTAAAAAATTAAAAAGATTAAAAAAAATCAAGCTAGGAAAGATAAATAATAATATATGAAATACCTTATTGAAAAGTTTTACAGGAATAAGATTTTTGATAGGCAAGGCAGATGTATATGTACAAATGAAAGAAGTTGAAGAGTTTAGGAAAAATAGTTTAGTAAAAATAAAAACCTTAGTAAAAATTAGACATATAAAAGACGTATGGGTGTCTTAGAAAAAGAAAAACACATGTCAATTAATACGTTATGACCCTAAAGAAATTTGCTGTGGCAATAAGGGTTCCCTTAATGATATTGTTTTAATTAAGAAAAAATTCATTTATTTCACAACATTTTTATCAATCAATAAACAATATTAATTTGCATATGAAATTAAATCACACTTCATGTCCCAAGCTCCATTAAAAGAGTAATGGATATCAATGAAATTTCAACCAGAAAAAGAAGATAAAAAAAAATCAATTGAACCATAAAGCAAACCAATGCTATTTTGTGCTGGGCTTAATGACAACAAAAGTGTTTGAATGAGTATCTAAAAAGCATTTGATAAGCTATTATAAATATAGTTACTGAAAATTGAAACTTTCTATAAATAGTAATTTATGCAATAAATAGTACTAAAATTATGATTAACTATCGTAATAAATATTACAGACTTAAACTTAAGCACACCCGTTAAACAAATAGTAGAGGTTTAGTGTTAAAAAATTAACCTTGTCCTCCTAAATATCACCAAATACATGAAAATTAATATCTAAATGGCATTCTTGATTGACAAGGAATATCTACACACTAGTTATGCAATCTCATTCAGTGTAATTGGAATTAAATGAAAAATAAAACTTATTTTAATTTAAAATAATTTATCTTCTCTAAAATAAATATTATAATTATAATACATCGGTTGTTGACTTGATGAACAAATGAGAAATTAAGAGGAAGAGACTGGAAATTGTTGAGTGGAAAAATGAGAGAAATTGTTAGTGGCTCTTCATTGATTTTTATCTAGATTGAAAACGTTTGGAACGTAGTAATTGGATAAAATGATTTTTGATGTGGCACCAACTATTAATTAATCTCAAATGATATCTAACTTAAACCGAATAAAATGTAAATATTTCAAATGTTAATTTGAATTATATACTATTTATTCATTCCAAATATAATATATATATATATATATATATGAAATTTAATTTAATTCAATTTAGTTGAATAAAATAAAATTTTTAATTCCCAATTGAATTCTAATTCATTTATTATTCCATACACATTGGCTAGGAGGGATATGAAATCACACAAAAATTGTACACAAAACGGGTTATGATAGAGTGATAGACAATACAATATCTGCAATTGATTTACCAGCAAATTTATTTTCAAATCCCTAAATTGAAATCTATTAGCATTATCTCAAATATTGAGAAAAAAAGAAAAGAAAAAAAAGGTCTTTATGTATATGAAAAATGTTATCTTTGTTGTATTATAATTGTATAAATAATAAAACACCTTTCAAATGCCTGAATCAAGTTAGAAATTTTCTTTTCTTAAGATCATATTTGGCCCTACTTTCAACGAAGTTACAGTAAATAAACTTCCCTAGATATAATATGTTCTTTTATATTTAAGATTGTTAGTAGATATAAACATAAAATATAACATGAAAAAAGAAATGAGAGGAGAAGAAGAGATGCTAAAATGTGGCTTAATCATATTATTTTTACAAGCTTTCCAGAAAAAAAATATTTTTGTTCATAAAAAAGTTAAATGACAAAAAAAAAAAGTCTTTTATATGGACAAAAAATAATGACTTTTGATTAAGTTAATTACAGCCAACAAATCCACCAAAATAAACCCAAATAACATAATTAACAAGGCTTAGCAAAAGAAAAACCCAATTAAGAATGGAAAAAACTGAGCAAGGCCCAAAAAGAAACTCAGGCGAGGGGTCCTAGCGACAATGTATAGGCACGTATGTGCAAGGTGCGCTGCAGCTTTTGCCACCTTGTGATAGCCCAAGGCCAATGGGCTGCGCGAATGAGCCCTTATCCACATTGGGATTTATCTAATTAATAATTAACAAACTTGAATGTTTTACACCATTTATTGAAATCCCTTTTCTCTCTTCCTAATATTTTAATAACTCTTGAAAATTCATAACAATATTTTATTACGTAACTTACTAGGTTAACTGGTTAAATCTAATAGGGATCAAAAAAACCATTTATTGAAATCCCTTTTCCCTCTTCCCAATATTTTAATAACTCTTGAAAATTCCTAACAATATTTTATTATGTAACTTATTAGGTTAACTGGTTAAATCTAATAGGTACCAAAAAAAAAAAAAAATCTCGAGTTTGGCCTAGTAATCAAGAATGTCAGTTTTTTCTTGATTTTATGGGTTCGAATATTGTTAAAAAATTGTAGGGAGTAAAAATCCTATAAATGGTTTAGTTTTTAAGGTATGGAAAAGGAAAAAAAAAGGAAAAGCTATACTACGCAGCTTTATCCCATGGCTGCCATGATACTAGAGATAATCTCAATTGTTACGGGGAAGTTATTTACCTGCAAGGCTGTCATGTCTATTGGCTTCACAATATGAAGAAAAGGAAACACATTTACGCGGTGAATCAATAATCTAATAAAATTCAATTGGAGCCTATAATATAATCTGTATACAGTGTATACCATAGTCAAATACTCAGATACAACCCATAAAACGTGTAATATTAATGAATTTACTCTTTCCATTACATTCAATTCAATCAAATTTGATTTCCACACCAAAATTATAAATCAATTTGATTAAAAATGTTAGTTTCCTTTTTTTGCCTCTCTGACACCCCAAATTACAGTGATCTCAGAGACATTTTTTTTCCCCGGAAAAAGCTCTTAGAAAATTTCCCACTCTTTTCCTTCTCTACCCAATTGGATTACTTCTTTCCCAAGTTCTAATATTTACAGTATCTTCCTTTTACTATATAAACCCAAAGAATCCTTGGAGTCTTTTATATTGAAGAAGAAAATATTTGTTTTGAAGAAGTGAGAGATATAGGGAAAGAGGTTTTGGGTCTGGTATGATGAATAGCATGATGAGTCCCAGGGCTAGCCCTGCACATCCTACAACAAAGTTCATCAAATGTGTCATAGTTGGAGATGGTGCTGTTGGGAAGACAAGCCTTCTCATATCCTACACTAGCAACAAATTTAATGATGTAAAAAACCTTCATTCTCTTTCCCTGTTTCTTTGCTCTGTGCCTTTTTATTCCAGGGAGTATTTTCTGGGTTTGGTTTCTCAAAATCTCTCTTTTTCATTGGCAGGATTATGTTCCTACTGTTTTTGATAATATCACTGCCAATGTTTTGGTTGAAGGAGTAACTGTGAATTTGGGTCTCTGTGATACTGCTGGTAATCCACTTTATCTCTCTAGCACACAAAACTCATTTTCTTCAGGCCTGATTCATATTTGGTTGCTATGTTATATAAAGTTCTGATCTTTTGAATTTCTGTTGTGTCCCTTTTATATGTTGATTGTTGTCACTTTCTCTGTCTAATATGTGTATTATGTCATTATGAAAGTAGTGATATCTAAGTTCTTTAAGGTCCTATTTTCCCCTGTCGAATTGTGTGTTTGATCTCAGTTGATATGTAAAGATCTTGTGTCTTCCCAAAGTATTTATTGACATGAAATCATGAGTTCATGTGACTGATACCAACTAGTTTCGCAAGGATATATAACTCCGGTAATTTGAGATTGAGGCTTGTTGTGGTTGTATTTATTGACATGAAATCATACTAATATTGATGAAAGTAATACAAAAGTAAAAGAGTAAATGCATATATGAATATGACCCAAAAATGCTTCATAAAAGATATGAACTACCATATGACACCCAAAAAATATTTTGCTTTTTATGTTGTATTTGCGGTAATTCTAAATGAATGACTTTCCCAGGTTAACATCATTCAACTGATATGTTTCTGCAAAAGTGGAACAGAAAAGTTCAAAAGAATATACATATTCTTTTTTCACTTACTGGGCTACATTATGCAGGTCAAGAAGATTATGTCAGGCTGAGGCCTCTGTCCTATAGAGGAACTGGTGTGTTTCTTCTTACCTTTTCCCTCATCAGTAGGCCTAGCTTTGAGAACATAATGAGGAATGTAAGATTCTTTTCAGTTTTCACTTATTGTATAATTATTTTGTTTGACAAAAATGTAATATACTAATTGGATTCTGACCCTTTTCTCTTGATTTCCTTTCCACTCCTTGTCTTGTTTGAAGTGGATACCAGAGTTGAGAAATTATGGCCTCTTATCAGTACCCATTGTTCTTGTGGGGACTAAATCAGGTGATGCTTTCTTACCTCGTGCATGTGTTGTGCTTTGATACCAATATTGTACTTAACTGAGACAACACTTGGATACAGATCTGAGGGAAAGTGAGGAATTTATGTTAGATCATCCTGGGCTTTGTACCATCTCTACAAAACAGGTAGGCTTCCCGGCATGCAGCCTTTTTTTCTTGGCCTGTTGACCAGGAGCTATGTATATTACATAAGCATGCTGCTGTTGTTTTCATTAAGTATAAGATACAAATAAAGTATTCTCTGTTGTTTTCATTTGGCATATGTTTGTTTCTTATGTCCTGCTAATAACTAGGGTGAAGAACTGAGGAAACAGATTGGAGCAGTTGCATACATAGAGTGTAGCTCCAAGACACAGGAGGTAAATGTTCCAAATCAATGATTTTACAAAAGTAGTTTAGAGGATTAATTAAGGAGCAGAATCACATTGTATTTGAAGTTTATTGCCAACTGAAACCATTCTATTTGAAACTTTTGCAGAATGTGAAGGCTGTCTTTGATGCTGCTATCAACTCAGTTCTCCATCTTCCAAGTGCCATGAAGAAAAAGAAGAAACTGAGGACCTGCAATATTCTTTGATTGCTAAGTGTTCACATGAGTAGTGATACTCTCTTACTTTTCACAATTTTACATTGTAGCTTATTTGGCAGCCCATTTAGCTTCTAATAATATTGTTATCACTTTCGCATAAATGTATTTATTTTTCTGTCAATTACAGTTTTTCTTATTATACTACTTACCATTTAAAATGCAATATTCCTATTTTTCTGTAAAATTAAATGTATTATACATATATTCTTAAATCTCTCGACACAATTCATCTAAAATGAGTGTTAAATCTAACGATTAATTTATGTTTACTTTATGTGAAGTGTAAATACTTATTTACAACACCTATAAATTTTTTAAGCTTCTCACTTTGGCATTTCTTCTTAATTATATTTGTGTAAGGTGCTTAATTTCATAAAAAAAAGAAAAAAAAGGAAACCTTTATCTTGCATAGTAGTTTATCAAATAAATTGTGACGTAAATTGCATTAGAATTATAAAATTTTATCTGTGAAGACTATCATTTTCGTTTCCCATATCAAATACCATTATAAACAATAGCATATTCATTGTATTTCATTTTAAAAGGAATCCAATAAAAAAGTATGATATAAAACATTCGTTTAAATTTTAAAAATTTAAAATTGCATATCCCATTTCAAGGATTAGCCTAATGATAATAAGTATCTATTCTTTAGATTAATTTCGACATGGAGATTTTATTTTTAATTTCATAAAAAATAATTAATTGAGTTGCACATAATTACTATACTAATAATTAATAAAAACAATGTAATCCGAGTGATATTCTCTAAATTGAGGAAAAGTGATATTTTGTCTTATTGGGAGAATTGATTGACATGCATATAAATTGTCCTAATCAAAGCGGAGATCGATATAATTTAGGGAGTGCATAAGAACTATTTCCACTTTGAATGTAAAAACGATTTTATGTCTCTCTTCTCTCTAATATAGTAAATTATTCTTTTATTAGTTAATAATTTTAATTCATGTTTAATTTGTATTTAACCAATTAAATCAAATGATTTTTTTTTTCTTATTTAGGATCTTGAAATTATTTAATTTTGAGCATGAAAATAGTCCCGTCCAAGATATTCTGAGAATGAGAAGAAATTAGGCTGAATGACAAACACTATTTAACCTTTTTGGAATGTTTTCATAAAAGACTAGCAATATATTAAGTATTAAATGGAATATCAAACTTTATAATAGATGCAGTTTGGCCAAATTGTTATATTCTACCGACCCTTCCTTCTTGACCCACTTGTCAACTTTTAATTAGGATTGGATAGAGAGTTGTGTAGATGATCAGCGATCAACCTAGTCACTTAGCTTTGAGACAATTGCACTTTATGCCTTATAAATCATTATTCGTTTTATAATAATCCTTATGAGTGATTGAATTAGGTATATATATGATAGCTTATTTGTTATAATTAGTAAATAATTCCTAATCATCGAAATTAGTTATTAAATATGACAAATTAACTTAAAAAAGAGGCTAAACTATCCTAGTTATAAGTTTTTGTTTTTGTTTTTTTTTTTTACTTTCTATCTCGTTTCCTATTTTATCTTCTTTTTTTTTGGCAAATGAATATCTAATTCCAACTTGAAGATTTCCAATCCAAAGTGCAATTTCAAATAAAAAAAATGAGATATGCCATTTATTTAATTTGAATGGTTGGCAATGGATTGGGTCCGGTCAGATATCCGACCTGATCCAATGCTAATAGATTGCATATTATTCATGTTGTTGGATCAGTTTCTTAACTTGGATCAGATCGGATCATGATTTATGGATTATTGGATCGGTTCATGTCGGATCATCTATGATTTGATTGTTTTTTTTTTCCCTCTTCTTTCTTTCTCTCTCTTTTGTTACTCACAAATAATTAAATTGCATACATTTGGTTACTTGATGTATTTTTGTAAATTATATAACGCTACATAAAAAATAAAAAATATATAAAATAATTTAAAACAATATCAAGAGTTGACAAAATAAATTATTTACTTAAATAGTTATCTAAATTTTTTTAATAATTATTTACTTAAATAGTTGTTACGGGTCTACATAAGTAAGTTTGCTAAAAAATAGAATATTATTATCCATCATTACTTATTAAATTTTAGATACTTTACTAAAATAATATTTTGAAAAAAAATTGATTAGTTTATTTTAATTTACAATTAACTTCCATTTTGACTAATGTAAACATGAACATTTTTTTGTTTTTTCAAAAAAAATAAAAAAAATTAGGACAGATCAGTCCATCATGATCTATAGATTAGATTTGATCCAATGTGTATAATTATCTTCTACTTGTATTTTCTAGTTGTATTTTCTTTTTTTTTTGGATTAGCAATTACATTTTTTGATTGTTAAACAGGAAAAGAAAGAAAGTGAAAAAAAAAGAAAAAAGTTAGGTCGGGTCAAATAGCCTTGATCCATAGATCAAATAATGTTAGATCCGATCAGATCAAAGACCACGTGAATCACTCATTAGATCTGGTCGGGTTGGACCTAATCCGATTCATTGTCAACTATATTAATTCGTAAATGAGGAATAAATTAAATTGAAACAGAAAAACTAAATACGATTTTAATTGAAAGGTAGTAACTAAAAACATCAACTAAATTAATACGATTTTAATCAAAACCTAGTATCTAAACTCATCAACTAAATTAACAAAAGTAATAATTCTGGATCTTCTGAACTTAAATCATAAATAGAATTACAAGAAATAAGTGATTAGGAAACTGAATTATCGTCACTAGAAGTCTATTGTTGTTGCTAAAACCACCTTTCACGAAGACTGTCGTTGCCTTAGGTGCTGTCGGAAAAATCTATTGCTTTCCGGGATTTTTTGGTTTTGATTTTCATGCTGTGTTTCGTCATGTGGCCACCAAGAGCTTGACTTGATCTGAAAGGTGAATGGAAAATCTCACACCTCTTAGCAATATTATTTCGTGGACGAAAATTTTTAGAAGGATTTCTTCTTAGCTGGATAGGAATGGAGAGTGTTGGTGTAGGAGGAGGAGGAGGCGGCGGAGATGGAGGAGGAGGTGGCGGAGATGGAGGTGGAAATAGATTTGAAGGCATCAAAACTTGTAGAGGAGTAGCCCAGTAATTCTCATCTTGGTGCAATATGAGAGCCATTGTGAAGAGAAAACAATGAGGTTTGTGAGTTTTAGGCAATTGTGAAGCAAAGAAAGAATGAGAGGATCCTATTATATAGGTGAGGGAAAAAGTGTTTTTTTTTTCTTTTACTATAATCATGGAAGATTGATTGAATTGACAGCTAATAATTTAATTTGATTAACACGTCATAGTGATTTAGTTTCTTAATTTGGTAATAATTACAATATAAATTGACGAATTAATTTTATTAATTATAATAGTAATTGATGATAATTACTCGATCTTATTTGATTGTAATAATCTTTTATTTATAATAGAAATAAAGAGAATTTATAGATGGAAAGTTAAACATATATATATACATATATTGACTACATTATTGGGTCTTTTCACATTCTTCTCCATTTATAATATACTAGAATCATTCGTGCATAAATACTTTTTCTATTTCAATATAAATGTCTAAAGTTTGTTTTTTAAGAATAAATTAAATCGTACTAAAATTTAAACTAAATAAATAACTTTTTTTTTTTTTTTTTAAGATTACATGATCAAACTCCTTTCAATTTCATTGATTGATCAATCCAGCATATAAATAAATGAGAAAGAGAGGCAACTAATTTAGGAAAAAACTACCATTTATTTAAAAATACAATTGTGTCAGGGTGGGTAGTTATTTTTATTTATTTTTTTCTTTTAAATTATTTTTTCTTGTAAAATGACCTAAAAATCTCTCAATATAAAATAAGAAATAACTAAATACATGTGTATTATATGACATTTTTAATTAAAAAGATGGCTAAATTTTAAGAAGACAATATAAAAGTGTTTAGGCTTTTAATATAGTATCGATTTATTTTTCTAGATCCACAATGCAAGGGTGAAAAGATTCATCTAAATATCCTTTACTCTTTTATATCTTCACCAAAAATCGATGAGTATAGCCACCTAAAAATGATGACATTTCAATTTTTTTACATCATCATATTTATGTTCTTTTTCTTTTATAAATATATTTTTATTTTTTAGTACTTTCCAAGTTGTTTATCAAAATTCTTACAATTCATTACTGATGAGCATCAAACTGCATCATTTTTTTTTACCTTAACTTGATTATTTTACAAAAAAAATTAATTACATATTAGATAACATCAATGACATGATTGTTTTTCTTTTTCCTAAATTTTTTATTTTTCTATACTTTTCTAACATTATTCACCGTAACAAATTTTATAAAGATATAAAAATATTTAATTTTTCACAAGATTTGTAAATATTGTCTTAGAATAGGCAATAATAAAGATCAATGTAAATGAAAAGACAAAACAAAATAAAAATATCATATTGATTGAAACTTTTTAATATTTATGTTAGACATTTAATTAATAGAATAATCAAGCAAATGCTGGAAAATAAAATAAAAAATTAGATTAAGAAAAAATAATAATAATGATTTTTTAAAAAATTTCACGTCAACATTTTATGATGACTATACCTGTTGCTTTGTTGATTGAATGTCTCAAACAATATATAAAATAAAAAAAAAAGCGAGTATCTACTTTAAAAATAATGTCTAAGTTGAAGTTTAAATACAACACTTAAATCTATTTTCACATATGGATGAAATACAGTTATGCTAATGAAAACAGATAACATTTGGTTCAATTAGTTAGATAAAATTAATTTTTTAATTGATCATTTCTTTTAATTTTTTATCAAAGATAAAAATTAATAAAATAATAAATTAGTATACAAGTTCACATATCTAAACCCAGTAAAAAATAATTAAAGAAAATTATGTAAGTTCCATCAAAAATTTCAATATTTTCAAATTTTACTCAAAAATAGTTCAATTGATTAAGACGGAATTGATAGAACTAGGACAAACCGAAAATTTTCGTCTAGCCCATGCCAACATTATTCTAATAAAAAAAAACCAACAAAACAATGGTACACATTTTTCATTTAACTTTTGATGTACAACTAAGTTTAATATTATATATAACCACACCTCTAATATTCGCTATATTATTAATATTTATATATAAAATCAAAAATTATAAGTTATTATTACTGTATTACTGTTATTTATTATAGAAGCATAACATACAAATTACATGCAAAAATAGACACAAATGCCAATGTTTTTTTGCTGACAATCACTCCTCTTTGTATTGTAGTTGGAGCTGAGTTCGAATTCCTTATTCGTTCTATTTTCTATCATATTAAGTTCAAGTTCCACCATAAATAAAATCAAAATTTATATATATATAATAAAAAAAATACTAATTCCAATTCTACACCGATTCAACTACAGTTAATAAACCTCATGATTGGTATAAAAATGTTATTTAGAAATCTTTATACAATTCAACTACGATTTCTTCTATCTTTTTCTTCAAGAATAAAATTGAAGGATGGCTATTTGCAAATACAAAATTTGTCAAGAGGCTACTTGATTACTTCAACATTAGGTGTTATTGTGGAGCTATTAGGTGATGCTAGTATGATGAATTTATGATTAAACAAAAAGAAAAAGTTATACAGATTATAATTATTTTCCTTTTTAAAAAATGATTGAAATTTTTATTATTGATAAGATTGCATTAACCTAATTGCATAGTGAAAAGTTGGAGAGATGGCAACCTTATAGCAAACATGGAACTTTATTGCACACATTTTGTTATGAACATTTGTTACACATCTCCTCATATGCTATCAAATATAGTTAGTAAGTACCTGTAAAAAATAAACAACAATTAGGAATCAATCTATGTTGGTGTAAAAAGAAAATTAGCAATTGCCTGCAGGCTGCAAGTGAAAATCACTCATTATTCAATCCAATTATAAAATTCACTTTTTTTCAAGTTATGCAACTGAAACATTTATTGACAAGAAAGAAGAAAAGCTTTTTGGTGAAACATGAATATTTTTTTAGCGGTGAGGTGTTCACCTCAGCTTATGTGAGCCTCAACTAATTACATATCTAATCTAGTCAAATGCAATCCATGCTGAGATTAGAGAATTTAACTTATTGGTGAAACATGATTTTTTTTTAGCGGTTAGGTGTTCACCTGAGTTTATGTGAACCTCAACTAATTACATATCTAATCTAGTCAAATGCAATCTATGCCGAGATTAGAGAATTTATGGAGAATTTACTCTTTATGACTTTCCCTGATACCGGCTGCAAATTGCAACCAATTCGCAAAAATATAGAGATTAGTCAAAAGAATATACAGATGTTTGTCAGCCTATTCTCGAATATAGAGGTAGGAAATTCACAATTTCGGGATGATATTAAGTAGAAATGTTTAAATGTACCAATGAAAAACAGTAAAGGTACTAGAAAGGAAATAAAATCAAGAACTTCAGAAATCAAACCTGTTTGAGAGCCCAGATGAGCTGCAGTTACGGTGAATTTTCTGGACAGCAGAAGCGGAAAGAAAAGAAAAAATAGAGAGCAAACATTTGAAAATAATGATCTCCAGTGATATAATATGCTGAAATTCAAAACTATAACAGTGAAGCAACAATTAGAAACTATAAGTGGGGCAATTAAGATTCTTGTTTAGAAGAAACAAGCAAATCATGACCTTTATAAGCAACTAATAATTCCTCTGCATCATCTCCAAATCGTGAAATAAACTTCAAGAACCTCTGCTCTGTCATCGGCAACAAAGAAATAAAACTAAGCTTTTTAACCTTATTCCCCAATAGCCTTTTTGACATTATCATTTTATAAACCTTGTATCGAGGAACCACTCTGTCCTCCATGCTATACATCAAACATGAAGATCTCTGAATCACTACCGATTTAGGCCATTTAACTGTATGCAAGTAGAACTCAATTCCAAATTTCAACTTGCCCTCGGAGACCCGAAGCAAAACCGGAGATCTTCTGAACATTTCCATGCTCTCCTCTTTAGAAATCCCATAACTGTGAACCAACACTAGTTTTCTCCTAATCGTTTCATTGGTCAAAGAGAAGGTGGAATCTATAGCATGGGCAAACATCTTCGATTTTAAAGAAAAACCCAAATCTACAGCCCGTGAAACATAGTCTCTAACCATGGATTCTTTCATAACAAACAGTAAAGGCAGCCTAACCATTAACATTGAAAGCTGAGAACCAACAATACCACAACTTTCCAAGAAAGCAACATTTCTAGCTAACCTTGAATCCGAGAATTTCCGAATTAACGAACCACATCTGATCAAGGCTTTGATCAGATAATTATTGTTCTTATCATTATATAGAACTTTCTTAAGAAATTCAATATTGGGTATCAATGTTTTCTCCAAACTAAACGTCAAAACATGTGAACTCCAGCTAAGGAACTTACCCATATCAGAACCAATAATACCCAGTTGTTGAAAGTACTCAATCTTCGGCTTGAGGTTCTTCTCGACACCAGAGAACAACATTTGGGGATTTCCACGAACCGCCGATTTAACATGAGATTCAGAAAGTCCAGCCTTTTGAAGAAAGTTGATGACAGACTGGGGTTTTTCCAGGGATTTGAGCCGTGAAATACGATTTGAGATATAGATTGATTGTTGTTTGGCTTAATTTGATGCTGCTGAGGAGGTCATCAATGCCGAGAGAGATTCGATTTGAGGGTTGGGTCGGTGAAGAAATTGTAGAGAAGAGAGATAACAAATATCTCTTTGAGTTAGAGGAAAGAATGAGGATTGATTTGGAGGAATGCATTCTAATGAATGAGTGTCACTGTCAGTCTCATTGAAGCAAAGCGCATGGATTTTTCTCAACCCTAATGCCTAATTTTCTCTGCAATTTTATATCCAAGACAAAAACAAAAAAAACCAACAGAAAAATAGTGGAGCTTGCCGAAGCGAAGCCTTGAATTGAAAATTTCTGAAACGAAGTGGGGTTAAGGTACAGCGATGACGGTGGCGAACAGTGGTGCTACTAAATGGGGAGCTCATCGTTGTTTTCCCTCAGGCTCTCGATGGGCCCTTTTGGAAAATGGGCCTCCTAGTCGATTTTCTTTTGGATAATTTATTTGTTTTTTTATTCTCTCTTTTTTGAGGTATAAGAATAAGATGCGGATTGATGAATATATAATTTAAATATTCATTTTCTTTACTTTTTTTTTTCTCTCTTTTGAGTACACTTTAATCTTTTGTTTGTTGGTTATGAAGATCGACTGGTAGACATGATACCCCCCACACTATTAAACTTAGAGTATTGCACCCACATCACACTCATTCTATATTTATAATGATCTCTACAATGTTTATGTCGTGGCTAAAATTTAATATTATTCTAAAAGTGTTATAATCATTTGTGAAATCGTAAATTTAATTTATGTCAGGACTAATATTTAAGATTCTTTTAAGAGTGTTTATGATTATTTGTAAGAATGTAAATTTAACATCAACTCCATATTGTAGTCAAGAAGAAATAATATATTGTGAAACATATAATCAAACACTAAATCAATTAATATAAAGCTGATAGATTGGTTCGGATTTCTTCGGTTTGTCTCAAGTTTTAATTTCCTTTTTCTTCCAATATATACCTTCTTTTGCAAGTAGTTTTAATAGTTGAAAAAAGAATATATAATTCCAACATGAAGATTTCAAATCCAAAGTTCAATTTCATATTTAAACAATGATATTTACTAGCTAATTAATTTGTAAGACAGGAACGAATTAAATAGAAGTAGAAAAACTAAATACAATTTTTATTGAAAGGTAGTACCTAAAAATATCAACTAAATTAATAAATGAAAAATTTTATTCTATAAAATTTGAAGATTTGAAATACTAAATTTAAAATAAAATAAAATAATAAAATAGTGCTCGTATGGAAGACGAATACCTGGGTGTATAAGATTATATAATATAAGATTATACAATGTATTAGGCTGTATAGTTATTTTATCGTTATACTATTGTCTTATCATTTCATTTTTTACTATATAACTTTATATTGTCAAACAATAATATAAGAGCGGGTCAATAATATAAATTTTTACTATCTTGTTGCTCCCAAACGTTGTATGAGTAGAGAGATATTTACACATTAAATAGAAATTGTTCCTTTTTTTTTTTGTAACTATAAATGATAACAAAATGAGATAAAATTGAAGAAGAAAAACAAAATTAATACAAGGAATGTCATTGCTTTAGGTGCTGTTAGAAAAATCTATTGTTTTCCGGGATTTTTTATTTTGATTTCCATTATGTGTTTCATCATGTGACCACAAACAGCTTGACCTAACTTGAAACGTAAATGACAAATCTCACATTCATACCGCTTAGCAATATTATTCTGTGATGAAATTTTTTTGAACAATTTCTTCTTAACTGGACAGGTTTTCGAATTATTTTTGGAGTGGAGTGTTGGTGTTGGAGGAGCAGGCCGCAGAGATGGAGGTGGAAGTGGAGGCACCAAAACTTGTAGAGGAGTAGTCTAGTAATTTTCCTCTTGGTACAGTTTGAGAGCCATTGTGAAAAGAAAACAAGAAGTTTTGTGAGTTTTAGGCAATGGTGAGCAAGGAAAGAATGAGAGGATCTTATTATATAGGAGAGGGTAAAAAGTTTTTTTTTCCACTATAATCAGGAATATTTGATTGAATTGACAGCTAATAATTTTATTTGATTAACACGTCATAGTGAGTTAGTTTCTTAATTTTGGAATAATTACAATATAAATCCACGAATTATTTTTATTAGTTGTTATAATAATTGATAGATGATTACAAGATCTTATTTGGTTGTAATTACAATTAGAATCTTTTATTGCTAATTGAAATAAAGAGAATTTATAGATGGAAAGTTAGACCAATATTCACAAGATTATATATATATATATTGACCACATTATTTATATTTTTCACTAATGAATTTTCAAATTATTCTCAATTTTAATATACTAACATTATTGCAAATGTTTATATTTGTTTTATTTTATTTTAAGATAAATATTTAATTTTTTTTTATTATAAGAGAATAACTTAAATCATCCTAATATTTAAACCAAATAAATAATTATAAAAAATTCTTAAGATGTATGATCAATTTTTTTTTTTCCAACTTCATTGATTGATTCAGCCATTATATAAATAAATGAGAAAGAGAGGCAACTATTTAGGAAAATAATTAATATTTATTTAAAAATAGAATTGTGTCATGGGTGAGTAATTATTTTTTATTTTATTTTTCTTTTAAATTAAATTTTCTTGTAAAAGGACCTAAAAACACTCAATATAAAATAAGAAATAATTGAATACATGGATATTATATGACATTTTTAATTAAAAAATTAGCTAAAATTTATGAGGTCAACGTGAGGGTGTTTAGATTTTTAGTATATTATAGATTTACATATGTTTTTCTAGATATATGAAACGGTGAAAAGATTCATCTATATTTAAGATCCTTTACTTTCTTTGTTTTTGGAGTAATTTTTTTTGGTAACGAGATATTAATATTTTCATGACTTAACTATCGTTTAGGAACTTCAACTTGAATGTTATTTTCAAAGTAGGACACTCACCTATTTTTGATAACGTTTGAGGCATGATCATATTTATTTTTTGTATCATTTGATGCGTTTCACCAAAAATCGGTGAGTATAATCAAAGAAAAATAGTTACATGTTAATTTTTTTACATCATGATACTTTTTTTCTCTTTTTTCTATAAATAATTTTTTATTTTCAGAATTTTCCTAGTTAATCATCAAAATTATTAAAATTCATTATTGATAAGCATCAAACTGCATTCTTATCTTTTTTCCTTTTTACCTTAGCTTGGTTATTTTACAAAAAAATAAAATACATATTAGATAACATCAATGACATAGTTGTTTTTCTTTTTCTTAAATTATTTATTTTTCTATACTTTTATAATATTATTCACCATAAAATAAAATTTTATAAGTATATAGAAAAATATTTAATTTTTCATAAGACTCGTAAGTTTTGTCTTGTAATAGATCATGATAAAAATAAAAATAAATGAAAAAACAATAAAATAAAATCTCATATTAGTTGATATTTTTAATATTCATTTTAGACATTTAATTAGTGGCATAACTAGACAAATGTTGAAAAATAAAATAAAAATCTAGATTAAGGAATAATAATAATAATAATGACGTGTATAAAAAATTGTCATATTATCATTTTTTGATGACTATACTCATCAAATTTTTGATTGAATGTCTCAAACGATATAAAAAGAATATGAGTGTCTACTATGAAAATGATGTCTAAGTTGAGGTTCTTAGGCTTGGTTTGACAATGCTATAGCTTTTTGAGATGTATTGTATTTTTATGACTTTTATAGAGGTACTTTTAGGAAGTTACAACAGTAGTGGTTGGTAAAATAACGCAAAAGCTGCTCTAAATAAGTAGAAGCCACAAATTAGTGTTTGGTAAATTCATTGTAAAGCTGCTACAAAGATTTAAATTGACTAAAATAGATATTGATAATAAAAAGAGAGATAATTAACCTATTGCATTAATTAATAAAGGATAAATATGATTTTTTATTAAAAGTTGAGGTTATATTAGTCTTTTAAACTT
This sequence comes from Quillaja saponaria, assembly GCA_029379385.1. Classification (NCBI taxonomy): domain Eukaryota; kingdom Viridiplantae; phylum Streptophyta; class Magnoliopsida; order Fabales; family Quillajaceae; genus Quillaja; species Quillaja saponaria. The sequence continues at coordinate 14,960,317 of CM055611.1, read as the reverse complement.
TTGAGAGCAGAAGCCAAAGCACCCTTGGCTTTTAAAAGCCCAGAGCAGAAGCACCCCACTTTTTTTTCTTTTTTTTTTACCAAACATAAAAAATTGACTTATGCTCTTGATAAGCATAAGCACATTCCAAAAGAGCATTACCAAACCAAGTCTTAAACAACACTTAACTTTATTTTCACTTACAAATGAAATACAAATATCCTAATGAAAAAAAATAAAATCATTTGGTTCAATTAGTTAAATAAAAGTTGAAATTTATTGATAATTTATTTCTTGAATTTCTATTAAATTTAAAAATTAATGAAATTGTAATTTATCATACGAGTTCACATATCTAAGCCTAGTAAAAGTAATTAAAGACAATTATGTAAGTTCCAACAAAAACTTCAATATTTTCAAATTTTACTCAAAGACAATGAGGTCTTAGTTCAATTGATTAAGATTAGGGGTGTCAATGAGCTGAGCTTGTGCCGAGCTTTGGCTCGTCTCAGGCTTGCGAGCTTAAGCTCATTAAAAGCTAAGGGCTTTTGAAGATTTTTGAAAATTTTAAAAAGTTTTGTAGGCAAAGAGAGTTGAACCCAATACTACTTAGTAAGTATTTGTATAAATTACCACAAAACCAAATAACAATTTATGTTAATTTTTTGTATATAAATGGTTTTATTATAAATATATGTATAAATAAATAAAATTTATTAAAAATATATTAAAAATATATTAAACGAGCTAGCTCACGAGTCAAGTTTTAGAAAGATTGAGCTCGGCTCATTTTAATAAATGAGCTTAAAATAAAGTTCAAGATCGACTTGTTTAAAAAACGAGTCGAGCTTAATTTGAACCCTTAATAAATAGCTCATGAGCTATTCACGAATTAGTTCTGTTCATTGTTACCCCTAGTTAAGATGAAGGTAATGAAAATAGGTGCAGACCTAGGATTTTCGTCTCGCCCAGGCTAACACCATTCTAGTTTGTTTTTATTTAAAATTATAAATTTGAAAAACAAACAAAAAACACGACGGTACACATATTTCATTTAATTTTTGATGTACAACTAAGTTCAATATTTTATATATAACGGCACTTTTAGGCCTTGTAGGGTAATGTCACAATTCGATAAATTAATTTGTGCGTTAAAATGTACGTAATTGTTATATATATATATATATATATATATATATATATGAAGGAAGGTATTATCAATGATGGGTTTAATGGCAATAACTCTGAGAGTTAATTGTGAAATAAAGTTAACTATAATTTTATGTATCTGGATTATATATATGTACATATGAATACATATATATATATATATATATATATAATAAAAGGTATAAATATAATGGTTTAAAGGAGGTATGGTAGAGTTGAAAAATATCTAAAGGTTGTGTGGTGTAAATTTTTTTCTATTATTTTATTTAGCTTTCTTTTACTTGTCTTTCTCTCCTTTCTTTTTTTCTGCTGGACGTTTACTCCTTTGGGAGAAAGAAGACATCAAGACCGACTTAGCTTTCTTTTACTTGTCTTTCTCTCCTTTCTTTTTTTCTGCTGGACGTTTACTCCTTTGGGAGAAAGAAGACATCAAGACCGACTTAGTCTTCTAATACCTTTTACTACCAAACTTTCCTCCCTGATCTTGGTTGGACGTTGCAGTGGCTGTGCTTTCTTTCTTTCTCGGTAAACTAATTCAAACTCTTGGTGAGTTTTTGGTTCTTTTTCCAGTATATATGTGTTTGTGTGTGTATTAGTGTGGGGAGGGATATTTGATTTTGAACGTTTCAGTGGCACCTTGGTTGGAAAATTTTCATGTTGGGTGTGAGCAATATTGCTGGCAGCTTGGTGGATTTTCCTAAATTCTAGCTACGCGCCCCTGCCGTTGTTTTGTGAGTGATGATATAAGGAAGGAAGTTTGAAGAAAAAAAAAAATGTAAATGTTAGCTCGTGGATGAAAGTGGATAGGGGTAGAATTTCAAGTTGAGGGCTGTTTTGTTTGTTGTACCTTAGGAAGGCTAGAAGATGTGGTTTGGCTTGTTAGGATAGTGATTGGGGTGATTTGGAAGATGGTTGGACTGTTGGGTGGGAATGATGAAGGGCGTGACTTGAAAATGGGAGGTGGTAATCAAGCTGCTGTCCTCTGTTTTGGGACAGCAACTTGGTTGCCCATTCTTCTTGGATGACCGGTGGATTGTGAGAGAAGAGAAGAGTATGTGGTGGTATACCATGAGACTAAGTTATGAATTAATTAGGATCAAGGGGAAAGATTGGTTAACTAAATAATTTGGAAAAAAAAAAAAAAAGAAGAAGAATAAATGATTTAAATTTCAATTACACTAATATATATATTAGATGAACATGTGAGGAATTAATCTAAATTGATAATATAGGTTACATAATATATGTTGAATGTTACAGTGAAAATGTGATAATTGTGACAAGTTGGAAATTGTTAATGGAGTTGTGAATTGAGTAAAAATAAAAAGAGAAATTAATGTTAAACAATTAATATGTACATTTAAATATATATTATTATGTGAGCAATTCAAATATTTTTAGTTAATCGATAATATAACTGATTAAATTTGGAATTTTATATATATACATGTAGAGTAATTTTAATATGTATATATATATATTAATGTTAAATTATGAAGGTTAAATTAGTAAATATATCGGATTAATTAATATTATTTTAAGAAACATATTAGATATAGTTACGTACGATTAAGAGATCGTCAAATTAATTTAGAAGTAATTGTTAGTAATTTGTTGATTTATGATTTCAGCTTCAAAGTGTGTCAAGGATATTCCGGTACCGTCACATATCAGACGAACTGACGAGTCTTATTCGTGAACTTGTGAGTGAATCATGTGCTTTATGGATATCAGATTTTTGTGTGCCATTACGTGTATACTTGAATTATATGAGTTATACTAAAATCTAAGCAAATGAGTAATTTCAGGAATTTGATTGAATGAATTGTGATTGACATTGATTGTGTTTGATAAGGGCCAACTCGTGAACATTTTATGGAAAATGATTTTCATTTCTGACAATGATTTTAAAAACTATTGGAGTGCTCAGCCCCGTTGGGATGAATTTGTGTACGGAGATAAATTTGGTGTGCGAGCTCTTAAATGCCCGACAGGGGGTGATATTGGTGTGCGGGGCTGGGTTACTCATTGGCCTTTTGTTTGTTTAGTTGATTGTGTAATTGTTGATTGATTTGTATAATCTGGTTGCTGTTTTGGGATTGTAAATTAAGTGAACTATGATTATATGATTATAGTAACCACGTACGTGTATTAATAAATCTGAATATGAATTGTAGCTTATAATTTTTGTGCTGTATGATGCTAATACCCATAGGGTACATGAGTAACTCACTGAGTCATAGGGACTCACCCTTTCTTTTGTGGTATTTTTTTTAGTTTTCAGGAGAGAACAGTTAATCGCTCCATAGACCCACCTTGCCGACTCTGCAGCGGCAAGGTATATCTCTAAATTCACACACATGGAGCGTAAAGGACAATACTTGCAGTCGCATAGGATGTCATGCATGGTTATAATATGTTTTCAATATGATGATTATTATAATGTATTAAGCGTTATTGTCGGGGCGGAGCCCCTTTGTGTATTCTGATGTTTTATATTATTATCGATTTGAATACAGGTTATTTGTTTTCATTATGGGTATGTTCTACCGTATGGTGAAACTCTGCCACAATTTCTATAAATTGTTTTGTGTCTGTTTATTTGCATATCAGGGTTACAGGGGTGTGGACATCCATATCTCTGGCCAGTCATACCTTCATTTGAGGGTGTGACAAGTTGGTATCAGAGCCAGGTTTAGAGGTCTGTGACTGCAAGTGCGGAACGTTATTGCTTAGTTCGCGTACGTTACCCGGGACTTATGTGGATTTGGTGATGCGTTCTAATTGTTCTAAGACTCCAAGTTGCGATTATTTAAAGGCATTGCCTTTAATTTTATATTATAATATACATTAAAGTTTTGTGTAATTGTTTTAGATATAATGCAAAGTGACGATTGTGCTATTAGTCGAGAGGAGCAACAGGAGGCTGGCTCCGATCAGGGATCCACGGGTCCCCAGACACTAGTAATTAGAGGCAGGGGACGACTGGGACACGGTAGGGCCATAGGCCAAAGCAGGACTGCTGAGCCAGTTCAGGCAGTAGCTCCTGGTATCGAAATGGAGCGATTGGGGCAGGGATTAGACTGCGTTCAGAGGACGGAAGGTGACTTAGTTGGGATTTTAGCCCAACAGCACCAGGCTCAGCAACAGCCACTTACAGTTTCCCCCTGTACAACCCCAGTAGGAGGCAAAACCCCCAGCTCCCGTTCAGCTGTATAGGAGGGTATTTGTGGCATTACACGATTTTAGGAAGATTCAGCCGTTGAGATTTTCTAGGGTTGATCCAACTCAGGATCCTTATGCTTTTCTGGAGGAGTCAGACCGACTATGAATAGCTTGGGGATGTGATCCCGTCCATGCAGTTGGGTTGGTTAGTTATCAGTTACATTATGAATGGTAAAAGACATTGGTGTAGACTAAGGGTATGTCAGTGGCGGAGTACGAGACTCGATTTACTCGACTGTCTCGTTTTGCCCCGTATTTGGTCGCCACGTAGCCGATGAGGGTCAAGAGATTTGTGCATGGGTTGAAGGACTGTTTATTCAGATAAGTGTTTGTTTCGGACATTACGACTTATATACAGGCTGTGGATGTTGCTTACTGTTTGGAGACTTGGATGATGGAGAGACAGGCGGGAACGAGAAAGTTATAAGAAAGCGAGGCAGGGGAGTTCGTTGACTTCTCGTGTTAGCAGCTTACAGAAGCCTAGGGGTGAATCTACCTCTAGGCAGGGTTCAGTTAGAGAAAATCTTCAGCTAGGTAGAAGTCAGAGGAGGCGGGGTCCAGGAGCTCAATTTTAGGGAGGATCGTCGAGTGGACCTCGATCATATGAGTTCCTTACATGCTCTACTTGTGGCAATAGGTACACATGGTAGTGCAGACTGGGGACAGGTGTATGTTTTAATGTGAAGCGATGGATCATCGTATTAGAGACTGTCCATTGTTGAGAGGTCAGTCCACATCAGTTGGAATTTCTTCTTTAGTTCAAGGTAGACTTTTATTTCCTGTAACACCTACGATGCCTCCAGGAGGACGTGGTGGTTCTTCCAGAGGTTCATCACCCACAGTAGCTATTTATTCTTTTGTCTTGCCATATTTTGCTTCCCGTGTGGGAAGAGTTGTGAAGCCTCTTGAAATCCCTCTAGCAGTCTTAACCCCGATAGGGGAAACTATTGTGCCAGACAAGCATATATCCTCATGTGAGGCAAGGCGACTTATTAGAAAGAAGCACCAAGTTTATCTGGCTCTTGTGCGAGATACTCAGTTTCAGTGCCCTCATTTAGATCGTATTCCAATAGTGAGAGAGTTTTCTAATGTCTTTCCTGAAGAACTCCCAGGGCTTTCTCCTGATCGTGAGATTGAGTTCGGTATTGATCTTTTACCTGGCACTCAACCAATTTCCATTCCCCCTTATAGAATGGCTCCTAGTGAATTATGGGAGCTTAAAGTGCAATTACAGGATTTGCTGGATAAGGGATTCATTCGTCCCAGTGCATCTCCTTGGGGCGCTCCTGTTTTGTTGGTTAAGAAGAAGGATGGTTCGTTTAGACTGTGTATCGATTACCGACAGTTGAATAAAGTCACAGTTAAAAACAAGTATCCTCTTCCCAGGATTGATGACTTATTAAATCAATTGCAGGGAGCTCAATATTTTTCTAAGATTGATCTTCGTTCGGGGTATCACCAGCTCCGAATTAAGAAAGAGGATATCCCGAAAACTGCTTTTCGCACTCGATATGGGCATCATGAATTTCTTGTTATGTCTTTCAGGCTTACTAATGCCCCTGCAGCGTTCATGGACCTGATGAATCGTGTGTTTAAGCCCTTCTTGGACTAGTTGGTTATTGTTTTCATTGATGACATTCTGGTATATTCTCGCAATGAGGAGGAGTATGAGCAGCACCTTCGAATTATGTTACAAACATTGAGGGAAAATAAGCTTTATGCTAAATTCTCTAAGTGTGAATTTTGGCTGAAATAGGTGACTTTTCTTGGGCTTTTGATCTCTAAGGAAGGTATTCGGGTAGATCTAAGCAAGATAGAAGCAGTTCAAAATTGGCCCTGACCCACTAATATCTCCAAAATTCACAGTTTTCTTGGTCCAGCCGAATATTACAAGGAGATTTGTAGAGAATTTTCTCGCATTGTTGCCCCTTTGACACGGCTGACTCAAAAAGGAATCAAGTTTTCGTGGTCCGAGGCGCGTGAAGAAAGTTTACAAAAACTAAAAACTTGTTTAACGTTAGCTCCTGTTCTTGTACTTCCTTCTGCTACGGGTGTAAGTATATTGTATTTTGTGATGCTTCTCGTATGGGACTTGGTTGTGTATTGATGTAGGATGGAAGGGTGGTAGCATATGCTTCCCGACAACTGAAAAAGCATGAGGTGAACTATCCTACTCATGATTTTAAGATGGCAACAGTGATCTTTGCATTAAAAATTTGGAGGCATTACTTGTATGGTAAGACTTTTGAGATTTTCACAGATCACAAAAGTCTTAAATGTATTTTTGATCAGAAGGAGCTGAATCTAAGACAGCGTAGATGGATTGAGCTACTGGAGGATTATGACTGTTCAATTTCTTATCATCCAAGGAAAGCAAATGTGGTTGCTGATGCTCTGAGTAGGAAATCTATGGGTAGTTTATCCTATTTATCAGCTGTGCGTAGTCAGGTAGTCAAAGAATTGCAGCAATGCATGGCTGAAGGGGTTAAATTCGAAGTATCTCCGCAGGGGATATTGCTGGCTCATGTTCAAGTGCAGTCCACTTTTGTGGAATCCATAAAAGCATCACAAACAGTTGATCCATAAGTGATTGCTGAAAAAAACTAAATGTGAGCAAGGAATCATTGATGATTTTAGGGTGGATAGTGAAGGGCTGTTGAGATATGGTGATAGGATGGTGGTGCCACCTGATCAAGAGTTGAGGAGGAAGATTCTTGAAGCAGCTCATTGTTCATCATATGCTAGGCATCTTGGTTCTTCTAAAATGTATCAGGATTTAAGAAAATTTTACTGGTGGAAGGGTATAAAGAAGGATGTTGCTGATTTTGTTTCTAAGTGCTTGGTGTGTCAGCAAGTGAAAGCTGAGCATCAGAGGCCTGCGGGGATGTTACAAAAACTGGATGTTTCGGAGTGGAAGTGGGAGAAAGTCACAATGGACTTTGTATCAGGACTTCCTAAGACTCTTAGGGGTTTTGATTCCATTTGGGTGATTGTAGATCGTCTGACAAAGTCGGCACACTTCCTTCCAGTGAAAACCACTTATTCAGCACATCAGTATGCAAAGCTGTACCTAGGACGAGATTATTTCATTACATGGGGTACTAGTCTCTATTATATTTGACCGAGGTATTCAATTCACTGTTGCGTTTTGGAGATCATTTCAGGAGGCTCTTGGTACTCAATTGTTGTTCAGTACGGATTTTCACCCTCAGATGGATGGGCAATCTGAGAGGACGATACAAACTTTTGAAGATATATATTACAAGCCTGTATAATGGATTTTGAATGTAGCTGGGACCAGCATCTTCCGTTAATGAAATTTGCTTATAATAACAGCTATCATAGTAGCATTCGGATGGCACTGTTTGAAGCGTTGTATGGTAGGAAGTGTCGATCTCCAGTTGGTTGGTTTGAGATGGTCGAGCATCAGTTGTTGGGGCCAGAGTTAGTCCAAGACGCTGTCGAAAAGGTTCAAGTGATTCGTGATAGATTACGGACAGCTCACAGCCGACAGAAGTCATATGCTAATAATCAGGAGAAGACAGTTGGAATTTGAAGTAGGTGATCACGTGTTCCTGAAGATTTCTCCTTTTGAGAGTGTTATGAGATTCGGTAAGAAGGGTAAATTAAGCCCAAGATTTATTGGGCCATTTCAGATCCTGGATCGGGTTGGAACTGTGGCGTACAGGTTGGCATTGCCTCCGAATTTGGATAGGGTGCACCCAGTATTTCATGTGTCGATGCTTTCGGAAATATTTGCCTGGATGAATCCCATATTTCACAAGCTCAAGAAGTGCAAGTTGACAAAGACCTGACGTCCGAGGAGCAACCAGTAAAAATCGTCGATAGACAAGCTCGTAAATTTCGATCGAAGGTTATTCATTTGGTAAAAGTTGTGTGGCTACATCATAGAGATCAAGAAGCAACTTGGGAATCCGAGGAGGAAATGAAAAGACGTTATCCTTATTTATTTGAATAATTCAAGTAAATAATATACCTTTATAGTCTTCCATTCGAAATTCGGGACGAATTTCTTTTAAAAGGGGGAAAGAATGTCACAATCCGATAAGTTAATTCGTGCGTTAGAATTTATGTACGTAATTGTTATATATATATATATATATATATATGAAGGAAGGTATTATCAATGATGGGTTTAATGGCAATAACTTGGAGAGTTAATTGTGAAATAGAGTTAAACTATAATTTTATGTATGTGGATTATATATATGTACATATGAATACATATATATATATATATATAATAAAAGGTATAAATATAATGGTTTAAAGGAGGTATGGTAGAGTTGAAAAATATCTAAAGGATGTGTGGTGTAATTTTTTTTTCTATTATTTTATTGAGCTTTCTTTTACTTGTTTTTCTCTCCTTTCTTTTTTTCTGCTGGACGTTTACTCCTTTGGGAGAAAGAAGACATCAAGACCGACTTAGTCTTCTAATACCTTTTACTACCAAACTTTCCTCCCTGATCTTGGTTGGACGTTGCAGTGGCTGTGCTTTCTTTCTTTCTCGGTAAACTAATTCAAACTCTTGGTGAGTTTTTGGTTCTTTTTCCAGTATATATGTGTTTGTGTGTGTATTAGTGTGGGGAGGGATATTTGATTTTGAACGTTTCAGTGGCACCTTGGTTGGAAAATTTTCATGTTGGGTGTGAGCAATATTGCTGGCAGCTTGGTGGATTTTCCTAAATTCTAGCTACACGCCCCTGCCGTTGTTTTGTGAGTGATGATATAAGGAAGGAAGTTTGAAGAAAAAAAAAATGTAAATGTTAGCTCGTGGATGAAAGTGGATAGGGGTAGAATTTCAAGTTGAGGGCTGTTTTGTTTGTTGTACCTTAGGAAGGCTAGAAGATGTGGTTTGGCTTGTTAGGATAGTGATTGGGGTGATTTGGAAGACGGTTGGACTGTTGGGTGGGAATGATGAAGGGCGTGACTTGAAAATGGGAGGTGGTAATCAAGCTGCTGTCCTCTGTTTTGGGACAGCAACTTGGTTGCCCATTCTTCTTGGATGACCGGTGGATTGTGAGAGAAGAGAAGAGTATGTGGTGGTATACCATGAGACTAAGTTATGAATTAATTAGGATCAAGGGGAAAGATTGGTTAACTAAATAATTTGGAAAAAAAAAAAAAAGAAGAATAAATGACTTAAATTTCAATTACACTAATATATATATTAGATGAACATGTGAGGAATTAATCTAAATTGATAATATAGGTTACATAATATATGTTGAATGATACAGTGAAAATGTGATAATTGTGACAAGTTGGAAATTGTTAATGGAGTTGTGAATTGAGTAAAAATAAAAAGGGAAATTAATGTTAAACAATTAATATGTACATTTAAATATATATTATTATGTGAGCAATTCAAATATTTTTAGTTAATCGATAATATAACTAATTAAATTTGGAATTTTATATATATACATGTAGAGTAATTTTAATATGTATATATATATATTAATGTTAAATTATGAAGGTTAAATTAGTAAATGTATCGGATTAATTAATATTATTTTAAGAAACATATTAGATATAGTTACATACGATTAAGAGATCGTCAAATTAATTTAGAAGTAATTGTTAGTAATTTGTTGATTTATGTTTTCAGCTTCAGAGTGTGTCAAGGATATTCCGGCACCGTCACATATCAGATGAACTGACGAGTCTTATTCGTGAACTTGTGAGTGAGTCATGTACTTTATGGATATCAGATTTTTGTGTGCCATTACGTGTATACTTGAATTATATGAGTTATACTAAAATCTAAGCAAATGAGTAATTTCAGGAATTTGATTGAATGAATTGTGTTTGATAAGAGCCAACTCGTTAACATTTTATGGAAAATGATTTTCATTTCTGACATTGATTTTAAAAACTATTGGAGTGCTCAGCTCCGGTGGGATGGATTTGTGTACGGAGATAAATTTGGTGTGCGGGCTCGTAAATGCCCGGCAGGGGGTGATATTGGTGTGCGGGGCTGGGTTACTCATTTGCCTTTTGTTTGTTTAGTTGATTGTGTAATTGTTGATTGATTTGTATAATCTGGTTGCTGTTTTGGATTGTAAATTAAGTGAACTATGATTATATGATTATAGTAACCACGTACGTGTATTAATAAATCTGAATATGAATTGTAGCTTATAATTTTTGTGTTGTATGATGCTGGTACCCATAGGGTACATGAGTTACTCACTGAGTCATAGTGACTCACCCTTTCTTTTGTGGTATTTTTTTTAGTTTTCAGGAGATAACAGTTAATCGCTCCATAGACCCACCTGCCGACTCTGCAGCGGCAAGGTTTATCTCTAAATTCGCACACATGGAGCGTAAAGGACAATACTTGCAGTCGCATAGGATGTCATGCATGGTTATAATATGTTTTCAATATGATGATTATTATAATGTATTAAGCGTTATTGTCGGGGCGGAGCCCTTTTGTGTATTCTGATGTTTTATATTATTATCGATTTGAATACAGGTTATTTGTTTTCATTATGGGTATGTTCTACAGTATGGTGAAACTCTGTCATAATTTTTATAAATTGTTTTGTGTCTGTTTATTTGCATATTCAGGGTTACAGGGGTGTGGACATCCATATCTCTGGCTAGTCATACCTTCATTTGAGGGTGTGACAGGTTGGGCTTTATGGTTTAGCCCATGGCTCGTTTGTCGCAAGTGATACGCTGCAGCACGTTTTGTCACACCTCTCACGGAGGCATGACTGGCCAGAGGGTTGGATAACCGAACTTCTGTAACCCTAAATTCAAAATAAAGTAACAACCATGACTATTGTCCCAACTGAAGAATAAAAGTAACTTTTATAAAATTAAAATTTGCTGTAAAAGTTTATTTTTTGAAACAAATTAGCAACTTACTAAAAATTTATATAACATGATGCAAAATATAACATCTGTGTTCCTAATTCTGCACAACGACACGAGGACAAATATCTAGACTATTACATCATAAAAAATTAGACATTCCACCATTCTAATGTGAATGCAAACTTTTATCCTGGACTGGAAGTCTGAGATCCTACAATTACCTTGTTGTACTCAATTGTCGAGTCACTAGCTCGATGACGCCATGTACCGAATCTTGTTACTAAAAAAATTTTCACAAGAGAGGGGTGAGTCCTAAATGCTCCGTGAGTGAAAAATCGTACCCAAATGGTACTAGCATCACACCACACAAATGTATAACATACATAGTAACATTGTTCATATAGTAACTTACGTTGCACGTATACATTGTAATCATCATAAAGTCATAATTTACATGATCCACACTATCACAAATTAATCAGAGAAATAATATTAAGAAAAGCAACCAAAGGGCCAATGAGTGACCCAGTCCCACACAACATTATCACCCCTACCAGGTATTTATGGGCCCGCACAACAAATTAATCTCCGTACACAATCCATCCTACCTGGGCTGAGCACTCAATTTAAAAAATATATATATATATTTATCAAAATCAGAATTTTCTTATGATTTTAAATCAGAACATTCTAGGTGCACCTGGATTTTTACTTTCGGAGATAAAAATTATTTTTCATAAAAATCCCACTTTGTTGGCCCTTATCAATCACAATCAATGTCAAACATAGCAATCAATATCAAACAAACATAATTTAAATAAATTACGAAAGTAATCTACTTGCTTATTTTTCATATATCACGCATGTTCAAATAAACATACAATTACACATACTAATATAGCTCTTAAAGACAGTAATTAACCACTCACCCGTAACCGATTCCACTCGTTACTCACACTTGCGTCCACACATCTTATCAGGTCCACATTAGAATCCGGAATTGAAATTCATAATTTCAAATAATACTTAGTTCGTGAATGTGATTGTTATAATATTTTAATTACTAAGCTTCTATCTCAACTTGTATAGGTTTCTTTATGAAAGTTTTCCATTAAGCTGTTACATGTCAATTAATATGAATTGGACTTTGTGTAATAAGGTTAATAATGAAGAGACATTTAAAATGTCTTGAAAATGCATAGGGTAGAAGAAACCATTGGAAAAGATAAAAAACACTTAGTGAGTTAGAGATGTTAAGACTGTATCAACTTGGGGTTTGGACCAGTGTCCACTTTGACGGTCATATCTTTCTCCAAAAAACTCCGACTCTAGTTTCATAAAATTTATAAAATACTAGACACATGTAGGTTTATAATGGTATATCATTCGTAATTTTTAGATTTGTATATCAATACAGTTTATTGTTTGAAGTTGCATCAAATTCTACAACACGCAGGATTTTGACAGCTCCGACCTTATCTTAGTTAATCGAACATAACTTTATATAGGAAAAATGAAATCCAATTTCGTTTGTTCGGTTTAATAATAGACAAGTATATATATCTTTATTATTTAGAAACTTTTCCTAAAATCAGTATTGAACCTACTCAATTTCTTACATGGACCAAAAACAGGACACTAAAAACCTTACGTGAACTAGCCAGAGTCTAACGGCTCTAACTCACAACATACTTGGAACCAAGCTACGAAAGTTTGCAGACAATATCTCAAGACCTTAAGCTAAATTTTATCTTTAAACTCTTAATTTAGTTTAGTCCCAAAGACACTCGAAATACCGAATTTATGTTATTCACCAAATCTGTCCCATGCACCTCTTCAAAATCACTTAACTCATTCTATTATTGCTTACACCATTTATGTTTCACTCATCAAATTCAATCTAAATTTATTGTTTAACCTCTACTAAAATATAACGTATACACTTCAATTTTCTTATACATATTTTAAATTTTATAATTTAACATTAAAGTATTCAACCTTTATGTTTTCTAATTTGCTAATTAGTCATTGAAACTTATATCAATTAAATTAACTATGCATCTAGTATTCGAAATCCACATCCAATTTCTAACAAATTCTTGAGTTTCTTTTCTTAACACCATAGGTTCTAACTTAAAAAAAAAATAAAAAATGCTAGAATCCTACACTTCTTATTTTACCTAACTATTTATTTATTTTATTTTTCTTCTTATAGATAATGATTTTTATTAAGATAAGGAGGAAAAAGTCTTCCTGTGCATCAAGTTCAACTATTTCAGTACATTTAATTGTTAATTTCAGGGGATTCTTTCTTTTGGCAAGTTTTCTGTTCCAACACTAAAATGGCCTAAGAATTTACGAACCTCAATTTCATGACCTTTTATCATAAATTCCCCAATGCTCGCCAACTACAGGTAAAATTTACTGAGACCATGGAAATGACTAGTTTAAAAAGTCTTGTTGGAATTGTTTACTACAAAAATTATATACAACAGTGGTACCTCCTCTGGTACTAAATGTATAGCCATTACACCTCTACTTTATTTATTACTAGAATCTACACGTTTAAAAAATAAAAATAAAAAAATCTGCCAATGAGGTTAAAGTCAATAATTTTAAAATTATTGCTCAAATTTAATCTTGGAATGTAGGTGTTTATATACATACATACTTATATCTTTCATATTTAAATTGTTTACACATTTGTCCTACTTATAAATAGCAAGTTTACAATTAATTACGAGTCACCAATCAATCAATTAGATGATAAAAATTAAGTTACACGCCTATATATATATTCATAGATTTGAATAATCTTTAATTTAATTAACTTTATGAAAAATTTATTATTTATCCCGCCATGACGATGTCCATATCATATTCTAGAATATACGTTAAGTTGTTAGGTTGTGACATATTCAATTATATTGTCACTTATTTAATTTATCTATGCGTTTGTCATTTTATAACTAAAATTTACACATTATCTCTAAAACTCAATTATTGTGATACCGAGTTGTGAGTGTTGTAATAACATATAAACATTCTATAACATACATTAAAATATTGGTTTATATAAGTTGTATACAAAATTTTAAAACACACACACTAAAATATTGACTGATAACATGTTTGATTATATTATTATTTAATTATTTATTTACTTATTATTATTTTATAACTACAATTTTCATATTACCTCAAAGATCCAAAATTCTAAATGTCATAATGTTGGATTATAACACGTTTGGTCTATTCGACTCCCATGGCACAGATAGCCCAAAGGCTTGCATCCAAAGAGCCCAAACCTTGCAGCTTCTTGGCCACGCCGTAGCCTAGCTCATTTTTCTCCTTATTTTGCCCTTCTTCTTTTCCATTAATCTCCACTTTATCCCTCTAATTTGTTAACCTTCGGAAATATTTTTTGTTCTTTTTTTGGCTTTTACCTTTTAAAAAACTTTCAACCTTATCCCTCCAACTTGTTACTCTTACAAATACTTTTTTTCTCCCTTTACCTTTTTAAATTTTTTTTAACCTTATCACTCCAAATTGTTACCAATAGGAATAATTTTTTTTCTTTTTTTCTTTTTTTCTTTTTTCTTTTTTCTTTTTTCTTGTACCTTGTAAAAAAAATTTCAACCTTTTCTTTTCTACTTGTTACCCTTAAGAATATTTTCTTTTTCTTTTTTTCCCCTTTTACTTTTTAAGAAACTTTCAACCTTATCCCTTCAGCTTGTTATCTTTAATATTGTTTTTCTTTTTTGTCCTTTACCTTTTAAAATTTTTTTACCCTTATCCATCAAATTGTCCAACACTCACAAATGTGTAGAAATAATTCAATTTTAATCTTTTAATAAAATTTGTTTGTGTGAAATAATTAGTTTAATTTCAATTTAACCTCAAAATTAAAATAATAAATACTTTTAAATTAAATAAAAAATAATTAAACTTACTTTAAATTAAATTAAAAATTAAAACTAAATTAATTATTAATTTAATTAAAAATTAAAATTAAAACTGATTAATATAATTAATTTGTTTATTTTAAATACAACACAATAATGCTCTTTTAGTAATTGGTACACAAAATAGCTTTTTCTGACCATGATTTTTGGATCATCCAAACAGACAACTGTTTTGAGACAGAATAATCTCAAACCTTTCTGACCATGGTCTCTGTCTCACCGCTAATTCAAATGCACCCATAATATTTGTGTAGTACCATTTTATATCAGGAAAGTAAAAAACTTTAAAGGACTATCTCTTAAAATTGCAAATAAAAGAACTCTAGTGAACTACTCCTTAAGAACTCGAACAAAGTTTTTCAGTAAATAAATCAGGCTTAAGTTTTGTAAACTTACGAGCTAGAATTTTTTAATAAGTTGTAATATATATTATTATTGTTATTTTATACAGAGCATACTATACAAATTACATGCAAAAATGGACACAAATGTCAATGTTGTTTGCTAACAATCACTTATCTTTGATTTGTAATTGGAGCCGAGTTCGAATTCCTTATTCGTTCTATTTTTTGTGTACTTTTTATCATATTAAGTTCGAGTTCCACCATAAATAAAACCAAATTCAATATAAATAATAAAAAATATATTGCTCCTGATTCGACTCCAATTCAACTACAGTTAAACCTCTTGACTGATCTCTCCTTAGCCAGATTAGATATAAAAATGTTATTTAAAAATCTTTATACAATTCAACTACGATTTCTTCTTATCTTTTTCTTCAAGAATATAATTAAAGGTCAATTGCATTTTACCTCCATGAACTACTACCTATTTTACAATAACTCCATAAACTATCAATAACCCCTTTATTTTAGTCATAATTAAAAAATAACTACTACTCATCTAAATTAGCCATTAAATCTAACATTAACTCATAAATTACTAAATTATCCTCATTATAAGTTTTATATATATATATATATATATATCTTCTCTTTTTTATGTTTTTTTTTTTCATTTTTTATGAAACTAAATTTTTTATATTCTAATTCAATTTTACCATGCATAAATAATATTTGAATCATTCGTAAATTTTATTTTCTTGTAATAATAATTAAATTATTAATAAATTTACTAATATTATTTTCTCGAAATGAAATAAGTTGTTGTTTCAATTTGTTTTTTTATAATAATATTTTCTTCAAAATTTTTATTTTCTTATTATTGTATTACATATTAAAAAATATAAATAATTTAATTGTTAGTGACAGAAAAGATAAAAAAGAAAAAGAAAAAAGAAACAAGTAATAGAAAGTGAAAAAAAGAAAACTTATAGTACAAATAATTTAATATTTTCTAATCTTTTTTAAGTTAATTTGTTAGATTTTATAAATAATTTATATGATTTGCAGTTATATACAAATTATAACTCAAATAAAAGATTATGTGCCTAGTAGTAGTTCATGAAAGTAAAGTACAATTAATCCTAAAATTAAAGGATAGCAATTTGCAAATAAATATTTGTTCCAAGAGGTTACATAATTACCTCAAACATTAAGTGTTATTGTTGAGCTAGTATGGTCGAATTTATAAATTAAACAAAAAGAAAAAATTATCCAGCTTATAATGATTTTCTTTTTTTTTTAAATGATTGAAATTTTATTATTGATAAGGTTGCATTAACTTAATTGAATAGTGAAAGTTGGAGGCTTGGCAACCTTATAGCAAAAATCGAACTTTCCTTCACGTGCATTCTTATTTGCGAACATTTTTTAGGAACCTTGGTTACACATCTCCTCATATGCAATTAAATAAAATTAGGAATCAATCTATGTCGGTGTAAAAAGAAAAATTAGCAATTGCCTGCAATAAAATATCACTCATTAATAGATCATTTTATAAAATTCATTTTTTATCCAGTTATGCAATGAAACATTTCTTGGCAAAAAAGAACAGAAAAACTTATGGGTGAAACATTAATTTTTATTTATTTATTATTATTTTTTTTTCTAATGATCATGTATATCCGAACTAGTTGATAAGCATATCAATTAATCACCTCTTCAAACAGTCAAATTCAATCTACACTAAGATTGGAGAATTTATGGATATTTTACTCTTCGGTTTCCCAAAATTAAAGTCAATGAAAGGAGCTTTCTTAACTATCATGCCAATTAGGTATGGTGAAACATTATTATCATCAAAGGATAAGCGGTATGCGGCAAGATAAAAAAAAAAGAAGACAAAACAAAAACAAAAACCAAAACCAAAGCTGAATTTAATTACGAGATCAATGTCCAGAGTTGGACCCAATAGAACACAAAATGTTCATACAGAGCTAAACTTTACAGCTGAATATAACACATAATTCCGTACTTCACAAACACATTTTCTTTTGGAACTAGGTAGTAAATACTTACAGAGAATTTTGATAAATACCAGTTGCAAGTTGCAACCAATTCGCAAAATATAGAGATTAGTGAAAAGAATATATACATGTGTGGCAGCCTATTCTCGAGTATAGAGATAGGAAATTCACAATCTCGGGATGATATTAAGTAGAAATGTTTGAAAGTACCAAAGAAAAACAGTAAAGATACTTGAAAGGAAATAAAATCAAGAACTTAAAAGAAATGAACCTGTTTGAGAGCCCAGATGAGCTGCAGTTTCAGTGAGTTTTCTGGACAGCAGAGGCAGAAAGAACAGAAAAAATAGAGAGCAAACAGTTGAAAATAATGATCACGCTGAAACTCAAAACTGTAACAATGAAGCAACAATTATAAACTATTTAGTGGGGCAAATAAAATTCTTGTTTAGAAGAAACAAGCAAATCATGACCCCTGTAAGCAACTAATAATTCCTCAGCATCTTCTCCAAATCGTGAAATAAACTTCAAGAACCTCTGCTCAGTCATTATCAACATAGAACTAAAACTAAGCTTCTTAACCTTATTCCCCAATAGCCTTTTTGACATTATCATTTGAAAAACCTTGTATCGAGGAACCACTCTGTCCTCCATGCTAAACATCAAACATGAAGGTCTTCGAATCAGGACCGATTTCGGCCATTTAACTGTATGCAAGTAGAACTCAATTCCAAATTTCAACTTTCCCTCGGAGACCTGAAGCAAAATCGGAGATATTCTGAACATTTCCATGCTCTCCTCTTTAGAAATCCCGCAACTCTGAACCAACTCCAGCTTTCTCCTAATCGTTTCATTGGTCAAAGAGAGGGTGGAATCCATAGCATAGACAAACATCTTCGATTTTAAAGAAAAACCCATATCTACAGCCCGTGAAACAGAGTCTCTAACTATGGATTCTTTCATAACAAACAGGGAAGGCTGCCTAATCATTAACACTGAAAGCTGAGAACCAACAATACCACAACTTTCCAAGAAAGCAGCATTTCTAGCTAACCTTGAATCCGAGAATTTCCGAATTAACGAACCACATCTAATCAAGGCTTTGATCAGATAATTATTGTTCTTATCATTGCATAGAACTTTCTTAAGAAATTCAATATTGGGTATCAATGTTTTCTCCAAACTAAACCTCAAAACATGTGAACTCCAGCTAAGGAACTTACCCATATCAGAACCAACAATACCCAGTTGTTGAAAGTACTCAATCTTCGGCTTGAGGTTCTTCTCGACATCGGCGAACAACATTTGGAGATTTCCGCGAACTGCCGATTTAACATGAGATTCAGAAAGTCCGGTCTTTTGAAGAAAGTTGATGACAGACTGGGGTTTTTCCAGGGATTTGAGCCGTGAAATACGATTTGAGATATAGATTGATTGGTTTTTGTTTAATTTGATGCTGCTGAGGAGGTCATCAATGCCGAGAGTGATTCGATTTGAGGGTTGGGTCGGTGAAGAAATTGTAGAGAAGAGAGATAACAAATATCTCTTTGAGTTAGAGGAAAGAATGAGGATTGATTTGGAGGAATGCATTCTAATGAATGAGTGGCACTGTCACTCTCATTGAAGCAAAGCGCATGGAATTTTCTCAACCTTAATGCCTAATTTTCTCTGCAATTCTACATCCAAGACAAAAATAAAAAAATAAAAAAAAATAGTGGAGCTTACCGAAGCGAAGCCTTGAATTGAAAATTTCTGAAACGAAGTGGGGGTGAGGTACCGCGATGACGGCGGCGAACGGTGCTGCTGCTAAATTGGGAGCTCATCGTCGTTTTCCTAGTCGATTTTCTTTTGGATACATTTTCTTTTGTTTTCTTATTCTCTCGTTCTTGAGGTATGAGAGTAAGATGTGGATTGCTAAATGATATAATTTAAATATTCATTTTCTTTACTCTTTTCTTTATTGGTCATGAATCAAGACACTTAGACCGTGTATAGTATACTTTTCCACGTGAAATATTGCATTCACATTATAAATACTCTATATTTATGATGTTCTCAGAAAGATCATAGGTTTAATTTTTGTTGAAATTAAAATTTTAAATTTTTGTTAAGTGTATTTACGAATATTTGTGAGTATGTAAATTAATTAAGAAGAAATAATATATTGTGAAACATATTATCAAACACTAAATCAATTAATTTAAAATGGATAAATTGGTTCGGATTTCTTCAATTTGTCTCAACTTCTAATTTCCTTTTCTTCCAATATATATACCTTCTTCCCCAATTAGTTTTAAATGAGATGAACTAGCTAATTAATTTGTAAATCACAAACGAATTGAATTGAAGCAGAAAAGCTAAACACAATTTTACTTGAAAGGTAGTACCTAAAAACATCAACTGAATTAATAAATAAAAAAGCTTTATTCTATAAACTTTGAAGATTTCAAAAACCAAGTTTAAAATAATGTTTGTATGGAGGTCAAATATTCGTTTGGTGTCTCGTATACGATTCTATAACATAAGATTATGCAATGTACTAGGTTGTGTAGTTATTTTATTATTATACTATTATCTTATCATTTCATTCTTTACTATATAACTGTTAGACATAATATAAAAACAAACAATAATATACGTTTATACTATCTTGTTGCTCTCAAATTTTATATAAGAGATAACTGAATAATCTTAAGAGGATATGATATTTAACATAAAATAGAAATTGTTTTTTTTTTAAAAAAAGAAATTATAAATAATAATAAAATGAGATAAAATTGAAGAAGAAAAACTAAATTAATACAATTTTAATCAAAAAGTGGTATCTAAAATCATCAACTAAATTAACAAAACTGACTCTGGATCATCTGAACTTAAAACGCATACAACTACAAGAAATAAGTCATTTAGCAAACTAAATTATCGTCATGTGACCACCAAGAGCTTGACCTAATCTAAAACCTAAATGGCAAATCTCAAATTCATGCCGCTCACCAATATTATTTTGGTGGACGAACAATTTTTGAATGATTTCTTCTTAATTGGACAGGTTTCCAAATTCTTTTGGGAGTGGAGAGTGTTGAGATAGGCAGTGGCAAATCCAAGAATATTAGTCAGTGAGGGCAAAGTATTATATAATTTTTTATTTTCTTTTTTCATAAACATATCAAATATAAAAAAAATATATATATATATGTAAATATATTTTTAAGAAATCTATGCTTATTTAATATAAATTATAAATTAAATAAATATAATTATAGTTTAATAATTTTAATATATTGTAATTAAGGAAATTGATATTGATAACATGTTAATTCAAAAATATTAGTTATTTTATTCTCTAATTAATTTTTCTATAAGAATTTTTTATTTTGTGGAATAAGTACTTTATTTTATTTAAATAAACAAAATTTATCAATTTCCTTGTATATGTTGTATGAATTGATTTTTTTGATATAATATATTTTCAAATAAAATGAATCATGAAAAAAAATAAAAAAATTCAGACCAAAATATTTTAAAAAGAGAGAAATTAAATAAAAGCTTTGTGGATTAGAAAACAAGATAAGAAGTAAGATTATTTTATTAAAGAATAGAGAGTTTCATATATAAAATAAAAATATATCTATATTGAACAAAATATTAGTATTTCAGCAAGAAAGTCAAAATAGCTGCATTCAACTTCATTAACGATAGTGGACTAGTGGCTAAATTGTAATAAACAAATTAAGATGGTATATATTTTATTTTGATGATGGCTTATTGTAAAAAAAAAAAAAAAAAAAAAAAAAAATTGAAAATCTATAGGAGCATAATTATATTTTCTATTAATTCAATGGGGGCTAAATTAATATTTTCTTTAATAGGTCAACTGACTCCACTCACCTTAAGGTGCATCTGCTCCTCGGTATAGGAGAAGCAGGTGGCGGCGAAGAAGGAGGCAGCAGGGAATGGAGGTGGAAGTAGAAGTGGAGGCATCAAAACTTTTAGAGGAGTAGTCCGGTAACTTTTCTCTTGGTACAGTGTGAGAGCCATTGTGAAGAGAAAACAAGAAGGTTTGTGAGTTTTAGGCAATAGTGAAGCAAAGAAGGAATGAGAGAATCTTATTATATAGAGGTGAGGGAAAAAGTTTTTTTTTCTTTTTTCACTATAATCATGGAAGATTTGATTGAATTGACAGCTTATAATTTGATTAACACGTCATATTGGGTTAGTTTCTTAATTTTTACTTTTATTAGTTGTTATAATAATTGATCGATGATTACAAGATCTTATTTGGTTGTAATTACAATTAGAATATTTTATTATTAATTGAAATAGAATTTTTTGAAGGGGTGCTCAAAAAGTACTTATTAAATTATAATAAATATAATTGTTAGAAATTAAAATTTTCTATAAATAATAATTTATGTAATAAATATCACTAAAATCATGATCAATTTTATAATAAATATTATAATATTTCTATTTATAGAAGCATAACAAGTGCTATTTAGACACCCATAAATAAATTCATTGAAATAAAAAGAATTTACGAATGAAAAGTTAGACCAATATTCACCAAATTATATATATATATATATATTGACCTCATTATTTTATTTTTCATTTATGAATTTTTAAATTATTCTCAATTTGTAATATATTAGCATTATTGCAAGCGCAATTTCTAATATACTGGCATCTTTGCATGTGCGAGTGCTTAAATGCTTTTTCTATTTTAAGATAAATATTTAATTTTTTTATTATAAAAAAACAACTTAAATCATTCTAAAATTTAAACCAAATAAATAAGCATAATTATATGATCAATTTTTTTTCTAATTTCATTGATTGATACAACCATTATATAAATGAATGAGAAATGTGGGCAATTATTTAGGAAAATAATTAACATTTATTTAAAAATAGAATTGTGTTAGAGGTGGGTAGTTATTTTTTTTTTCTTTTAAATTATTTTTCTTGTAAACAATATAGAAAGAGGAATAAATGGGTATTATGTGACATTTTTTTATTAAAAAGTTAACTAAAATTTAAGAGAACAACGTAAAGGTGTTTAGACTTCCAGTATAGTATAATTTATTTTTCTAGATAGATGTATTATGTGAAAAGATTGTTGTGTCTTAGATATATATATATATATCTTGTATAACCATGAATGGAATGGTAGAGTAAGAGATGTTAATAAAATAAATTAACAGTGTAATTAAGTAAATAACAACGTTTAACTCTTAAGGAATTCTATTCGTTTAGTTGTTGTAAGTAAACTAATTATAGATAATTAGTGGAGCAAGTTGAAGACTAATTAAATATAAGTTAAATGTGTGAACAAGAGTTAAGGAAAAACAAGATGGTTACTTGAATTAGTAAAGAATAGTTTATAATGTAGATAATGGACTAAAAGAGTATGGGAATTTGTACGTTATTGTATATATAGAGGTTGGTTTATATAAGCCTTATTAGTTAAATAGTAAATTGAGAACTACAGAATTAGCTAAGAAATGATTATTTCTAATAATATATGAATTTATGATTTTTAGTTCTAGATTGTGTCGAGGAGAATCCAACACCTTCACAGTTTAGACGGGACGGCGAATAAAATTCGTGAACTGAGTGAGTGAATTATGTACATTTTGGTTGCCAGATAATTATACGAATTTAAGTATTCAAAATATGTTTGTTACTTGATATTGTTTGTGGTTGATAAGGGCCAACAAAGTGAAATTTTCTGATAAATGATTTTTACTTTCTGAAATTAAAATCCAGATACACCTAGGATATTTTGATTTGATATTCTGATTCTGACAATTGTTTTAAAAGAATTGAGTGCTCAGCTCTGGTGGGATGGATTGTGAATGAAATAGTAATTTGTTGTGTGAGCGCGTAAATGCTCGGCGGGGGGAGATACTGTTATGCGGGGTTGAGTTACTTATTGGCCTTTTGTTTGCTTGTATGCTTGAATTGATTTGTATGATTTGGTTGCTATGTTGAAAAGTGTGAAATATATGAATCTTAATTGTATGATAATTATAAGTATATACATGTACAGTTAAATTTAGACATGAGATTAATCAGTGGTATATGTGTTGTGTAATAATAGTATCTTCAAGGTACGTGATTTGCTCACTGAGTCCTTGTGACTTAACTCTTATTCTTGTTGTTCTTTTTTTTTTAGTTTTAGGAAAATACTATTCACCGTGTCAGAATTTGTTACCTGCCGACATTGCTGCAGCAAGGTATATCTCGTAATCGCACGCTTGAGGCTTAAAGGATGACACTTGCAGTCACTTTAGGTGTTATGTATTGTTGTTATATATATATATATATTGAATTAACCATGAGAATTTCATGTTTTGTTAGGAGCAGAGCTCCTCTATATATTTTGATAATATGGTTTACTGTTGACCTTGTAAACAGGTTATTTATATGTATTATGGGCATGTTCCACTTTACGGGAAACCATTGCCAAATTTTCAATAAACGTTTTATGCTTAATAACATAGTCATGATTTTATTTTAATTCAGTAATATTTCATTAGTCTTAACTGTAATTTGTTTAAGAGTTAGAGATGCACAATAGTTGAGTATTCATGGTTACATGGGTGTGGTTATCTATTCCTCTAGCCATTCATACATTTATTTAAGGGTGTAACACAATCCATCTGAATGTTATTTAATGATTTGTTTGCACATTCATCTTGCTATCAAATTCTTTTTTTTTCCCTTTTTCTTTTTCCTATTTTTCTAAATTTCCATACCCACAAAAGAGAGGAAGCTGCCGCCTCTCACGACATAAAGGCTTGCATCTAAGAAGCCCCAACCTTGGAGCTTCTTGGCCGTGTCTCAGCCTAGCTCTTTTTTCTCCTTATTTTTCACTTTGTCTTTTCAATTAATCTCTACCTTATCCCTGCAACTTGTTACCTGTACGAATATTTTTTTCATTAATCCCCACCTTATCCCTTCAACTTGTTACCCTTAAGAATATTTTTGTTTCTTTTTGTCCATTTAGCTTTTTAAAAACTTTCAACCTTATCCTTCTAACTTGTTACTCTTAGGAATTTTTTTTTCTTTTTGTCCTTTACCTTTTATAAAACTTTTGACCTTATTCTTCCAACTTGTTATGTTTAGGAATATTTTTTTCTTTTTTGTCTTTTATCTTTTGTAATAATTTCACGATTATCCCTCAAATATTCACAAATGTGTAGAAATAATTCAATATTAATTTTTTTTAATAAAATTTGTTTGTGTGGAAATAATTAGTGTAATTTCAATTTAACCTCAAAATTGAAATAATAATTATAACTTACTTTAAATTAAATTAAATATTAAAACTGAATTAATTATTTATGTCATTAAAAATAAAAATAAACACTGATTAACATAAAATTGTTTAATTTGTTTATTTTTAATACAGTACAATAATTCCTTTTTAGTAGTTTATACACAAAATAGCTTATTGACAACAATTTTTGGACCATCCAAATAAATAATTGTTTTGTGACAAAATAATCTCAAATCTTTCTGACCATGTTCTCTGACTCTTTGTCTTTTTGTCTTGTTGCCAATTCAAATGCACCCATAATATTTGTATAGTATAATTTCAAGTCAGAAAAGCAAAAAACTTTAAATGACTATCTCTTAAAAATGCAAATGAAAAAACTCTTGTGAACTACTTCTCAAGAACTCAAACAGAGTTTTTTAGTAAATAAATCAAACTTAAATTTTGTGAAACTCAATTTATAATCTTGCGAGCTAGAATTGTTTAATAAATTATATATATATAATAAATAATTATGTGTTATCATTATTTGCTACAGTTATTTATTATAGAAGCTTACAAATTACATGAAAAAATGGACACAAATGTCGTGTTGACAATCACTTCTCTTTGAATTGTAGTTGGAGTTGAGCTCGAATTCCTTATTCGTTCTAATTTCTGTCAAATCAAGTTCGAGTTTCATCATCAATAAAATCAAAATTTACATAAATAATAAAAAATATATTGATTCCGGTTCGACTCCAATTCAACTACGGTTAAACCTCTTGATTGATCTCTCCCCATCCGGATCAGGTACAAAAACGTTATGTAAAATCCTTTATACAATTTTAATACGATTCCTTCTTATCTTTTTCTTCAAGAATAAAAATTAAAGGATGGTGATTTTGAAATAAAAAATTTGTTCCAAGAGGTTACTTAATTACCTCAACATTAGGTACTATTATGGAGCTAGTATGATCAACTTTATGAATTAAACAAAAAGAAAAAAATTATCTGGATAATAAATTTTTTCTTTTTTAAAAATGATTGAAAATTTTATAATTGATAAGGTTGAATTAACCTAATTGAATAGTGAAAGTTGGAGAGACAGCAACCTTAATAGGAAAAATGGAACTTTCCTTCACGTGCATTCTTATTTGCACACATTTTGTTAGGACCAGTGGTTACTCATTTACCCATCTCCTCATGTGCAATTAAATATAATTAGGAATCAATCTATGTTGGTGTAAAAAGAAAATTAGCAATTGCCTGCAAGTAAATATCACTCATTAATCGATCCATTTTATTAAATTCACGTTTTTCCAGTTATGCAATGTAAATTTCTTGGCAAAAAAGAAAAGATAAACTTATTGGTGAAACATTAGTTTATTTTCTGTACCAAAAAAAATAAAAAAATAAATAGAAACATTAGTTTATTTTATTGTAATTTAATGATCACATATATAAAGACTAGTTTATGTCCACGTCAACTAGTTCCTTCTTTAGAACAGTTAAATGCAATTTATGTCAGAATTAGAAAATTTATAAAGATTTAACTATTAATCGTCTCTCAGATTTAAAGTCAATTAAAGGAGCCCTCTTAACTATCATGCCAATACGGTGTTGGTGAAACAGTATTATCATCGGATCAGAGACAAGCAGCTAGATAAAAAAACAAGACAAAACAGAAGCAAAACAAAAACAAAAGCTGAATATAACACTTAATTCCGTACCCCACGAACACATTTTCTTTAGGAACTAGGTCGTAAATACTTCCAGAGAATTTTGATAAATACCTGTTGCAATTTGCAACCAATTCGCAGAATATAGAGATTAGTGAAAGGAATATATACATGTTTGGCAGCCCATTCTCGAGTATAGAGGTATAGGAAATTCACAATTTCGGGATGATATTAAGTAGAAATATTTGAATGTACCAAAGAAAAACAGTAAAGATACTTGAAAGGAAATAAATTCAAGAACTTCAAAGAAATGAACCTGTTTAAGAGCCAAGATGAGCTGCAGTTTCGGTGAATTTTCAGGACAGCAGAGGCAAAAAGAACAGAAAAAATAGAGAGCAAACATTTTAAAATAATGATCTCCAGAGATATAATATGCTGAAATTCAAAACTATAACAGTGAAGCAGCAATTAGAAACTATAAGTGGGGCAATTAAGATTCTTGTTTAGAAACTATAAATTTGGCATTCTTGTATGCAACTAATAATTCTTCTGCATCATCTCCAAATCGTGAAATAAACTTCAAGAAACTCAGCTCTGTCATTGGCAACATAGAAATAAAACTAAGCTTCTTAACCTTATTCCCCAATAGCCTTTTTGACATTATCATTTGAAAAACCTTGTATCGAGGAACCACTCTGTCCTCCATGCTACACATCAGACATGAAGGTCTTTGAATCACGACTGATTTCGGCCATTTGACTGTATGCAAGTAGAACTCAATTCCAAATTTCAACTTAACCTCAGAGACCCGAAGCAAAGCCGGAGATCTTCTGAACATTTCCATGATCTCCTCTTTAGAAATCCCACAACTCTGAACCAACTCCAGCTTTCTCCTAATCGTTTCATTGGTCAAACAGAAGGTGGAATCTATAGCATGGACAAACATCTTCGATTTTAAAGAAAAACCCATATCTACAGCCCGTGAAACATAGTCTCTAACCTTGGATTCTTTCATAATAAACAGAGAAGGCTGCCTAACCATTAACATTGAAAGCTGAGAACCAACAATACCACAACTCTCCAAGAAAGCAACATTTCTAGCTAACCTCGAATCCGAGTATTTCCGAATTAACAAAGCACATCTGATCAAGGCTTGGATTAGATAATTATTGTTCTTATCATTGTATAGAACTTTCTTAAGAAATTCAATATTGGGTATCAACGTTTTCTCCAAACTATACGCCAAAACAACTGAACTCCAGCTAAGGAACTTACCCATATCAGAACCAACAATGCCCAGTTGTTGAAAGTACTCAATCTTCGGCCTGAGGTTCTTCTCGATATCAGCGAACAATATTTGGACACTTCCACGAACCACCGATTTAACATGAGATTCAGAAAGTCCAGCCTTTTGAAGAAAATAGATGACAGACTGGGGTTTTTCCAGGGATTTGAGTCGTGAAATACGATTTGAGATATAGATTGATTGTTTTTTGCTCAAATTGGTGCTGCTGAGGAGGTCATCAATGCCGAGAGTTCGATTTGAGGGTTGGGTCGGTGAAGAAATTGTAGAGAAGAGAGATAACAAGGATCTCTTTGAGTTAGAGGAAAGAATGAGGACTGATTTGAAAGAATGCATTTTTATGAAGGACTGTCACTGTCACTTAAGCAAAGAACACGGAATTTTCTTAACCCTAATGCCTAATTTTCTCTTCAATTTTACATCCAAGACGAAAAAACCAACAGAAAAATAGTGGAGCTTACCGAAGCGAAGCCTTGAATTGAAAAATTCAGAAACGAAGTGGGGGTGGGGTACAGCGATGACGGCCGCAAACGGTGCTGCTGCTAAGTTAGGAGCTCATCGTCATTTTCCCTCAGGCTCTCGATGGGCCCTTTCAGAAAATGGGCCTCCTAGTCGATTTTTCTTTTGGACACATTTTCTTTTGTTTTTCGTTATCTTTTTTTTGAGGAACTAGCCCACGTTGCTTTTTATTTCTGTTTAACGAAATAATATAAAATAACATTATAATTGTAGTATAAAATGATGAGAACAAGATAAGTTTTGGAAGAGATTGTTATTATTATTATTTTTTTTTAAATTTAAATAATTGATCAAATGAAGTTAACAATACGTTATTTTTTTGTTTATATTTAATTTTTTTCTTTCATTATATAAGAAAGTGAAGTGAGTAGTTTTTAATAAATGATGAAATTTTAATTTAAAAAAAGTCAAAATTTAGGAGGACATGATCCTCTCTTTTAGTATGTTATTTGTGTTAAAATTATATTGAAAAATTAGAGGACATTATAAGGGTGAGTGTAGATAAGAATAAGATGCGCATTGCTAAATAATATAATTTAAAATTTCTGTTTACTTTACTCTTTTCTTTGTTGGTTATGAATACAGTCATACAGATAGATAGACAGGGTATCCCACACTTTTTGGCTTGAAGTATTACACTCACATCATGAAAAAAATCTGTTTTGGATAAAAAATTAAAACATATTTTTCAAATGGACCACATTTCAAACTTATTTCAACAATGAGTCTGTTTAAGATTTTGTGAGTTAAACTTACAAAATTTAGCCCAGTCAATGTCCGCCTCAACATAAATGTGACAAACTTTTTTTGCAAGTCTGCCTTTTTTTACTTTGTTGTGTCTTGAAGACAGACAAGAATTTAGAAAAGGTTAACCGCAACATCTTTGACTGACTTCGTGACTTCAACACACAATATTTGACAACACCACTTTCCCTCCAGAATACTAATTGCATATGTATGGTTGATCATGCTGCAAAGTTGGAATTCACAAATATTTTTCCTTAAGGCGTCTTATGTATTATAATGAGCAGATGGAGTCAACTTAGGGATCATAGAACGAGCCATTTCTTTATTGTGGATGCTGATCAAAATGTTGTATCAATGACGACAACAAATTATCATTTTTGGATTTTCTGATATGGTCAAGAATTTTTGGGACTTCGCTTCAGACTTGCTTCCTGGACTTCTTGATTCCTTTTCTAGTAATCTGAAGATTTGGAATAATGATGTCTTTGGTAACATTTTTCTGAGAAAGAGAAGGATCCCGGCTAGGCTTAAGGGCATACAAAAAGCTCTTTCTTTGAACTCTAACCCTTATCTTTCTAATCTCGAATTGCAGTTGTCTACTAAATATAATGATATTCTTCTTCAGGAAGAAACTTTTTGGTTCCAAAAGTCTAGGGATAAGTGGGTGCAATTGGGTGATAGAAATTCTAAATACTTTCATACAAATGCTTTAATCAGAAGGAGAAGGAATAAAATCTTAAGTTTAAGAAATGATTCTGGTGTAGTGTTGCAGGATGCCGATACTCTTAAAGAGCTTGCTTCAAATTTTTTCAAGACTTTGTATACAATGGATAATATTGCTGTAGAGAGATTTTGGAAACCTGATCTTTCTTTTCCTTCTTTAAGTAAGGATGATTTGAGGCTTTTTGGTAAAGATGTTGGTATTCAAGATATTAGGAAAGCTCTTTTCTCTATTGGTTCTTTTAAAGCTCCTGGACCTGACGGATTCCAGAGTATATTTTTTCAAAATTCTGGTATGTCTTACAACCTCATGTTTGCAAAATGGCGCTAAATTTCTTTGACACTAGTATCATGCCTCCTAAGCTTAATGATACTTTGATCTCTTTGATTCCTAAAATTGGTATTCCTGAAACTATAAAACAGTTTAGACCAATTGGGCTCTGTAATGTCACTTATAAAATCATTTCTAAAATCTTAGTTAAAAAAATTAAGCCTCTATTAAATAAGTTGGTCTCTCCTATGCAAAGCAGCTTTATTCTAGGCAGACAAACCAGTGACAATATTGTTGTGGTGCAAGAAATTCTCCATTCTTTTAGACAAAGAAAGAGTAATCTTGGAGGATGTATTTGGAAGATAGATTTGAAAAAATATGGTCAAATGAGACTTTCTTAATAAGGTTCTAGTGGAAACGGGTCTTCCTTCTAAATGGATCTCTCTGATCATGACTTGTGTCTCCTCTGTTAGTATGACAGTTCTTTGGAATGGTGAAAAAACTTCTAGTTTCAAACCAGAAAGAAGGTTGAGACAGGGGGATCCTTTGTCCCCTTATCTTTTTGTTCTTTGCATGGAAAAGCTCAATCATATGATCCAGGACTTTGTTGAAAATTCTGAATGGACTCCAGTAAAAACCTCTAGAGCTGGGCCTACTATTTCACATTT
Source organism: Quillaja saponaria (assembly GCA_029379385.1). Lineage (NCBI taxonomy): Eukaryota > Viridiplantae > Streptophyta > Magnoliopsida > Fabales > Quillajaceae > Quillaja > Quillaja saponaria. The sequence goes on along the minus strand of CM055611.1, from coordinate 14,929,593 downwards.
ATTTTTTGTTGATGACTAACTTCTTTTTTCTAAAGCTTCTATTAATCAGCTTGCTGTAGTTTGGAGTTGTTTACAAAATTTCAGCAAATGGTCTGGTTTGAAAGTCAGTAATGATAAATCCAAGATTATGCTCTCAGCTAATACTCCTGCTTCCATAAAGCACTCTATTAAAAAACATGCCCTTATCTGTATCACTCAGGACTTGGGTAAATATCTAGGGTGTTCTCCTTATTCATTCTAGAATTTCTCAGAATACTTATCAAGAAATTTGTAGTAAGTTACAATCCAAACTTTCTGGTTAGAAGTTGTCCTCCTTGTCTTTGGTTGGTAGGGCTACTTTGATTCAAGCTTCTGCCTCTGCGATTCCTGTGTATACTATGCAAACTACAAAGCTTCCAGTTTCTGTCTGTAACTTCATTGATAAGGTTCAAAGGGATTTTTTTTTTTGGGGGACACAGTGGTTAATAAGAATGTGCATTTGGTGAATTAGGATAGGGTGTGCCTTCGTAAGATTCATGGAGGTTTAGGTCTGACAAAGGCTAATGATATGAATCTAGTTATGCTGGCTAAGTTAGGATGGAGGTTACATTGCAACCCTGAGGCCTTATAGTCTAAAGTTATTTCTTGTAAATATTTGAAAAAGGGAAGTATTCTTTCTGCTTTTGCTAAGTCTCACAATTCCTTCACTTGGAAAAGCATTGTGAAAGGTAAGGATATCATTTCTCAAGGAGCTTGTTGGAGGTTGGGAAATGGTTCTAGAATCAAATTTTGGTATGAGTATTGGTTAGACAATCTTGTCCTTGTTGAGGAGGCTTTATTGCCTATTCCTTCTGATATGCTTGACCTTAATGTAAGTTTTTACATTTGTGATTCTGCTTGGAATTTGAATTTGTTGCAAGGGTTCTTGTCTCAAGAAATTTTGAATAGACTTCTTGCTGTTAATATTCAGTTATCCAGCAAATTTGAAGATAAATTAATTTGGGGTTTGACCACTAATGGTCAATTCTCCACTGCTTTTGCTATATCCCTTCTTCTACCTGAGTCTCTTTCCCTTACTACAAACGTTATTTTTAAATTGTGCTGGAAATTACCTTCTATTCCTAGAGTTAAATACTTCATTTGGGTCATTTGTCAACAGAAGATTATGACTAAAAAAGCCAGATGGATTAGGCATTGTAGTAGTTCTATGAGCTGTGAATTATGTGGTTTCTTCTGTGAAGATTGTATTCATGCCATGAGGGATTGTCCTTATGCCCTTAATGTCTGGTCTTCTTTGGCGCCTATTGATTTATCTAATGGTTTCTTCACTGCTGATTTTGAAGATTGGCTTCACATGAACCTCAATTCTTCTATTGTTTTCTCTGAGGCTGGCATTCCTTGGCCTGTTATGTTTTCTGTTGTAGTTTGGAAAATCTGGAAATTGAGGTGTAAGAGGATCTTTGATGAAGAGTTTAGTTCCTCTCACAACCCCAAAGCTGTGTTAACCAAGTATGTGAAGGAGATTTGGGCTGCCTCTGTGTGTAATCAGGAACCTAGTAGAAAATCAGATTTGTTTTTTGCTTGGACTTTTCCTCCATTTGGCTAGGGTTAAAATTAATTGTGATGGTGCTGCTAAGTCCCAGGGTTGCCTTACCAGTTGTGGAGTTTTAATAAGAGGTGATGATGGAGAGTGGCTTGGTGGTTTTGCAGCTAACTTGGGAATGGGTTCTAACGTCTCTGCTGAATTATATGGCATCTTTCGTGGCCTTTATTTGGCTTGGGATCTTGGTTTTAAGTCTATCATTCTTGAGACTGATTCTCTCACAGCTGTAGAATTGCTTAATTCTGAATGTTCCCAGTTTCATCCTCTTCTTCACCTTATTCAGGGCTGTCAGGATCTTATCAATAGGTCCTGGAAGGTTAAACTTCAGCATATATACAGAGAATGTAATTTTGCTGCAAATTAGTTGGCCAACATGGGTGCTTCTTGTGAGTTGGGCCTGGAGGTTTTTCAAAGACCTCCCATGGGTTTGTCTGAGATTTTGAGGCAAAAGCTCATGGGTTTTGCTAGACCTATAAGTGTTTCTTGTTAGTTTTGGTTTTGGTTTGGGCTTTTGCCCAGTTTGTTACCAAAAAAATATATATATATATATATCATTTTTGGAGCTGGCTAGCTACTTCTACTGGGATTGTGATTATCATTGATAACTTCTCAACACACATGGATATATATCCCTTTAGAAACAGGACATGCTACATCTGAATTTTATCAAACCAAATAAAAGACCTTTGTCACCTATGACCCCAATTATCACATAAAAGTATGCTTTTGGCTGTAGCAGTTCGTAATCAGTATACTTTTGGCCATAACTTGTTTCTATTCAATGACTGTGTATATAATCTAATCCAAACTATCATGTAATATGGAGTTTTATGTTGTGCAGCTAATACCAAATGTGGTTTCCTACAAAAACTTGTATGTTTTTTATTTTATTTATTTTATGGTAATCATGTTATGCTATTAGAGGAAAGGAAGCTTTTCCTAGAAGAAAAGGGCCATAAACTGAATTCCATTAGGACAGCTGCCATCACTCAGTTTATAGCTCAAACTCTTGAAAACCAGTCCAAGGATTGAAAGAGGCACACATCTATTTAATTATTTGTTAATGCAGAGTGAAACATTGCAAGGAAGAGAAAGATCTTTTACATGAATTGATTTACAGCCAAGCGTGCATTCTTGTTCCATGATTTATGACAATTATGTATATATCAAATGGTCTAAACTCATGTAGCTTTCTCTTCACCAACACTAGAAAGATCTTTCACATTTTCTTCTACAAGGAGTTTGTAGGTGGAGAATAATTCTAGAGTATGCTCGGTGGTATCAAAAGCAATTGGTTTTGATCCAGTATAGATCCATGAATTCCTACCTAATTAAGCCTAACACCTACATTATCCACATTTGCATAAGCATTAAAAGAAATGGTGGCATATTGCTCGTTGATCTAACAAGAGCAAGCAGTCAAGTCTTACTTGGTGTTTTGAAAACACGAAGTAAGGCCAGCTCTGTCAGAAAAGTGACAAGAAGTGAAGCAAATAAAAGTTGATTGGGCTAGACTTTGTGGGTTCAACTCACGAAATTGTAATTGACAAGTAGTCCATTTTAAAAATATGTTTTAATCTCCACAGCACCTATGTAGGGGTTAAAATTTAGGATCCTTCCGAGAGTGTTTACGATTATTTGTAAGAATATAAATTTAGCACCAACTGTAGGTTGTAGTCAAGAAAATTCAAACTCTCAATCCTTTTGCGGAGCACTTCCTAAGCTCATTTATCACTAGATCAACCCAAGACTGCTTTACCCTTTTCTTTTGTTAGGAATTAGTATTGCTTTACTCTTTTTAGATTATAAATTTGATGATCATATGAACATCAATAAATTTAGTAATGGTGTAAAATCTCGTAATAACAAAAAATTCAAGAGTTTTATGTTTCGCTCATGAGAAATATCCTTGCAAAATTGATAACTAAATATTCAATCAATGATAATGCTTATGGATTTACTCATAATTGTACTATATTTATTTTTTCAATTCATTAACATGTAAAAAAAATTTATTTGCTTTACAAAATGTATATATATATATATATGTATACTTTTTTTGCATACTTTTTTTGCTGTACAAAATAATTTCTACTTTTTTTTAATAAATTAAATTCTTAAATTTGGATGGCATTAATTTGTTTATTCTTCACAAGATATACAATATAATTGGATAGCAAAACCGCCTTCAATCAGGGATCATAATTGCTGGAATTTTTTATTGAATTTTTGTTTTAGTTAGTTTTATTATTAGTTTATTTTTGGTGGGTAAGAAAAACACATTATAATATGATTGAGGTTTAAAAAAAAAAAAAAGATTTATCTTGATGGGAGCAACTAAATCTAATATATTATGATTGTAATAGGGTTTTCATAATATATATGAGGATGAGAGAGCACTAGTACCAAACCAGTTAATCACGTGAAAATCGCATTAACGCCATATAGTTGCATTGTTTTGACAAGAGATAATTCCTCGTCCCTCGTTCACCAAACTTGTAATAGAGATGGCAAGGGAGGGGCGAGGGACTCATTCACTCGCCTTTTCGAACACAATTTCAACTTTGCGTTTCATTAATTTAAATTTCAAGAGGCCAGTCGACGTTGATTGTCCGTCACATTCTTTTGAAGAAAACTATATCTGTCACGCCCCTAATTTCTAACATAATATTTGAAAAAGTGATCGGCCATAAGTTTCACTTGACATCATCAAATAAAAAATAAAATAAAACTGCAAGGCCTTTCAATAATTATACTTAAATCATCCTTAACAATATATAAGTCTTGATAACTGAAAATCTAACGCTTCACAAATTCTAAGAAATCACTCAATATTCATCAGGATTACATGTCTCATTCTTCTTTTTATTTGTACTAAAAATGCAGCATTTATTTGTAAACACAACGTCTAATATTCAAGAATATAAAGAAATTCAACAAGACAAATCCCAACTAATAAAAGAAGACAAATTGTGAACAAATATCCTCCCGCTCTCTCAAGCAATTTGAATAATAATAATTAATCATCATGTGTACACTTGATATATTTTTCACAACTTACTATATCATATGGTAAAAAGATTAATGTGTAAGCCATGGTATCTAACAGTCACAATTAGCCCTGTGATAAGACTCTACACATGTCACATTTAGCCTTGTGACTAGGCCACTCTTGTCATGTTTAACCCTATGACCGGGTCACTACCGTCATGTTTAACCTCATGACCAGGCCACTATCGCCATGTTTAGCCCATGACCGGGCCACTACCATCATGTTTACCTATTAGACTTCCTTGACTTACCACAGTAACTCTTACACATATTACTACCATGTATTAATAACACTTCATAGTCTCAATTAATATAACACTAGCAACAATCATCAATTCTCGGAACAACATAATAATTATCAAACTTCATCATATGTAATTCACAAGAGTTATGACAATAATACATCTTAAGAAAATACAACAATCTTAATTACAACGTTAGAGAGATAAGAATTACTTATAATTTGCTATCACGTAGATATCAATCGTACTCACATTCCACATATCACAATTCTTAATCATGTCCTATAAAATTTTATGTGTAAACATTATCAAAATAGTACATAAAAACATAATGTCATTATTTGTATTTAGTATGTTACTAATATTAACAACTGACATTATTCATAATAATATCATAGATATTATCATATCTTATCTCTTATACAAATAAGCCTATTTAATTTTCAGTTAAAAATACATTTATTTTTATCTAAAAGAAATATAATATAAATCAGCAATCAGATAGATATATTGTGCCTCTTAATTGAGGAGTTATATAACTTTTCAAATATTGTTCTTCTTTTTCTTATTCTAATAAAAATGTATGACAAAACTAAAAGAACATGGCATGAATATCAGATCTACTATGCAATCCACTGCACTAATTAGTGTTTCTAATTAATAAAATTCAACATGCAAGAACAATGCCAAAGCAAAAGTCTTTTAACACACGCAAATTCACAAACTCACATCCCAAGAGATTGAACACAGAGCAGTCGATCACTTGTTTCTCGCTAGACTGATTTGGGACCAAAAATTCACCAACATTAGTAAATTGAGCTTCAAATAAATAAAAAATGGAAGCAGCCGGAAAAATGGGAAGAGAAAGCTTAAGGAGAATCTAAAGGGATAAGATGGAATCTAAAAATAGAAAAGAAATTTTTCCTAACTTATTTCTAACTTGCACGCCTTTCCATATTAGACTACGCTTACCCACATTAAACAAAAGGCGTACAACTCCATGAAGAAATGCAAAGTACTTATGATTGTTTTGTTCTTAATTCTTATATATATAAATATGTATATTAAGTAACATGAGATGTCAGGGACTTTCAATGATAACCATATAAGACAAAACAACTTTCAATAATACATATTTAATTATAACAATAAGAGAAATGCATGAATTCTTAAAATCATAACAAGAATCAATAGGAATTTTAATATTTTTCTTTATATTTTTATTTTTGTGATTGACAAGAAAAACTTATTGTCTATCATAAGCAAATTCTTGATGGATCGAAAACGCTTTTTGGTTCTATGTTGTTTCCTTCTTTCACCAAAAGTTTTCAACCAATTGTCTTCCTCTTTTTTTAGCCGCCAGTTCTCCAGCTCTGACTCTTCCTAAAAAAAAAAACAAGAGAACAAATTTTTCTTTTTAGTCTTACTTTCTATATAACTCCTCTTTATTATTTAATCTTATTAATATATATCATTATGTTATTTTAAAACTCAACCTTATACAGATAACACATAATCTCTTATTTATAACCACCCAACCTTTTAATTTTGAATTTAAATTTATAACTACATCTTGTTACTATTATTTTATCTATTTATATATATATATTGTTTTTTTTTTTGGGTTGTTACAATATCGCTTTGCAATCTGCTTCACTTTCTCTCTCTCTCCTAGATCTCACCTTTTTCCTCTATGTCCATCCTCTCTGCATGGCTGTTCTCGACCATTGTGTCGTCGTCTACCACTGTCGTTGCTCCTGCAACCATCACCAATTGTCGTTCCAGTCACCACCTCCACTTCCCTTGATTAATTTTTGTTTTCACACAAGGTATTTTATTGTGGAATTTTGGCGTTTAGCATTTTTAAAATTTTGTAGTTTTGATTGTGCTTAATATAGATTTTGTGTTTGATTTTAGTTGATTGTTGGATTATTAGTGTTAATGTTTAAGTTGATTTTGTAAGATTTAGTTGTTTAAGGGTTTTTGGTTGGTGATTAATTATAATTGTGGTTATTTTGCATATGAAATTGAGAAATATAGTCATATATATGTATAATTGAATTATGAAGAATTAATTTCAAGAAGATATTATTTTTTGTGAATGTTCTTGGTTGGTAATTTTTGAAATTTGAGAATTATTATATGTTTGATAGTGATTTGGTATTAATATTTGATTTTATGTAATCTACATAGAAAAATAATAATTGAACTAGGTATGAAATAGGAAAAATAAAAAATGGGAGTGTGTGTGTGTTGTAGGTGAATTTTGGACGAGGAGAGTAGATAGTAATAAAGAAAAATTGAACTAGATATTCAATGAAAAAAATCAATGATTTATTGAATTTGAAAGTTGTGAATTTTAGACTAAATTATAGGTTAGTGAATATAAGTGTAGAAAATTGAGTCTAAAGATTTATTGAGATTGAAAATTATGTTTTGATAATTGAGCCAAAATATGAAGATTTAACTAAATTTGATTGACTTTTTTACTTTCGATTTTGAATATGCATTCATTAGTAAACTTTTATGAATCGTGAATTTTTTTTTTGTAAGAGTTTTGATGGTTCTATTGAATAGGCTCTTGTTGTAAAGTTTTGTCAATTGTATATTATTTGTTTTGCAAGGGTTTTAATGATTATTTCAAATCGGTCCTTGTTGAGTGAGTAGAAATGAGAGTATGAATATATTGTAGGTGAATTTCAGACTAAATTATAGGTTAGTGAATATGAGCGTATAAAATCGAGCCTAAAAATTTGTGTGAAGTTGAAAGTTGTGTTTTGAGCATTTAACTAAATTTGAGTTTTAAAATTAGTATGATAAGTTGGTGGGTCGCATTGAAATTAAGTTAGTAGTGAAGGAGTAAAAAACAATTTGAATATTAGAAGTTCATTGTTCCATTCCAAAATGGATGTCGTTGTTAAGTTTTGTGAATTATAGATTATTTGCTTTGGAAGGGTTTTGATGATTCTTTGAACCGCCTCTTGTTATTAGGTTTTGTGAATAATGATTATTTGTTTTGGAATGGTTTTGATGGTTCTTTTGAACCGGCCATTGTTGTTAGGTTTTGTGAATAGTGATTATTTGTTTTAGAAGGGTTTTGATGGTTCTTTTGAACCAACCCTTGTTGCTGTTACATAATGAATACATAAGCATGAAAATCTTAGAATCTCATTCAAGGATCGACAGGTATAAATGAATTTATGTGTTGATGTCATTTAATTTGGACTAATATTGAATTTATTTGCTATCGATCCTTGAATTGTCCAAGTTGAATAGTTTAAAAAAGCATAACATCATTCCACCTTGTGAGATGCTAAACTTTCAATTCATTTGTTTGAAATTTCAACAGTTTTCATTTTTTTTTTTTTGCTTTCTAGGTGACAGTCACAATGTGATCATGTATACATCATGTACTTAGGAGACCATAGGAAAATACTGACAAAAATAGAATGAATAGATTTATTAACTTACTGGAATAGGTGTGTCGCTTTCTTGAATATGATGAGATCTTACCTTTTAGGAAGATGAATGTGTTAGACATATCATTCTTAGATCACTCTTAATTATAGAAGGATTTAGGTATTTATAATTAATTATTAGTTTTTTTTAATTAGAAGAAAAATTCTACTAGATTGAAGTTTGATGTTTAATAGGAAGGATTCTGAAGGTTTTAAAACAAATAGTTTTAAGAACAGTGTCAAAGAGATCATAACATTTGCCATGGAAAATTGAAGAAGTATAATGAATGCAAATGAATTATTGTTGTTGTCCATTTACAGTTCGAAATAAAAACAAATGGTTGAGTCCATTTGAGATTTCAGGACATTTTTACAATAATGGGTTTGTGGAGGGTTACTCAAATTAGACATTGTATGGTGAAGAATTTTGGCCAGTTGGGGGTTCTAGTTCAACAATTGCTAATCTTCCTCTTCAAAATGTGAACCCATATGCAAACATGGTGATGGGGTTCCGTTTAGGCAGTCATCTTGATGATTATGATGTCATTGAATAAGAATCGAATGAATATGCTACTAAGTTTTATGATTTACTTAAGTCTGCTGACGAGCTATTGTGGAAAGGATGTGAACAATATTCGGCGTTGTCTGTAATTACTTATGATTAGATTAAAATCCAAGTCGAACATGACGGAGTACAATTATAATTGTATGATATTTATCTTTAAAACTATGTTTCCGAAATTAGAGAAGTTTCCAAACAATTATTACCAGTTAAGAAAAAATGTTATTGAACTTAGGGTTGGACCACTAGTAGATAGATATGTGTTCCAATAGTTGTCATTTGTACTATGGTCAGGAGGAATTTAGTGAGAAGATAGAGTTTCCTGTTTGTAAACACCCTTAGTAAAAGCAAAAGAAAGCACATTATTCTAAACAAAAGAATGTTCCACTCGGGTCTCTTCGTTATTTCCCAATTACCCCAAGATTTCAAAGACTTTACATGTCGTCTAAAACTCAAGACATGTGACATGGCACCATAAGGGCATTGAGTATAACTCACCCGACATATGCATAAGCATGGAAGCATTTTACTAATTCAAGTATCCCGACTTCATGTTTGTTTGTATTTGTTAGTCCATACAATTTTCCGCTCAACATGTGCATGAAACAAACTTTCATATTCCTAGCATTAGTTATTCCTGGTCCTAGATCCCCAAAAAATAACTTGGATGTTTACTTGAGATTGATAGTGGACGAGTTGATCACTTTGTGGACTAAAGATATGCATATGATAATCCGAATTTTTTTAATGAAAGCTACATGTTTGTGGATAATTAGTGATTTTCCTATTTTAGAAATGTTATCCGAGTGAATGTTATTAGAAATGTTTACTTGAGATTGTTAGTGGATGAGTTGAACGCTTTGTGGATTAAAGGTATGCACACAATAATTAGAATTTTCTTAATGAAAGTTACATGTTTATGGACAATTAGTGATTATATATTAGGAATGTTGTCAGGGTCGCATACCCTTGGAAGACTCACTTGTCCAATTTGTATAAGAAACAAAATCATTCATCTTGAAATATGATTATATGCAATTTTAGTTTGATAGTCATTGACAGTTCTTGCAAATGAATCATCGTTTTTGAAGGAACAAGAATGCTTTCAGAAAAAAGGTAAGTTGAGAAATCAAGACCTCCTCCACATTTGAGTATACAAAAGTGAAGGCACATGTGTTTAGACATAAACAAATCATCATTAGGAGGGATAAGTTGCATACATCTAATAATAATGTATGTTGAAAAAATGGTACGAATTAGAAAGATAAGAAAGTAGCATAGATGTTTGTTTTCCTAAATTGCACAGAGAACATATATTATGGTAATTTGTAAACAAATCAGTATACCTTTTTTCAACATACCTTTTTTTTTCCTTTTTTCTGAAGCAAGGTAAGAGAAGCTGATCCATTCACAAATTTCAACATACTTTTTTGGTAATTCAAAGACCATGGTTGGAGAAGTTGTTTTGTGTGCAAATTACCAAAAGGGCATTACATTTTACTATAGTAAAAATAAACAAATTTTTATTCAATTTTGATTTTAAATTTAAATTTATTTAATTTAATTTTAATTCTAATAAATAATATACTTAACTAATTAAATAATTTAGCAAAAAAATAAATAAAATTCAATAACATAAAATAAAATTCAATTACAAACTAAAAGATAAATAAAAATAAGAGAGCAATTGAAATAATGGTATTAATATGACTAGAAATGAGAGGGAAAAAAGAAAGGAAAAAAGGAGAATAACGGTCACATTTGAAGTGTTAATGAGATAAGGGTAAAATCATATAAAAAGGAAATTAAAAAAAAAACTCCTTAGGGTTACAAGTTGAAGGAATAAGGTTGAAATTTTTTAAAAGGGTAAAGGAAAAAAAGAAAAAAAAATCCTAATGATAATAAGTTAGAGGAACAAGGTTGACATTTTTTAGAAAGGTAAAGGGAAAAAAGAAAAAAAAAATCCTAAGGGTAACAAGTTGGAGGGATTAGGTTGAAATATTTTAAAAGGTCAAGGAAAAAAGGAAAAAAAATAATTTAATAGTAACAAGTTAAAGGGTTAAGGTTGTAATATTTTTAAAAGGTATAGGGGAAAAAAAATCCTAATGATAACAAGTTGGAGGGATATTGTGGGTATCGTAAAAGAAGTTGAAGCATTTAAATGGTAAAAGAAAGAGGGACAAAGTGGGAATTAAAAGGAAAAAGGAAGGACAAATTTGAAACAAAAGAAGGGTTGTGGCCTAAAAGCTTGGTAATTGGAGCTTCTTGTACATTGCAACAAAGGCCACATGGGTCATGGGGCAATGCAGCCTCAGCAGCTCACAGACCTTCACGTCTTATGTCTACCCAAAGGCTGCTATAGTTAAATGTGGCAGACTCAATCCACAACCAACAGTACGAACCGTGCAGCGATTCTAGAGGCGAGCTTACACGTTGGGGGCTCGCATATGATTTTTTGCCATTATAAAGCAGTGGCAAGTAGTTAATTTACCGTTGGCTGGGACATCATAAGAAGAAGCAAGCAAATAGGGAGCCTTGGATTAAAGGATCTCTATTTATTCAATTAAGCTTTTTTGATGAAGCTAGGATGAGGATTTCTCGTGGATAAGGATAGCTTGTGGACCAAGGTAATGTGGGCAAAGGACCTAGAAGACACAGATGCCTTCTAACCCCATTCTTCTAAGGTCTCGGATTCGAAACTCTGGAAAGCTTTGTGTGACATTTGGTCTGATATTCTTCATGGGACTAGAAGCATTATTAATGATGGTTGCCCGAAACTAGACCTCTCCTTGGCTGTCCGACTACTCATGGGGTGGGTCGAAATGAAAGCTTACTAATTAGGAATTTTGTTACTAAGGACGATGCTTGGGATTCATGGAAGCTTAAAGCGAAATGTACTGAGTGAAGTTTGTGAGAAATTTGAAGTGCTTTTGCCACCCTCAAATGAGCCCAGTAGCGATATAATTGCTAGGGGCTTTTCTAAGAATGGTAACTACTTTACGAACTCGGCTTATCAATTACTTATAAACAATTATGTGCAGGAGGAAGGTAAGATATGGAAGGCTATTTGGAGTTGGGAGGGTCCTTTTACAGTAAAAAATTTTCCCTAGAAGGTAGCTCAAAATGGGTTACTGACTAATGATAGACGGGCTAGCAGGCTAGATGGAGTCTCTTCAATTTGTAGAGGTTGAGCCATGCAAAACGAAATAGTCTTGCATGCTTCCAGGGACTGTCTGAGAGTTAAACACTATTGGATGTCCGTAATCAAAGGTCTATTGGATTCCCAATTCTTTACCCCTGGCCTTCAAGATTGGATAGCATAATCTGTGCTCTTCAAAGATATTGCATGGCAGTAGTTGGGCAACACTTTTTGGCATCAATATCTGGATAGTTTGAAAGTGGCAGAATTGCTCTTTATTGTAATCAAATTTTCAATATCCCGTGAATCCAGAACCTTTGAACTGTAGGTATATGTATGAATAGTATATGGCTCCTACAACTCTAGGTTAGCTGCTCTTAATACTCATAAAACAGTTATGACAGACACTTGAATAGCTCCACCTCTGGGTTGGATAATGGTTAATATTGATGGGGCAGCTTGAGGAAATCCTGGGAAAGCTAGTCCTGCAATGGTCATTAGGGATAGTAAAGGACAATGGCAAATAAGATTTGGTAAAAAACTTGGTTAGTGTTATTCTATTAGAGTTGAACTTTGGGCTCTGAGGCTAGAACTTCTAGCTGCTTGGAACAGAGGTGACAAGAAGGTTATAGTTGAAACTGATTCTTAAGTGGTGATCTCACTAGTTACTATGGATTCTAACAACTTAAATGCTCATCTGCTTCTTATTACACATATTAAAAAGATTTTTTCGAGAGAGTAGGAAATAAGTCTTGGGCATGATTTTCGAGAGGTGAATTAGGTAGTAGATAAACTAGCGCACATGATGTTGGATAGTCCGATTGATCATTGTGAATGGTTGCAGCCGTCCTCGGTTATACTTCCTTTTCTTGATGAGGATAGCTTAGAAATTACTTGAAAGCATAGAGTAGCCTTGTCTTCATTGTAGTTTCCTTTGCTTTTCCATTTTACGGAAAAAAAAAAAGGTAGTTTATCTACAATAGTTATTTAGTAGTTATTTATATGTATAATTAATTCTTAATTAAACTTTTATCTTGTAACAAATAAAAAAGATAAGTTCAACCAGTTTTATTCAGGGAGGTGTACGAGAACAACCATAAAAATAAGACAAATGTAAACTTTTAGAACTTCATTTTTGTTGTTTATACAAATATCTAATTTTTTATTTGTAAATTTTAGGATACTTATATCCAAATTGTCTAGGAGATGCACAGTGATGATCCCTCGGCCTAACTGGTGATAAATCAAGAGGTGTGGTTGAGCAATTTAGGTGGCCCATCGAAAAAGGGGCATACACCTGGATTCTGTCCAGCTCTAGATCATTGCTCTACGTAAAGCTCCTCGGTTGCCAGTTGGGCAGGTGGTGTTTCTACGTTCACCTCTTCATTTATTTCAAGAGATGTTAATCTAAAAAATGCAGTTAAGAAGGTGTTGATGACAGTTAGGGTGCAGAATGCGTTAGCATCATATGGGACGGCTAACACAATCCAACCACCCAAGTTCTAAGAGTTGTCACGGAGGCACTTCGAGAGATGCAGGAAGCCATGAACCTATATGGTATAGTTCCTCCTACCATTGCCACTCCTCAGACACATGCAAGTTTCTTTTCTAATTCTAAGTTATTTCCATTTTATAAACGCATGCATTATAAAGGCGAGTCCTAACTTAGTATGTGTGTATATATATATATATATATTCAATATGATGGTTGTCGTTATAGAGCGATCATGATGAGGATGATGGGGGATGATAACAACAAGGAGAATTTAGGTTGTTATTAATTATTAGGCTTTATCATTTTATTTTTTTTACAGTTATACAACAAGTTTGTTTTTTATATTGTCTTGTAATTGATATTTGCAAGGTGTACATATTCAACAAGGTTACTTTTTTCATATGTTTTAAATGTTTTATAAAAATTTGAATTTGTGAAGTATGTGAGGTGTTTGTAGTGCTGTTGAGGGTTTAGGGAGGGTTAAGGGATATTTATGAAATGATTTTGAATTTATTTAAGCATGCTATATGGTAAAATGAGGGATGGGCAATGCTATATGGTAAAATAATTGAATTGACATTGACATTGCCAAAAATATCTAGAATGACAAGTGAAGCCTGAATGTTAGTTTGGCTAGGGATGGGCAAGCAAAAGGCAAGAGCCTTCATAAAAACAAAACCAGTATGAAGAGCATTTAGCGCCGAAATGGCTAGAGAAATCAAGATATGAAAACCCAAGAACACAAATAATTAGAGGCAATGCGATGATTTGGCGAGTGAATTAGTAAGGGATGAAGATGAAGTATTGTACCCCTCACTGGGGCGATGCATTAGCGAAGGAGTTGAGTCCCTCACTATCCTTGCAAGGAACTAGCGTGGAATATTTTTATTCCCCTATATTTAACACCTAATTTTAACGAGGTAGGTGTTTTCTCTCCAATATTTTTGCCATTCCCTCGCCAACAATGTTCAACAAAATTGATGAGGGAAAGACAATGAAAATACTCCATCACTTATTTGCGTTTTCTTTTTTTATAGTGGATAGCTAATTTTTTTAGACATCCTATATGATAAAAGTGTGAGATCTATGAGAGATTGGTAGAGATATATGGAGAGCTATGAGATCACCATGTGTAAGGTGGTACTCTTTCTATATAATATTTCTTGAAATAATGGAATTCTCTTATCATCCTGTGGATGTAGGCAAGGGGTGTCGAACCATATTATATCTTATTTTTGTTCTCTGTCTCTCTACTATATTTTAAGTTAATATGTCTTTTGCTATTTTTGATCTATCTCATTAAAGTATTAAGGGGAATTTTGTATAATTACCAATAAGTGGTATCTTAGTCTTGTTCAATTGGCACATGGATGGTGCCCGAGTGAATTTTAATGATGGTGGAGCTATTGTAAAATTACAAAGGAGTTGAAAAGAAAAAAAAAGAGTTGTAGATAATTTGTTTAGAATGAAGAGAAGGAAGAAAAAGAAGAAAATAGTTTATTAACAATGAAGAAAAAGAAGAAGCTGTGTTTTACATGATGTGTTGGAAATAAAATTTTATAATTTTGTGGAAGATGAGGGTTTGTAGTTTAGTGGAAGATGGAGTTTTGAAGTTTTGTGGATGATAGAGTTTTGTAATTTTGAGTGTGGTCATTGCACCAAGAAATGGGCGTAAGAGGCATAAGAGTACGTTTTAAGTCGGTGGGTGTTTGGAAATTTTTGTAATAGTTACAAGTTGAGAGAATGTAAGTCTCCTAATGTGCTAGTGAAATTTGTTCATGGAGTATGGTTGTAAAAAATAAGCAAGCCAAGGGAAATTTTTGTTGAGTTGTTGGAGTTGTTCAATGGAAAGAATAACTTCAGTTTTTCTCACAAACCTAACCTAGTGATGAGACAATGTAGAAATGACTCATCAATGTTGACATCTGAGGGGGAGTTGATAAGATGCTCCATACGTGTGTATTATTGTTGTGAGATATCAAGGGTATTGTTCATTAGTGAATAGATAGAGACTTTCGATGAATAAGGCTTGTATCAAATTTTGCTACTTAACTACAAGAAATTACATTATTAAAGATGATAAAAGTGTTGTCTCTAAAGGGAAATTTTCGTTTGGGACCAAATTTTAGTTTTTGTTAGTTTATTCTTGGCTGACAAGAAAAACTAATTATAATATGATTAGGATTTCCTAAACTAGATTTACCTTGGTGGGAGCAAGTAAATCTAAAAGATTGTGATTGTAATAGAGTTTCTATAAAGTGAAGAAAATTTTGCTTTGTGGACAAGTACTCCAATATAGTATAAATATGTGGGCTTGTCAAAGTTGTAAGGTATTAGAGTAAGAGAGTGCTAATATTTGTGAAATTGCTTCTTAGGGAGGGATGTGACATCCATAAGATATTGGTAAAGATATAGGAAGAATTTTTGAGAACATTATCTATAGGGTGTTCTATTTCTATGTAATTTTTTTTTTGATATAATGAAATTCTCTTCTCATCTGTGTATGTAGTCAAAGGGTGCTGAACCACATTATATTGTGTTTATGTTCTTTCTCCTCTTTTTTTTTCCCACTATATTTTAAGTGGATATGTCCTTTGATATTTTTGCTACATCCTGGTGATGTTTGAAGAGAGATTTCATATAATTCCTAACACGTACCTAGGTAGTCTTGAGGATGTAAGGCTTACTGCATGTACTTGAAACTCAAAGACCAATGCAGACTAGAGAGTTATTCCACCAAACTACATTTAGCTTTCACTTGAAAGTTACGAAGAATTCCTTAAAAAATTTGCAAAAGCGCTAAGTGAATCATAGCCTACAACATTATGTGGCATAGAACTATATGGTGGAATACTCATAAGGAATGCTAATGAATTAAGTACTTGTTTCTACAAGAGGGTGTCATAGACTTTGATAATACTTATTATTGTTTATATATATATATATATACAAAATGCCACTTATAATTATTGTAGTAGAGACCATTTCACTAGCCCATTTGATGGGAGTATTTAAGAGTTACAAAATGGAAGGAGTTCTTCAAGGTAATAGATGTGTTCAGCTTGTCAAGATTTTCTGTTAGTTGTTAAAAAGTTTGTGTTCAAGTGAATTCTCAAATTTCAATTCAATTACAATGAATCAGTTCAGCTCTTATTAATATATCCAAATAATAATTTTACACTACTAATCCTAGCTTCTACTTGGATGATCATAATGTTATATTGTTCATTATGTGAGTCAAGAAAAAAAAACATATATATATCAGCACTAATAAATATTGAACATCTTGAGCTGTTAGCTACAAATAACTCTAATATGTTTAAAAAAATAATACAAAAAATGTTCTTAATATGGATATCCATCCTCTCGAAAGAAGTAGAAAGAAATAATAAATCCTAAATTCATGTGAAAGTGATTTTTTCTTATACATGCGAAAGTAAATGTAGTGCATATTTTTCATGTTAACTAGGGAGATACCCGTGCCAATGGCACGGGATGCTAATTAGTAATGAATATGGTAATAATAATATTATTTTTTTGGACAGTACACATAATATTACAAAAATTTATTGTTAATTTTTGAGAAATTGTTAAGATATGAATTTGTTGAGTTTTAGAATTGTTTAGCAGATGACACATTTTAATGAATGAATATCTTAATATTTCACTTAATAATAATAGTGTAAATGTTAGTCTAGGAGCTCAATTTGTTTTGTGTAGTTGATTTAAAGTTTAAGAATTTGAATACATAAACAGCAACTATTTAAATGATCAGTTTATTCTTCAAGATTTTTTTTTCTTGCATTTCTCAACTATATTATTTTATTGTTGTTGTACTTTTATTGTTCTTTAACTTTAATATTTGGTTATCAAGAAAATAAGGAAGTTTTCAATTTAGTGCAAGAGTATGACACTTTTTTTAAGCAATTAATATGTACTATTGAAAAGTAATAAAATTTCATGTTCATGCGTTTCTTAATGCACTACCAATTGTCAATATTAAATTCACTGTCATTCTCATCAAGTACATATAGTAAATGTAGTGTTTTTGCTATACTTTCTTAAGAAGAAATTATTTTAGCAAGTTGAACCATCTTTGTTGGAGTACTGTATTTTGCTTCCTTAGATCCTTCAATTTTGGCTGGATATTGAAAAATATTTGTTCTTTGCACAAGCAATACTATTGCATTTAGATTATTGCTAACGCATTAAAGTATCTTGGTTTCATCTATGAAAAAGAATGTTTAAGTAATTGTGCAAGACATCAAGACATAAATCACATATATATTGATGGACATATTACATCCATCCTACATAGAAGAATAAATTTATAGAAAATATGGCTAGATAGACATTAAAGTAGAAATTACTGTTATAAAGCAATATAGTGATGGATAGATATACTTTCATCTTGCATTAATAAAATACATATTACATAACAAAATGCCAACTATGCTCCGAAAGGAAGATTTTTTCATTATCTACTAATGTTTCATGAAGCAAGTTGTAAGTAGGGCAAAATAATCTTACACAGAGCCATGTTTAACATTGTTTTTTGTGGCCTCTAACCATAAACACAAAAAGCAGAAGCTATAATAGGATAACTTGGTCCACACTTGCCAAGTTCAAAAAACATACAACTTTAATAGTAATAAGATAACTATTTCTCCATTTTAACATGAACATCATGCACAGACATGATATTGAAACGATCCTCATCTTCATTCTGTACTTGTAGTTGGTATTTCATTCAAACAAATGAGGAAATATTTCTCTGTTTGAAGCTGACCAACATTGGCCAAATTGCACATTCCTTCCTATAGTTAAATCACAATATAAACATGTCAGATTCAATTATGTTACCAATGAAATCTCTGAACTTTCCTCAATATGCATTATTCTAAAAGTTTGAGATTCACCTCATTGGTGTTTTCCATAAGGGTTTCAGCAGTGCAGTTAATGAGTTTTTCAACATGCTCACCAAAGGTTATTGCTTTTAATGATCCAGAATTGTCATGAAGGTTCATTTCAATTCGCAATCTATGTTTTATTTTCATAAGAAATTCTGTAAGTATATTTGTGGCTGTCAATTGAAATAGGTATATATAATGATTGCTAGAAGTTTTACCTTGGTTTCGCTGATACATCTTTTTTGCAGAATAGGCATTGGAATGGTTGGTTGAATTCTGCCCGTGTTCTTGTGGCAGCTAGAACACGCCATGTACCAGAACTGTTGGTTTAGTTTTGTTATTTATACCCTAGCTTTTGCCCAATATCTTGGAAGCTGCATGTTACAACTTGAATGGGTTAATTTTTATTTGTTTAGGCATTAATGTGGTGATAACTTGTGCATGAATTAGAAGTTGAACCTTTTCAGTAGGTTGGCTGATGATAGCAATTGGTGAAGCTGTTTGTGGAGATGGCTCCATGGATGAGGAAGCCAAGGATAAATGAGGATCATTGGTGACCAACAAATTCAGCACTTCTTCTTTGTGTTCAATCAACCTGCATAAAGAAAATACATTTTAATGTCTACAATGCATAGTCTTGCAATCCAAAATGATTTTAAAAAGTTGAAGATGAAAAGCTCACCAATTTGCTAAATCCACAGCTTCAGGAATGTCAGGATTCAAGGCAAATAATGATGAGGCTTTAGTTGTCAATGAAATTCCTATATCACATTTATAAGACCATGTATTAGTGTGGATGTACATAATAACTATGTTAGTAGAGGAATTTGTATGGAATTTGTCATATTTACCCTTGTATGAAACAACTTTCAGACGTGTACCAAGAATGATTAGCATAGAATCTATTTTGTCCACTATTAATGATGCTTCGTTGTTCACAAATTGATCCCACATAGTCAGAACTACTGGTGTTAAGCTGTGGGTTTAAAAATTTAACAGGAAAATTGTAGGTTAATGCAATAAAGCTGTTGAATTTGGTTTTGTCAAAGAACTTATACATGTAGTTAGAAAGCAACACACCTTTTATCAGTAACAATAAACTCTTGGACATCAGATGCACCAATCCTTGTTTGTTGCATTCTTGAAGGCATAGCTTTAATAACAATTGCTACCATATCTGTAATATATGAAAACATTTATGTATAGACAACCATGTAAAATCTGATTTTGTTAGTTTGGTTTAGTGTTTTTACCTATTTGAGATGATAAGTCAACATGCTTTCCAAATTGATCAAAAGGAGTGAAAGTGTGAAGATTTGGTGTTGGGAATTCCTCATCACTTGGAAGTTGTTCTATATAGGTGCGAGAAGAGAGTTTCCATTAGAATTGGCTTGACACAAGACAATATTGAGGCTCAATTGTACTGACTATGGCTCCTGCAATGTTGTAGTAGTTAATGTAGGACAATGTGGTGCCAAACAGATCAATTTCTACTCTAAAAATAGATGCTTGCACTTTAGTTCCCTAGTTAATTAGAAGAAGAAGGGAAAAAAAAAGGAATAGTTAGAATAATACATGGTATGTTTCTAGGTAGTGTCTGAAAACACTTGTATTTTGATTGAGGCAGTTTAAGTTATACCTCTTTATCAATTAAAACAGTCCTTTGATATTTTTAGGGGCTGCTCATGGAGGTGCGAGGCAACAGCTTCTCAATAACTCTAACTTTAGCTGTCCAGTTTTTTGGTTGTGGTGTGATTTCACTGATGAGGAGTGTTTGTCTAGTCATTTTCTGTATCAAATATATGTAACATATGATCAGCAACAGGTTAAAAACATAAGAACTGAAATCACAGAGAAGAAGAGAGATAACCTTAGAAAGCACTGGTTTGCTACTGACTTTAAAGTGTAAAGTTGCTCAATAAAAGAATGCAAGTGAAACCTTTTTTTTATACCTACAGCTCTGAAGTTAAGGATATATGACCATTAAGATTGAGTGTGTACCATGCACTTTAAAGTTAAAAATTATTTTAAGAGTTATGATTGATCTTAGAGCTTCTTTTAATAATGTCACTGAACAGAATTATTGAGCCTTATTTGAGCAAGTGTTTAATGCCAGAAAGAAAAAGAACGACAGAGTGAGGTAAAGTTATTGGAGAAACTGTATAAGCATTGTGTTGGTCAACTGCAATAATGTTGAAGGATAATAAAGGATGTGACAGAATCTTTTAGAGTATTTTCTGGGTAAAAGTAATAGATTTCAAGTACAAAAAAGGATGTGATAGAAGATTTTGGAGTATTTCTTGGTAATGGTAGACATGGCTATAAGAATATATATATAGGTTTTGTCAGGCTACACTCAATCAGCATTTATATTCACCTTGTATTGATGTCTCTCAATTTAGTATGCAGTAGGCATATTTGCAAAATCAGAGATGTCAAAGAAGGCAAATCTAAATTTAGTATGCAACTGACAGATTTGCATTGATTTCTTACATTTGATTTTGTTATTATTAATTTTTTTAGTAAAAACAAAATCTTAATAGGTAAAACTTCAATTGCAGCTTTGCATACTAATATGACTAATCATGAGCCACATTGTAAAGTACTATTAACACCCTACGTTTTAGCTAAAAGTGTACTTTCATAGTTATCACCTAAAGAAGAAACCAAAAAATACACTATGAAAATTGGAATAAAATATATCTTTACGCATTATTTAGGTTTGGATGCTTTATTTGAATGTAATTTCTGCTATCTAAGCAATTGAGGACATTAATGGGTTATGTAAGTTTCACATATCATTATCATATTGTTACCTTTGTCTAAAAGTTAAAAATCATAATTAGAAAATTAAGATATAATTTAGTTCATGAAGAGGACATGCATAACAGTTCTATTGAATTGAAACTATTGAAAGTAAAAGGTTCAGCATGTGTTAGGACACATAGTTTAAAAAGGTTCAGCATGTGTTAGGATACATAGTTTAATAACCTTGAAAAAGACTTTGGTCAAATCATTTAACTCACATTTTAAGTTTAAAAAAATCTTTGTTGCTGAATTTTATAGTAGGAATTCTAGTGCTGATCATAACTTCACTAAAGTTTAAACAGTTATGTGTATAAACATAGTAATGTGGAACTCTTCATCTTCTACTTTTTTGTGACTTTTTGATATTGTAAATCAGGTGCAGTGAATGAATATTCATCATATGGCTTGGTGTGCTGATAGATGTTGTTTTCTGTGCTTTTATTATCAGGCTCATGTTGATCATCAGATTCATGTTCATAATCAGTTTCATACCTTGCGCAAAGCAGTAGCATGCTCCCCACGGGTGAAGCTGGAAGCAACAGCAATGGTCCATGGGAATCTTGTGAAAATGATATAAAGCCATGCTCTTCTGTATGTCCTTTGTAAATTAAACACTGCATTGAAATTACAACTCCTATATTCATAAAATGCTAATCTTTAAGATAAAGATGGAAACCTAGGAGATAAAGAATAATGTAATAATAAAAAGAAGGGACCTGTCTTCAAGGCTGGTCGCTAGCAGTAATGAGCTTGCAAGAATCAAGGATCATGATCTACTATGTTGGATTTGGAACTAAAATGGTGTGTAGTGCCTAAGTGTCTGCCTCTGCTATTGAAAGTAAAAGTTTCAGCATGTGTTAGGATGCACAGATTAATAACCTTGAAAGAGACTTTGTTCAAATCATTTAACTTTCATTTTGGGTTTAAAAAAATCTTTGTTGCTGAATTTTAGAGAAGGAATTCTAGTGCTGATCATAACTTCACTAAAGTTTAAACAGTTATGTGTATAAACATAGTAATGTGGAACTCTTCATCTTCTACTTTTTTGTGACTTTTTGATATTGTAAATCAGGTGCAGTGAATGAATATTCATCATATGGCTTGGTGTGCTGATAGATGTTGTTTTTCAGTGCTTTCATTATCAGGCTTATGTTGATCATCAGATTCATGTTCATAATTAAGTTTCATACCTTGCGCAAAGCAGTAGCATGCTCCCCACGGGTGAAGCTGGAAGCAACAGCAGTGGTCAAGGGAATCTTGTGAAAATGATATAAAGCCATGCTCTTCTGTATGTCTTCTGTAAATTAAACACTGCATTGAAATTACAACTCCTATATTCATAAAATGCTAATCTTTAAGATAAAGATGTAAACCTAGGAGATAAAGAATAATGTAATAATAAAAAGAAGGGACCTGTCTTCAAGGCTGGTCGCTAGCGGTAATGAGCTTGCGAGAATCAAGGATCATGATCTACTATGTTGGATTTGGAACTAAAATGGTGTGTACTGCCTAAGTGTCTGCCTCTGCTATTGAAAGTAAAAGTTTCAGCATGTGTTAAGATACACAGTTTAATAACATTGAAAGAGACTTTGTTCAAATCATTTAACTCGCATTTTTAGTTTAAAAAAATCTTTGTTGCTGAATTTTAGAGTAGGCATTCTAGTGCTGATCATAACTTCTCTAAAGTTTAGACAGTTATGTGTATAAACATAGTAATGTGGGACTCTTCATCTTCTACTTTTTTGTGACTTTTTGATATTATAACTCAGGTGCAGTGAATGAATATTCATCATATGGCTTGGTGTGCTGATAGATGTTGTTTTCCGTGCTTTCAATATCAGGCTTATGTTGATCATCAGATTCATGTTCATAATCAGTTTCATACCTTGCGCAAAGCAGTAGCATGCTCCCCACGGGTGAAGCTGGAAGCAACAGCAGTGGTTAAGGGAATCTTGTGAAAATGATATAAAGCCATGCTCTTCTGTATGTCCTCTGTAAATTAAACACTGCATTGAAATTACAACTCCTATATTCATAAAATGCTAATCTTTAAGATAAAGATAGAAACCTAGAAGATAAAGAATAATGTAATAATAAAAAGAAGGGACCTGTCTTCAAGGCTGGTCGCTAGCGGTAATGAGCTTGCGAGAATCAAGGATCATGATCTACTATGTTGGATTTGGAACTAAAATGGTGTGTACTGCCTAAGTGTCTGCCTCTGATATTGAAAGTAAAAGTTTCAGCATGTGTTAGGATACACAGTTTAATAACCTTGAAAGAGACTTTGTTCAAATCATTTAACTCGCATTTTTAGTTTAAAAAAATCTTTGTTGCTGAATTTTAGAGTAGGAATTCTAGTGCTGATCATAACTTCTCTAAAGTTTAAACAGTTATGTGTATAAACATAGTAATGTGGGAACTCTTCATCTTCTACTTTTTTGTGACTTTTTGATATTGTAACTCAGGTGCAGTGAATGAATATTCATCATATGGCTTGGTGTGCTGATAGATGTTGTTTTCCGTGCTTTCATTATCAGGCTTATGTTGATCATTAGATTCATGTTCATAATCAGTTTCATACCTTGCGCAAAGCAGTAGCATGCTCCCCACGGGTGAAGCTGGAAGCAACAGCAGTGGTCAAGGGGAATCTTGTGAAAATGATATAAAGCCATGCTCTTCTGTATGTCCTCTGTAAATTAAACACTGCATTGAAATTACAACTCCTATATTCATAAAATGCTAATCTTTAAGATAAAGATAGAAACCTAGAAGATAAAGAATAATGTAATAATAAAAAGAAGGGACCTGTCTTCAAGGCTGGTCGCTAGTGGTAATGAGCTTGCGAGAATCAAGGATCATGATCTACTATGTTGGATTTGGAACTAAAATGGTGTGTACTGCCTAAGTGTCTGCCTCTGATATTGAAAGTAAAAGTTTCAGCATGTGTTAGGATACAGTTTAATAACCTTGAAAGAGACTTTGTTCAAATCATTTAACTCGCATTTTTAGTTTAAAAAAAAAAATTTTGCTGAATTTTAGAGTAGGAATTCTAGTGCTGATCATAACTTCTCTAAAGTTTAGACAGTTATGTGTATAAACATAGTAATGTGGGACTCTTCATCTTCTACTTTTTTGTGACTTTTTGATATTGTAACTCAGGTGCAGTGAATGAATATTCATCATATGGCTTGGTGTGCTGATAGATGTTATTTTTCATGCTTTCATTATCAGGCTTATGTTGATCATCAGATTCATGTTCATAATCAGTTTCATACCTTGCGCAAAGCAGTAGCATGCTCCCCACGGGTGAAGCTGGAAGCAACAGCAGTGGTCAAGGGAATCTTGTGAAAATGATATAAAGCCATGCTCTTCTGTATGTCCTCTGTAAATTAAACACTGCATTGAAATTACAACTCTTATATTCATAAAATGCTAATCTTTAAGATAAAGATAGAACCCTAGAAGATAAAGAATAATGTAATAATAAAAAGAAGGGACCTGTCTTCAAGGCTGGTCCGCTAGCAGTCATGAGCTTGCGAGAATCAAGGATCATGATCTACTATGTTGGATTTGGAACTAAAATGGTGTGTACTGCCTAAGTGTCTACCTCTGCTATTGAAATGAGGACACAATAACATCATTTATTGTTCTTAAATTCTCAAAAGAGGTAGGACCCTTAACATGATTTAGCAACAATCGAAGGTAATACCGCTTACCTTCAGTAGGGCTTGCTGTGACTATTCTACCAATAACCTTGCCTTGCTTTCGCGGACTCCAAAACTTTCCTTGTTTATTCCAAACAAAATATTCTGGGAATTCGCTATACAGATAACAACATTGACGAAAGTAACTCTTGTTCGCCTCAAAGAATTCAGTCAACATTGTTTTTTTGAAATAATCGCTCGTCAATAAATAGCTTAAATCATCATCAGGCCTATATAATACAGCATGTTGATATGGCAGATGTAATTGCAAACTTAACACAGAAGGGCTTGCCTCGTTCATATCAAATCCATAAATTCTTCACATTGCTTCTTGTGGGGACACCTAATGACTTATACGAAAATTTTCTATCTCATCAATGGTTTCTGTTGATTGTACATCATTTATTTGAAAAGAAATCCTATCGTGTCCCTTATATATGTATTTGTTAAGATATTTAACAGCTTTAATAGTTGAGCAAATCTCAACATTGGTATGGCAATCATATTTGGCAAGCAAGTATGCATTATAAGGAACCACCTATCGATTATCAATCATATAACCTCGGACCTTAACCATTTCACCAGTGTCCCTATGTCTCTAAATGGGATATGAATCTGATCCATGGACGCTAGCCGAGCAAAATTGCTTAGGGTAATGACTTTTACATCTAGAAGATTTAATCATGCACGGACTGGTTGCATTAAGTGGCCCACATGGACCGTGGATCTTATACTTCAACACCATTTTGCGCAAATGAGGATTTTCAGACTCAATAGGTGTCTCAGCAGCGAAAAAATCATCATAATTATCTGGATTAATAATCTTTGACTTATTCTTCATGATCAGCAGAAAATGCACATGTGGAAGTCCTCTTTTTTGAAACTCAATAACATAGACATAGGTAGCAACGTGACCCAAAACATGCTTTTTGAGAAGGTCATCTCCCAAACTGCCTAACTTAGCTTTGAAGATGCGAGCAATCAGATCAGGTCGATTTTGTGCTTCCTCATGAGGTTGAAGCTCCTTTTTCAATTCTGCCCAAGAGGGATTGCAAGTCATAGTCAGAAAAAAAAAATGGTTTTCCAAACTTTCGGACCAAAGTCATTGCATCAATGTATCTACGCCGCATATCATTTTGCCCTCCAATGAAAGACGAAGGCAAAATAATCCTCTTCCCAACGTGTTTGCCAAGTTGTTGTCCAGTTGCAACACTATCAACAATTCCTTGATATAACTTAGATCTGATTTGCTCTTGATTTAGCTTAAAAAAATAAAGTCTCGTGCTCTCCAATTTAACATACATATCCACAACGTACTGTTGCAGCAGCCTACCAGCATGTAAGAGGATTGATGGCTGAGAAAGTCGTATTTGGAGCTTATAGCAATAATATTCTCTACACGATACTTTTGTTCTTTTTTTTCCAGAATTTAGAACTAAAACAAAAGAAAATTGAATTCAGCAATGATGAAAAAGTAACATAAAATTGACCATGAAAAAAAAAATACATAATGTAAAACATACTTTCTATCTCCTTATCAAGAAGGTCCTCAATAGAAGGGAATGAAGTAGGATCAATCAACAATTGTCCATGAGATGAATTAGCAGGTTGGCACTTTTGAATCCGGTCAATGCCTTGGTGCCAACCTGGTTCTCCAAAAGGAAAAAGCAGCGGGTATTGAAGAGGATCATAGCATCCAAAAAAGTATTTCAGTGGTATTTTTTTTTTTTAGTGAGTAAAAACTCTAATATCTCTATCATAATGTTGAGCAAGCAGGTCATCCTCAACCCAAATAGCAGCAACTTGAGACGTGGTGGGTAAGTTAGAAACCTTTTGATCCATCTGTATGTGACTTCTAAGAATGATTTCATAACTATGAAGATTGTCCACATTCTGGAGGCTTCTAAAGAAACAACTGTAAGGATTTGTAGCCATAAGATCCATCAATTTGCAAAGAATTGATGATCTAAGCTTGGAAGATGCAAATAAACGATTTCCGAGTTCATACTCAGTATCATAGAAATAAAGTTGCAAATTAGATGGCACTGATTCATTAGGGATCAACTGATTAATAAAATGATGAACTTGGCCTAAAACCTTAAAAGTGTAAATTCCCTTATTCCTTTTACATAAGTCTTTATCATACTTAACACCAAAGGATGTGAAAGCAAATGTGTTATTGTAAGTCCTGACAAACTTACGAAACTCAATAGCATCGTCACCAATAGAAAAGTAAAGCTCATGCAAGATAGGAGAAATAGGAGAACAAACCAATGAAACCTCTCCATTTGAGCAACAGAAGGATGGAGGCTCTTTGGGAAATCGTTTTGCATGGCAATAAGTGCATGGAAATACGTCAATTAATGTAGAAGCCTCAAATGGGATGTTTCCATGGTTGAATATTGAGAAAATTGAAATATTTTTCTTAGAATGCTGCCCATACTTTCTTCTGGGTTCCACAAGTTGCTTTGAAGGTACTGTTTCAAGAGCAATACATGACATAAGCAAATAAAGATATAGCATTGAAACATATAGAATCAAATCTGTACATCAATAACAATGAGGTAATGGAAAAATAATATGCAGCTGAACTAATTAGCTCAAAAAGCACACTAACCAGTATCACATATACTGATAAACGAAACTTGTTGTTTTCCTTTATCATTTGATGTGCAGTTAAGTTCCACTGCAATTGATAGTCGCCTTTTCTTGACACAACCTTTATCCCGTTTGTCAACATTACAAACATACATATTACTTAATTTTCGACGCCTACCACAATCATCTATCCTCAAATTCTTGACAATGTTAACATTGGCAACATCATCTGTGAAGTTACAATAGTTACTATCAACGTAATCAGAAAGATACACAGGCAGTATCCTCTTGCGCTTTTCTATTACAATGCTGCTAGCATTTCTCTCAGTAGGTACAGATTCCATAAGAATCGAAGGTTCTGCAGTCCTACCCCTTTTCTTTTTACGATGATCCTTGCTATTTAAATGAAAAACTCCTTGAGAGCCATCTGCATCAGGGAATGAAACACCATGCACATCACCATCTTGTATGACCCAAGTGGTAGAATCAATCGGCATGGAAGAATTGCTATCACAATAACCATCAATATTTTCTTGGCTTCGATGACCCATAGGATGAGAGTCATGCAGATAGAATGTAGAATAGTAGTTAACTCTGCTATTATATGAAAAGAAAAAAACTTGAATAAATATGACACATAAGAAACAAACATATCCAAATTGCAATATCACCATTATCTGATTGACACCATACGTACAAAAACAAACTAATAATTCATATATATATGTAACTGAGTCTTGGAAACTCTATCAAACCATAATTTATTCCTCATGCACAATACTCATTTTAAGAAAATGAAATAGGAAAAGAAAATGGAATAAAAGAAGCGCTTACAAAGAGAATGAAAATTGTACACAGATGGAAAGAAAGTGGAGAGAAAATTTTAAATAAGCTGTCAAGTGCTAAGTGAAATTTATGAAAATAAGACAAAAAAAATGTTAATCTTGATCTTAGACGGTTTCATTTCCATTGTGCATGCATAAAGTGGTCATGAAGCATATATATTAAAAAAAATTGAATAATTACTTTGGCTATAGAAAGTGCATGTATACATCTCATTATCAAATTAAGCATCCTTTCATTCCTTCCTAGAGTTAAATTTTAAATCATTCAAAATAAGTAAAAGAAAGAAGTGGCCATATACATGTAGCGGTCCAGATTAAAGGGATAAGAGCTTTTTAAGTTGCAAATACAGTGGGCACATTTCTTAAACCAGTGAGGTAATGAAAAAAAAATGAAATTGGAAGTATTACAATTTGTTTAGAGATGGAAGAATTTGAATCTATATTAGCAAGAAGAATTATATTACCTTGTTGGATAATTTCAATCTGAAATCATGTCAAAGTAGAACCAAATGAAGGATGAAAAACATCCACTGCCAAGAATGGCAGTTGCAGAGTTTAACCCATAATTATAACCTTTTTTAACTTTTTCCTTTTGCATCAGATTGCATATGACCTTTCCAATAGAATTATTCGAAAACCATTTTCTCTCTTGATAAGCCTGTCATTTGTAACCTTGCACCCGTTCATTAAGAGTTGCTTATTCATAGTTGGATGACCTTTCTCTTGACTGTTGTGCATAAGTGACGACCTGCAAAGTACCAATAAACCTGTAGTGGTCATTTCACTATTCTTTCTAAAACATTGTTGTCATTTGACTGCCTAGTTTTTACTTAGCTAATTACAACTATATAATAAAACACAAACTTTCTCTATTGGAATAGCAGGACATGCAAAATGAATCATATATTAGCCTATTCAGTTACAAAGCATATACATGTAGCAGTCCAGATTAAAAGGATAGGAGCTTCTTAAGTTGCAAAACAGTAAGCACATTTCTTATACCAGTGAGGTAATGAAAAAAAAATGAAATTGGAAGCATTACAATTTGTTTAGAGATGGAAGAATTTGAATCTATATTAGCAAGAAGAACTATATTACCTTGTTGGATAATTTCAATCTGAAATCATGTGAAAGTAGAACCAAATGAAGGATGAAAAACATCCACTGCCAAGAATGGGAGTTGTAGAGTTTAACCCATAATTATAATCTTTTTTAACTTTTCCTTTTGCATCAGATTGCATATGACCTTTCCAATAGAATCATTGGAAAACCATTTTCTCTCTTGATAAGCCTGTCATTTGTAACCTTGTACCCGTTCATTAAGAGTTGCTTATTCATAGTTGGATGACCTTTCTCTTAACTGTTGTGCATAAGTGACAACCTGCAAAGTACCAATAAACCTGTGGCGGTCATTTCATTATTCTTTCTAAAACATTGTTGTCATTTGACTGCCTAGGTATTACTTAGCTAATTACAACTATATAATAAAACACAAACTTTCTCAATTGGAACAGCAGGACATGCAAAATGAATCATATATTAGCCTTTTCAGTTGCAAAGTTGCTGCAAAAATTCATAGCTAAATTGGATATTACATCGATATTTTAAGAATATATACATCTAAGAAGTCTCTTGAACTCATATTATAAATGGCAAAAAAATAACAGAATTGGCACATTTGAAAGATAGCTACAAAGCTTATAAGAGTGATTTTTGGGGCAAGATCCTTGTTATTCTTTATATATATGGAACTTTCATATATATGGAACTTTCACTTATGTATGGAAGTGTATCTTAAGTTGCAATACAGTAGGCACATTTCTTAAACCAGTGAGGTAATGAAAAAAAGAAAAAGAAATTGGAAGCATTACAATTTGTTTAGAGATTGAAGAATTTGATTCTATATTAGCACGAAGAACTATATTACCTTGTTGGATAATTTCAATTTGAAATCACGTGAAAGCAAAACCAAATGAAGGATGAAAAACATCCACTGCCAAGAATGGGAGTTGCAGAGTTTAAGCTAATTACAACTATATAATAAACACAAACTTTCTCTATTGGAACAACAGGACATGCAAAATGAATCATATATTAGCCTCTTCAGTTGCAAAGTATATACATGTAGCAGTCCAGATTAAAGGAATAAGAGCTTCTTAAGTTGCAATACATTAGGCACGTTTCTTAAACCAGTGAGGTAATGAAAAAAAAAATGAAATTAGAAGCATTACAATTTGTTTAGAGATAGAAGAATTTGAATCTATATTAGCAAGAAGAACTATATTACCTTGATGTGAAAGTAGAACCAAATGAAGGATGAAAAACATCCACTGCCAAGAATGGAGTTGCAGAGTTTAACCCATAATTATAACCTTTTTTAACTTTTCCTTTTGCATCAGATTGCATATGACCTTTCCAATAGAATTATTGGAAAACCATTTTCTCTCTTGATAAGCCTGTCATTTGTAAAACCATCTTCAAAGTGAAGCCAATCTTGAAGCCACCTTCTGAAATTAAACCCAACAGTCCTTGATGGCAGCAATAATTGTTGATGAAGAGGGAGATGCAAAAGACTAAAAATTGATTTCGGCAGAGATGGAGAGAAGGGGCATTGAAGAAGGGAAAAGAGGAAAATTAATGATACATTCAGTTTTTTCTTGGCTAAAGGAAAAGTGTGGGCAACTGTCTTCAAATTGAAGTCAATCTTGAAGCCACCTTTTGAAATTAAACCCAACAGTCCTTGATGGCAGCAACAATTGTGTTGACGAAAAGGCAACAAAATGCAGCAACAATTATTGACGAATAGGTAAAATAAAGAATTGAATGAATAATAGACTTTGAGATAAAGTTGTATTAGCGGAAAGATTGGGTATTCCCCAAATCAAGGGAAATCACTCCTCCCATACTGCTTATTTTTGTATTCCCCAAATCAAGGGAAATCACTCCTCCCATATTGTTACCTTTGTCTCTAGACCAGCCTTTTTCTTCTTCTTTTTTTGCCTGGAACGAACATAAAATAAACAAACCTTGTGCACCTTGATATTTCCAAAAATCTTAAGCACCCATTATGACTTACATGAAGAAAAATAACTTTTTTTTCTTCAAGAATCAGAATAAATTGGCAGCAAATAAGCTTAGATTTGTGAGACTAATTAAAAAAGAAAGATAATGAATAAAATAAATCCTAACCTTTGGCTTTCTATAAGGCTAGCTAGATCGTTGCTCATCTTCGCTGGCTTATACTCGCACACAGGTACAAGCACAAAGAGATGAAGATTTGTGAGTAGAAAATAGAGGAGCATCTTCGTTTTTATTGCAGTACATCTTCAGCAAAAAAAAAAAAAAAAGATTGGGTATTCCCCAAATCAAGGGGAATCAGTCCTCCCAAATTAAGGGAAATCAATCCCTTACCCTGTCAATTCGATACCAAGCCCATCGTCATCTCCTCCAAGCCGTACAGAGTGTCATCTCCTCCAAGCCGTACAGAGTGAACAATTTCACATAGTATTGATCAATGAATAGTAGGCACAGTGAAGGAAACCCCACTGTAGAATGTACAGTGAGGGGCTCCCTCACATGCTCAAAACTTGCACTTTTAAAGATGTAATAGATAATAGATGTTTAACAACTAGTTTCATGTTTACTTACACTTAAAATTACATTGGTTAAGATATTGGAAGAAATCACTTAATAGAATATAAATTTTTTCAAGATATGGCAAGGTAAAAAAAAATTTCTAAGAGACTATTTGATTCAGATAATAAGAAATTTTAGCTAGGAAAACTCAATCAAGAATATAAAATACTCATGTTTGCTTCAAAAAAGGAAATTTTTTTCCCTGCTATTTGTTTTTCCAGACAAAAATGTTGATAGTTTTTCCTCATAATTGAAGAAATTAAATAGACATGGAAATATGGGTATTTTATATTCCCACACACAGGGAAACAAGTAGGCAACAAGACCATTTTATCTACCCTTAGCTCTAGAGTAACCTTATGCTCCAATCTTACATGCGATAACGTCATCCTCTCCCCATTGCTTCCTTCATTATTAATGTCACACCCCTCATCAAGGCATGACTGGTCGGAGGATTGGATAATTAAATCTCCATAGCCCTGACTTCAAAATAAAGTAACAAACATGACTCTTGGCCTATCCAAAAGATAAAAGTAACTTTCATAAAACAGAAAATCGTAGTAAAATTTTATTTTCTGAAACAGTTAACAAGTTACTGAAAATTTTTAGCAGAGGTTCCCCACAATATGGAACATGCCTCAAAATACAAACACATATGTTCCTGATTTTACACAACACTAACACAAAGACAACAAGGAGCTTCGCTCCGTCTACCTTTTTAATAAAGGCAAGTAACTAGACGCTTACATCATATTAAGATTAGACATCTCATAGTTCTAATATGGCTGCAAGTCTGAGATCCTGGAAATATTTTGCTGTACTTAATCAGCAGATTACAAGCTCGGTGACGCCATGTACCGAACTTCTATTAATAAAAAAAAATTCACAAGAAAGGGGCGAGTCCCATGGACTCCGTGAGTGGAAAATCGTACCCAAAGAGTACTAGCATCACACCACACAAGTGTATAACATATATAGTAAAATCATGTAACATTGTTCATATCTTAATTCATATTACACATATACATTATAATCGTCATAAATTTCCAATTTACATGATATACAAGATAATAAATCAACCAGAGCAATAGTTTCAAGCAAAGCAACCAAATGGCTAACGAGTAACCCAACCTCGCACAACAATATCATCCCATGTCGGACATTTAGTCGCTCGCACAACAAATTAATATATGTGCACAATCCATCCCATCGGGGCTGAGCACTCAATTATTTTTAAAATAATTTAGAATCAAAACATCTTATATCAGAATATTTAATCAAGATATTCTAGGTGTACCTAGATTTCAGTTTCGGAAGTAAAAATCATTTTTCAAGAAATTTCACTTTGTTAGCCCTTATCAACCATAAATAATATCAAGTAACAAACATTCTTCGAATAATTAAATTCATCTAAATCATTTCACATAATTATCTAACAACTAAAGTGCACATAATTCACTCACTAAAACTTTGCACTTGCACAATTATTTAAATATATATTCAGTTACACATAATAATCTAGCTCCTAAAGGCAACAATTAAACACTCACCTTCAACTGATTCTATTCATCACTTGCACTTGCTTTTCCCACATCTCATCATGTCCATATTAGGATCCGAACTGAAATTCATATTTCCGAATAATACTTAGTTCATAAATATTATTGTTATAACTTTTTAATTACTAAGCTTATGTAGGTTTCTTTATGTGTTAAGGTTGATAATGAAAAGACATTTTAGATGTCTTGATAATGCATAGGGTATAAAGAAACTATTAGGAAAGTTAGAAAACACGAGTGAGTTAAAAATATTGAAACTATCCAAACTTGGGGTTTGGACCAGTGTTCACTTTAACAGTCATATCTTCCTCTAGGAAATTTCAAATCCAATTTCGTAAAATTTATTAAATACTAGACACATGTAGATTTATAATGGTATATCATTTGAAATTTTTAGATTTGTATATCAATATAGTTTATTCTTTAAAGTTACACCAAATTCTACAAAACACAGGATTTCGACATCTCCAACCTTATCTTAGTTAACTAAACATAATTTTCTCCAAAAAAAAGAAAATCTAATTTCTTTTATTGAATTTATTAATAGACAAGTATATCTTTCTAGATAGGTATCAAATGCATTATTTAGATGTGTATATTAGTACAGTTAATTATTTAAAATTTACTCTTTGTTTAAACTTAGTTAAAACTTGGAATCTCCCTTTCCATCATCTTAACTATTTATTTTACATATCAAATTGGACTTGAAGGAATTATAACTACTTCAATAAACCAACCAACAATAATTACATTAATAAGATTAGTTCAATTAAATCAAGATTTTAATTCAATAAAACTTTTACAATAATTATTTCAAGATTCCTTTTCTTGATTGGTTAATTCCACATATTTAACACACTTGAATTATAACTTATTTAACTTACCATTCTAATTAAACTTAGAAGACTTATTATTAATTTACTTACTTTAAGAGTTTAACTATGCTTACATTAACATACTCAATTTTACCACATCAAAGTTTTAGGACAAGAAAATTCCTGCACCTTTTTTTATTTTATTTTTAACCAAAACACTCTAAACTAAGATAAGTCCTTCAAGAAGTAGGTGTAAGACTTAAATTGAAAGGTAGCTTAAACTACCACAAGTCTCACGACAAACACACTTACTAGCAAGGTTACTATTTGACTTCAACTTACACATTGATTACATGAGTTTAACAACCAAGAAGATGACAAAACAAGGCAGACCTGCCAATTGATCCACCCCTCCCACGGCTACAGCCTCCCAAAAACAGGGCATGTTTATAGCCCAACTGCAGCCACCATAACCTTCATACTTAACCCACTTCTTATACACGCCCACATAATCACACACCCACACAAGAATTCTTAGGCTCATAGGTAGGAATTCATGTTGACATGGCTGGAAATTTCTTGGTTTAAAAACAGAGCACACCCTCCATAAAAGAAAGACATACACGACAACAAGGAGGATGAAGCAAACTAGAACAAAGAGTAGAGAAAGGAGGGCAAGTTTTACCTTCACTCGGCTACCAAAAGGAGGATCTTCACTACACCTAAAGCTAGTGGCTTTATCATGAAAATGGCATCAAGCAAGGAGAAAGAGAAGAGGGGGAACTTGGTTAGAACCATTGAGAAAAGAGGCAGTGCCGCATGACAGAAAAAGGAAGTGATTTTGTGGCTCTAATTCAATCTCAATAATTCTTTATATATATATATTAAATATATATTTATCATTTCATCACTTTGATTTACTTGATCATAATTTATCTACTTTTGATCAATAAGTTGTATACAAAATTTTAAAACACACACTACAATATCAGCTTATAACACGTTTGATTGTATTATTATTATTTAATTAATTTGTTTACTTATTATTATTTTATAACTAAAATTTAAACATTACCTCAACTTTAACGTTATTACATTCAACATTCTAAATGTTACAATATCGGGTTATAACAACTAAAGCTGTGGAACCGTGGTAGAACTTCATTGTACCAGTGCTTCATCATTGTTCTTTGTCGTCAGCGGGCTTGGTCGTCATCTCAAGTACTCTATCTTATCCATTGTTATCATTTTCTACGGTGATCGCTACAACTCATTAAATATGCATCTCTCTCCTTCACTTTTTTCTTATAATCTGAAACCTTTCTCTTTTCTCTCTTCACTAGTCATCTTTCTTATTAATCTAGTAGGAGGCCAAATTTCTACCATAGCTTCTTCTTTTTTTATCTTCTTTTATTTTATTAAACTGATTTACATACACCAATTTTTTTAAATCTAAAAGCGGATTTTATTTTTCTAAATAAGAATATATGAAAGGTAGCATTAGAAAGTAAAATGTAGGTCTACAATTGAGTTGCAAATGACAATTTTATTGGTTGTCTGTATTGAGGCTTAGGCAACAAGTTTGAAAAAAATCAGTCGAAGAGGTACTGTTAATTTGTTATCAATTACTACATATTTAGTTGATTTTTGTTATATATATATATATAGTAAAGAAGTTTCTTATTTGTATCTTGGCTTGGAATGTCTTAGAATTATCTCCACTAAACATGGCACACAAATTATTTGATAAATTGCTTTAATGAAGATGAGCTTATTCTTTGCAAAATCTATGGATGCTAAAGTGCTTACATTAGTGGCAAATTGTATTATGCTTGCTTTGATGGTGAATGAAGGTTCTTTATATAGTATTCATGAAGGTTCTTTAAATGGTATTCAACAATATTTTAGGAGAAAGATGGTGAATGCAAAATAGTTTAGAATTGTAAAGGGAGATATGTCAGCAGAAATGTGAACTTGTAAAGGATTTTTTCACAAGCTTAAAGAGAAAAACATGGATATAAATATGGCATGGGGTATTGAAAGAGAACATCATTTGATTTGATAGGGAGAAATGTTTGATGATATTAGGACTGGATTTGAATATGGTGTGAGGGGAAGGTTGGAGAAAACTATGATACTAGTATGAGATAGAACGTCAACTAAATTTGTTTGAGGAATTGCATTGTGTTTTATAGTACTAACAGTGTCACTCACTGTGATTTTCTGTGATACAATATTTGTACTTCAAAGAAAATCATTAACATGAAAGCAGAGAAGTGTCTCTTTTTGTTTTCTTGTGTTCTTTCTGATTTATGTTGAACTTCTCTATGTGTAGGTTATAAAGTAAATAAAAGTTATGAAGATTTTTTTGCATTGGTGCTGGATATGTTTTTTCTATTCTCATTGCATCGGTTTCAAGTTCTACTAATGTGAGTTCAAATGGTATTAAAAAGATTGTGAAAACAGCTCTAAAAGAGTCAGAAAAGTACAATATGCATCTCTCAAAAAGGCACATCATTACAAAAGCAAATCTAAGACTTATACAAAAAGACAGAATGTCATTTGAATCAACGGTTATGTTATTAAACACAAGTTCCAATATCAAAACAAAACCTTTGAAAAATAGGATTTTTACGGTAAAATGGTTAAGTAAACCTCCATTTGTGATTCTGAGAGTAGACCATAGGGGCAAATAAAACCTGTAGGAAGAAATGGAAATCTATTTGGATCAATGGTTAGGATACCAGGCCAAAATTACAGTTTCAAGGCAAAAGTTTTGTAAATTTGGGTTCGAGGATAAAATAATCAAGTAGATAACTGTTTTAGGTTCTAAGCGTATCAACATGACTGTAGAGATTGATAAGATTTGTCAGAAGAAACAAAAATTCATTTGGATGTACGATTATGATATTAGGTCAAAGTTAGAATTTGAAGACAAAAATTTTGTGAATTTAAATTTAAAGGTAAAACGGTCAAGTACAAGTTCGTCTTGAATTCTAGGAATACCAGCACAATCATAGGGACGAATAATACTTGTAGAAAGAAACAGAAATCCATTTGATTCAACAGTTACGATATTTTGCCAAAATGAGAGTTTCAAGGTAAAAACATTGTAAATTTGGGTTCAGGAGCCAATACTATCAAGTACAAATTTGTTTTGGATTCCGGGTGTATCGGCACGACCATGGAGAGGAATAAAACCTTGTAGGAAAAGATGAAAATCAATTTCAATCAATAACTGAAAATTTTATGCCCAACTTATAGTTTATTTTGGGTAAAAACTTTGTAAATTTGGTTTTGTCCAAGTTCAAGTTTTAACTTATATGCATATGAAGTTAAATATAATTTATAAATTATTAATTTTCACTATCTCATGTTGCACCTCCTATATTTAGGAATTTACATCTCAATTAGTAAAACGAAGAGCAAACTTAAGATGACGAAAGCTTAGGATTAGGAGGATGATTTTTAGCTTTATGTATTCAAAAATTTTATTGTAAACATTGTTATGATGATTTTTGTAAAATATTTTTTTTATTTATATAAAACATTGATTTAAATATAAAATATGTTTCTATGCAGATATAAAATTAAAAAGTAATTTTTTTTATCTATTTCTGTAATTTGATTATCCGTGTCTGCACAATGCAGGCCTGGATACCAATAAAACATAAAATAAAAAATTATGTTTATATTGTTCAGATGTAGAATAACACAGTCAATTGCGTCTGGTATTTTAGCGTCTGCCATGCAAACACAACAAAATATGTGTCTTTATTTCGACATCTATTAGCCAGATTCAGATATGTGGACAAATATTATTGGCATCTACTGAGCAGACACATATAATAGTATCTAAGTTTAGGATTACTGTGTCAATTTATTTGTGTTTGACGACAGGCACAGATAAGGTCATTTCTTGTGAAGGGCTAGACACCTTTGAGTGTCCTGGGATACACATTTGGCAGCCCAAGTTGCCGGCCCAAATAGGCCCTAAATGTCATTGGACCAATGGATGGGCAGATTAAGCGTATCTTAACATGATGACATGAATGACCTGGTAAGGAAAAATTAATATGGCCATACACGCTAAAGAAAACAAAAGTATGAATTGCCTGCATTTGAAAAAAATAATAATAATAAAAGTAGAGATGTGTAAAACCATATAACACCAAAATCACATCTAGCATTACAACGATGAAACGTCTCAATGGCATTTAACACTCTTGATTTTTTTAATTTTTTATATGTTTTAATTAACTAGTATGTGCGGCACACATATTACGTATAAATAATATTATGATACACACATTTTCAATCAGAATTGTCTTATATATTAAAAATTGTTACTCTATGTTAATGTAATTAAACAAATAAGTAAATTTGATTAAAAATTAAATTCAAAATATAATTTTTATTTAATTCTTAAGATAAAAAATAATTTAAAATATATAATATTATAAGAATAAAAACTATACACCTAATATTTCTTTTAACTCATAATTTATTTTTTAATTTTAATTCATGAAAATAAGAATAATTAGGAAAAAATTAATTATTAAAATAATTATAATCATATTAGTATTAAAATGGGAAGAGTTAAAAAAAATAATCAATTTGAAACACAATATTTTTATACTATGCAATAATAACTAAGGGTAACTCTATGTAATGTCATTAAACAAATACGTAAATATATGTTATAACCTGATATTTTAATGTATATTTTAGAAGGTTTATATTTAACATGTGAATAAAATTTTACACTAAAGTAGAAGTAAAATAAATAGACACTTGTATATATTATATGTATATATATATATATATATGTGTGTGTAATTAGGAAATTAATTTTTCACTATATCATTGGTTATTATATATATATATGTGTGTGTGATTAGGAAATTAATTTTTCACTATATCATTAGTTGGTAAACATAAAAACAAAAAAAAAAACAAAAAAAAGAAGAATGTGAACTAGAAAATATTTTTATAAATATATATATATATATATATATATATATATATAAACACATTTGCCAAGATTTAATATAAATCACATAACTAATCTTTTTGACTCTTTGACCTTATATTTTTATTTTATTTGTTCTTTCCTTGCTTTACTTTGCTTGGCAGAGATTGCTTCTTCAGTTTTGGCCTCCACCGCCTTTGCTCCTTAGCTCTAGAAATTTATCTCATTCTTTGCTTGACCGAAAATTCCTTCCTTCTTTCCCGCCCTGTGTGAAATTTCAGTAAACTTGTGAGCCTCTTTCTTTTCATTTCGCATACTCTCAGAAACAAATCCGCCGCAACACTCCACGTTACTTCGTCTCCAAGCCCCACTACCATAGGACAGGGGACCTTGCAAGCTCCTGCACGCACAACTAAGACATTAAGAGTATTAGAAATTTTCAAGCCAGATTTAAATCTAGTTAATTTCGAGTTGATTTCTAGGCCACCTACACATTCCTGCTTGGTGTCACCTGACGATTCTCCACGGCATCACAACTTGAGCTAACATCGGTATTATC
This sequence comes from Quillaja saponaria, assembly GCA_029379385.1. Taxonomy (NCBI): domain Eukaryota; kingdom Viridiplantae; phylum Streptophyta; class Magnoliopsida; order Fabales; family Quillajaceae; genus Quillaja; species Quillaja saponaria. The sequence continues at coordinate 14,889,658 of CM055611.1, read as the reverse complement.
GGCACTGCCTACTCCTCCTATTCAGTTCAGACCCAAAGGAAAAAGAGAAAGTAGTTGAAACTATGGTCCACGGCATATCTCACAACATGTACGATTCCATTGCAAACATTGGTAATTTTTATCGCACCTTTTAATTTCCAACTAGTTGCATAGTGGACCATGTTTGCTCAGAGTACTTTGCAACATGGATGTTTATGATATAATTGATATAATGGGTGAAAATAGTTCTGGGCATGTCTATTGCCTGAACCAATTAGCTTAATAATTATATCCAAGTGTACATGATAATTTGGATGCAATAGTACCATGTATGTGTTTCCAATTCTAAGAAAACCTTACCTCGTTTCTGAATTTATATTTTTTATCTATTATTGACTGACTAAGGTGATTGCTCCATTGGATTAACCTTATTACAATCAGCATTGGATGGTTAGCCTTATGTATTTAAGGTTTACACACCTCTGTTGGGAGTATCACTAATTGTAAGCCATATTATTATATAACCAATGCCTTGCCTATTTTGATTTGTTTGATTCGCCTGGTATAGGACCTTAATTGGACTCATTAGTTTCATGACTCAATTATGGCAACAAGGATCATGCATAACAAAACTAAAACACGTGTATGTCCTGTACATCCCTTTCCTCTAATTCGCATATAGAATTAGACTTTTTCCTTGCTGTAATTCCACTTCTCATGCTAGTATAATGGTAGGTATATATGTATACCTATGCTAAGCTCAAGGGCATGACCCGAGCTTGTAAGTGAGGCTCTCAACCTTCCTCTAATATTAAATTTTTATTCTTTCTACCCATACACTTCTACCTGGTTCTAGTATATACTATTTTTAGGCCGACGTTGATATAAATAAATACATATTGACAGCCAGAGAAAGCTTCTGTACATTTGATCATGTTGAATTATTAATATAATCTTGACAATACTCTTAAATTGGAAGCCAAGGAGACCAAAAATATAATGAAGGACAGGTAGTTTTAGCTGTGGGCGGTTTATCAAGACTTCTTCTAAAAGCCATGACAAACTAGTTACTTTTTTTTCAAAATTTCTATAACTTCACCATGGAATTAGTTAGATGTTATGATGCAAATCTCCTTTATATTTCAGATGGGATTTGTTCTAAAAAAAATAAGATGAAATACATAAATAAGCTAACTACTTTATGCATATGACTTGTATTTAAACTATGTGCCTCGAAGTTTAACAAGAAACGTTAACTTAAAAAGTTGAACAACATAATGATGAACATGATTTGCTGTTTACTAACTCAATCTTTAGAGACTAATTATTTGGGAGAAAAAGAAAGCCTTTTTCATTTGATAGCCAGAAATGGTTAACTTGAATAATGCTTAGAATGTGAATAATATTGAATTAAGGAATCAATGTTGATTTTCTTAGTGTATATATATATATACATGAAAAGAAAATTAAAGTATCCTACAAGGTATTTGTTAAAATACCTAAAAGGATTTAGTTTCAAAGAAATACATGGAAGTTGATATATATAAGTTTTAGTAACTAGAGAATTTTAACTATGAAATTTATAAACTAAGTAGTACTTGGGAATATGTTTTTCAGCCCTGGAACATATTGTTGAGCCAACGACACATGCAAATGCAAGAATAAGTGACGAATGAGATGGGTAAATAGTGAGTGGTTAATTGTTGTCTTTAGGGGTAGATTAGTATGTGTAATTATATGTTTATTTGAATATGCGTGATAGATGAAAAATAAGCAAGTAGAGTACTTCAGGTAATTTATTTGAATTATGTTTGTTTGAGATTGATGGCTGAGTTTGACATTGGTTGTGGTTGATAAGGGCCAACAAAGTGAGATTTTTATGAAAAGTGAATTTTATCTCCGAAAGTAAAAATCCAGGTGCACCTAGGATGTTCTTATTTAAAATCATAAGAAAATTATGATTCTGATAAGTGTTTTTTTTTAATTGAGTGCTTAGCCCCGGTGGGATGGATTGTGCACGGAGATCAATTTGTTGTGAGCGCGCTTAAATGCCCGGTAGGGGGTGATAATGTTGTGCGGGGCTGGGTCACTCGTTGGCTCTTTGATTACTTTGCGTGATATTGTTGCGTTGACTTAAATTGTGATCATGTGTGTCATATGAATTGTGAAGTTGTGAAATATACAATGTGTACGTGTAATGTGAAATGTTATATGAATCATGCTAATATGTATATTATACGTTTGTGCTGAGTGATGCTAGTACCTTTTGGGTACGATTTTTCACTTACGGAGTCCGTAGGACTCACCCTCTTCTATGATAAATTTTGTTTAGTAACAGGAGCTCGTTACCTGGCATCGCTGAGTTTGTGACTTACTAATTAAGTACACCAAGATAATATAAGAATTTTAGACTTGAAGTTAAATGATGAAAATTTGCAATCACACTAGAACTGTGGGGGTGTATAATTTCAAATGATGTAAGTGTCTAGTTATTTATCTTGGTTATTATGTGGTTGGACCGAAGCTCCTTGTTATTTTTATGTTATTGTTGTGTAAAATTATGATACTTTGTATTTGTATCTTGAGGCATGTTTTGTATTGCAGGAAACTTTTGCCAAATTTTTTAGTAACTTGTTAATTATTACAAGAAGTAAACTTTTACAGTGAACTTCGGTTTTAGAAAAGTTAGTTTTATTCTTTAGTTGGGTCATAAGTCAGATTTGTTATTTTGTTTCAAAGTCAAGGTTACAATGGATTGGTTACTCAATCCTCTGACCAATCATGTCTCAGTGAAGGGTATGACAATATAACTACAAATTAAATTCATAATATAAATTTTAATTTTTTTTAGTTCTTAAGATATAAGAAGAACTAAGAAAATTATTATTATCAGAATAAGAAAAAGAATAAATTAGTAATCCATTTGAAATATAATGTTTTAATATTATGAAATAATAACTAAATGTTACGTAATTAAACAAATAAGTAAATATAATTAAAATTTTAAATTCATAATGTAAATTTTTTTTTAATTCTTAAGATAGAAGAAGAATTAAAAAATATTATAATAAAATAAAATCTTTACTCTTGATATTTATTTCAATTCATTGTTTCTTTCTTTAATTTTTATTCATAAAATTGAGAAGAATTAGAAAACTAAACTAATATTAAAAAAAAACAATTATAATCTCATTAGTATTAAAGGGGAGAAAAATTAGAAAAAATAAAAATAAATTAATAGTCTATTTTAAGAATAATTTTTTAATACTATAAATAATAATTAAAAGGTACAACATCATAAAAACCCATAAGATATTTAAGAAAATAAAAATTTCAGTCATTAAACCACTTTTTATATATATTATAGCTATTGATTACTATTTATTAATTTATTATATTATTTATTAACTAAACATACCTAATAATTAGACGAAAGTCACATCCAAATATTTTGACATGCTTACTTAATTAGTTGGTTTTGTTACTATTTAAATCACAAGTAGTTGTATTAGTTAGTGTTATATAGAGAGAGTAGGTACAAGTTTTTTCACTTATTTATTTGATGGTGGTAGGTCGCCTTTCGTTGTATTTGAGTAATTATTTTTCAATAATGATTGTAAGCTACAATTTACAATTTGTTTCTCTTATTTATTTGTTCGTTTCTTTTCTGTGCTAAATGGATATTCTTATATTATTATTATTTTGCCAATATTAGATTTATGATTAATAAACAGTGATTGGTGATTGCTTGATTTGTATTAAATCGAATTTACTAATAAAGAATTGGAATAGGTGCATGTGGTCGTTTAACAACTTGGGATTATATAATTTTTATTACTTGCTTAATTAGTAGACTTTTGTCGTCGTTTCTTAAACATTTTTAAAGAAATCCTATGGTAGGACCTTTTTTGGAATTAGGAATTTTCTGGAAGTTAAGTAAAGAAACTAAGATTCTACAGAATAGAGAAGAGGAGGGAAGATTGAGAGAAAGAAAATTTCATTTAAGATATTCTATACGGAAACTTCCAACTATAAATACAAATTGTTTTGGTTCTTGTTCTCGTCCTCGTCATAAAAATGAAAACTGACTTTTTGAAAAAATCTTTAGAGAATTTGTAACGTGGAAAAGAATTTTACAATGAGAATGTGAATTTTTTCTTCATTGAAATAACATGGCAATTGATTACAGGTGGGTATGCAAATATTATTCAATACCTGATGAATTTTGTACTTATAAATTTAATTAGTCTTTGATCAATATTACTTTTGTAGAAATGTACAAAGAATTTTTTTTCAAGGTTCTTTTTGACTACTTTTAGAAACCACATGTGTTTTTGAAAAGTAACTCCCATATATATAATATATATATATAATATATATATAAACAACAATTTATTAATAGAGACATCAACTTTCACTTCATACTGTAAATTTAATAATACATGGAATATTATAAAAACACAAACGTCAAGATCTACCAACAAAATGACCAAATCTGAAGTAAAAACCATACAAAACACAGGATCTAACAATTTATTCAATAAACAGATAATAAACACAAAAAACGAGGGAAGTTGCGGCCCTAAGAAGGACACTCCCCTTCTAGATTTACTTTTCAAACCATGTGATTGTGCAAAATTTAAAATGTAAAAAAGCTTAAATAACTATTTTATATTGTTATGGTTAGAATATACAAAAAATTAAAAATTCTTTGTCACTATAAATTTGTGCTCGTAGATGAAAAGATAATTTTTCATTTAAAATCATAAAATTTACATGTTAGGCCAATCAGTCAAAAGAAAAATATAAAGTACAATGTGAGGAGAGTTCAAGTTTCTTGACTATCATTATTAAAGATAAATTTACGCTCCTACACATGATCGTGACCGTTCTCAGAAAAACTTTAGCTTTGGCTCTAACATAGGTGCGGTGGGGTTTTTCAAATATAGGGTGGTAGTGATGTTGACGTGTCACGCCCCTCACGGAGGTATGACTAGCCAGAGGATTAGATAATCAAACTTCTGTAATCCTGAATTCAAAGCAAAGTAACAAATCTGACTCATGATCCAACTAAAGAATAAAACTAGCTTTTCTAAAACCGAAGTTCACTGTAAAAGTTTATTTCCTGTAATAATTAACAAGTTACTAAAAATTTGACAGAAGTTTCTTGCAATACGAAACATGCCTCAAAATACAAATACATAATCTCAATGATTTTACATCATAACCAAGTCAAATAACTAGACACTTACATCTTTCGAAATTAGACACCCCCACAGTTCTAGTGTGACTGTAAATTTTAATCATTTAACTTCAAGTCCAAGATCCTGATATTACCTTGTCGTACTCAATCGGCAAGTCACAAACTCAGCAACACCATGTAACGAATTCCAGTTACTAAAAAAAAAATTCACAGAAGAGGGGTGAGTCATATGGACTCCGTGAGTGAAAAATCGTACTCAAAGGAGTACTAGCATTACTCAGCACAAACATATAATATATATATTAACATCATGTAACATGATTCATATAACATTTCACATTACACGTACACATGTAAGTTTCACAAATTCACAATTCATATGACACACAGGATCACAATTTACGTCAGCGCAACAATATTACACAAAACAATTAAAGGGTCAACGAGTAACTCAGTCCCGTATAACATTATCACCCCCTACCAGGCATTTACGCGCCCGCACAACAAATTAATTTCCATACACAATCCTATCCCACCGGGGCTGGATACTCAATTCAAAAAAAATATTTATCAGAATCAGGATTTTCTTATGATTTTGAAACGAAACATCCTAGGTGCACCTGGACTTTTAATTTCGGAGATAAAAGTCAGTTTTTCATAAAAATCTCACTTTGTTGGCCCTTATCAACCACAACCAATGTCAAACAAAGCAACTAATATCAAACAAACATAATTCAAATAAATTACTGAACTACTTTGCTTGCTTACTTTCCATATATCGTATATTCAAATAAACATATAATCACACATATTAATCTAGCCCCTAAAGGCAGCAATTAACCACTCACCTTGTAATCGATTTCATTCATCATTTATACTTGCATCCACGCGTCTCATCAGGTCCACATTAGAATCTGAAACTGAAATTCATATTCCCAAATAATACTTAGTTCATAAACGTTATTGTTATACTATTTTAATTACTAAACTTATATCCCAACTTATATAGGTTTCTTTGTGTAAATTTTCCTTTAAGCTACTACGTGTCAATTAATATGAATTTGACTTTAGGTAATAAGGTTAATAATGAAAAAGTATTTTAAGTGTCTTGATAAAGCATATGGTAGGAGGAACCATTAGAAAAGATAGAAAGAACTTAGTGAGTTAGAAATGTTGAAACTATCCAAACTTAGGGTTTGGACCAGTGTCCACTTTAACGGTTATATCTTTCTCTAGGAACTTCTGAATCAGTTTCGTAAAATTTATAAAATACTAAACACATGTAGATTTATAATGGTATATCAATTGAAATTTTTAGATTTATATATCAATACAGTTTATTGTTTGAAGTTACATCAAATTTTGCAACACAGCAGGATTTTTGACAGCTTTGATCCTTACATTAGTTAATTGAACATAACTTTCTCTAGGAAAAATGAAATCCAATTCTGTTTGTTTGGTTTATTAATAAACAAATATATCTATCTTTATTATTTAGAAACTTTTCCTAAAATCTGTCATTAACTCACTCAAATACTTACATGAACCCAAAACAAGGCAAGATAAATCCTGCGTGACCTAGCCAGAGTCTAACATCTATAACTCACAACATATTTGGAACCAAGCTACAAAATTTGGTAGAAAACATTTTAAGACTATAAGATACATTTTATATTTTGAACTCTTAATTTAATTCTGCCCCGAAGACCTTCAAAATATTAAATTTATGTTACCCACAAAATCTGTCCTGCATCCCTACATAGTTCACCTAACTTCCAAGATTTCAATTTTATTAAGTTCTATTTATTATATATTCTACAAGAATTAGCACAATTTGCCAACTCCTATATTTCTATATTTAAATTTCCAATTTAGTTTAAGGCTTAACTTGATTAGAGTCATTAGAGTCATTAAAGCCATCAACTATATTACTTGCAGGGCTATGCACCTAGGGAACTCATATTAGTTTGGACATACTTGCACGTCAACTAAAAAAAATAAAGAAATCAAAGCAGATCCATAATATAAGCCAATGGTATTTTAATCTTACTAAGAAACTGAAAATAAATTCGCAAATATAAAAAGAGGGGAATTGAAAATTACTTGAAACTTAGAAAGCTGTTCTTACGTGAGTGACTTCCTTGGAATTGAATTTGGACAGATTACAACTAGCAGAAGGACTGAAATTGAAGGAAGAAGGAATAGCCAGCAAAGCAAAAAGGCATCTGCAAGGAGGATGGTCCCGCAAGAAATTCACTACCACCCCAAAACAGAGGAAAGAAATAGCAAGGCTTGGTCACAAAGAGGCTGCTACTGCTGCCCTAACTTGAACTCTCTTCAGCTGGACTACGGAGGGTTAACTGCCAAGAATTCTCCTCGGCCAAGGCAGGAAACAAAGAAGCAGGGGATAAAAAAAATCACCAAGGTGGTGAAAGCAACAAAGAGAAGAAAACGTAGAAATATTTTAAAAAATTGTAACGGGTATAAAATAAAATAAAAGGTAAAGTCAAATTATGCAAAAAGAAATATATGGCTCACAATTATTCTTAATTTTTTATGTATATATATAAATATACCTGCTTTATTGTATTAATACATTAATTTTATTTATCAATAAAATTACATGAAAAAGTTAAGATCAAAATCAAGTAAGTTTAAATTTTATATATAAATATATTGTTTATTTTATCTATACTTGCTCTTATTTTTATAGTCAAAACTTATACTAAATTGTTTAAATTTCAAATTTTAATATCAGGTTATAACATGTTTAATTGTATAGTTATTTATTTTATTTATTTATTTTATAACTCTAATTTATACATTATGTCTAAACTCAATTTTTACATAATCGGTTTAGGACGGTTATAACATGATGCATGTTTTCTGTCAGAACGTGTGTAGTACCCGACCCACCTTTCTATGTTATTATCAAAAAACGATTAAAGATCTCTAAATTTTCATGAGTTCAATCTTCCCATTCTAAACAGTCAAATTTAAGCATAGTATAAGATAACACATGTACATTTTTCACGCAAATCCAATAAATTTGACACGTGCCGAAAACTGAAGAAACTTAAACTTTCTAGCTTTATATTTCGCGGCAAATACTTCTAACAGTGGAAGATCCAAGTTCAAAATTTCATTCTAGGTCTACATTTCATATTTTAAGTGGTTATTTATAATAAATGCGACGCTTATGTATTTTTTACAAATATAAATAGGAAAAAAAAACCTTAGAAAATCTTTTCATCTCATTTTTTCAAGCATATTTTTTAATCATTAATTTCATAATTTATTCATTTACAAAAAAAATAAAATTGAATCATTAGTTTTCTTTCAAGTTCTATTTTGCTTTCAAAATTTTTGAGCCTCGCAATGATAATTTTCTTAATTTTAAGACAACAAGAAATCAGCATTCTTATTTAAGGTATCACATTTTCATACATACAAAAAGGCAAGTTACCTTGAATACAAGGTATGTCTTGTTTGAATGTATAAATGCTTTTCTATTTTAGATTAATTTTTGATAGTTTATATAAGTCTATTACTATATTATAATTTTTAATAAATTTCATAATTTAAAGTATATAACATTCAACAAAATAGACTCTAACTGAAACTTACTTTCTATTAGACGTTGAGTATGGGAAACAAAAATTTAACTTATATTCCACTAAACTATTTATAGAAAAAAAATTAAAAAGAAAATATGGACTATTAACACAATTTTATTATTAAATAAATACTAATTTTCATCTTAAATCAGTTATCCAATTTTATTATTATTGTTTCTCATCTACCCCTCATCCATTTACATACTGACTAAACCAATCAATGGAATTGAAAATATAATTATTATATAATTCTAACAATTTTTATAATTATTTATTTAGTTTAAATTTTAGGATAATTTAAGTTCTCTTTTTAGTATGAAATTAATTTTAAATATTTACCTTTAAATAAAAATACTAAATATTTGGTTTAAATCTAACTAAATCAATCAATAAAAATACTACTTGGATAATTTTCAACTAGTGGGCCCAAATATTCCACCTCAAATAAATCTTTTTTTGCAGCAATATAAATTAATTAAAGATAAATTTTAAATCTCGTATAAAGATTAAAAATATATATATTCTATAATTTCAGGTGACACATTTATTGATTGCAACACATCAAAGATAGATTAATTATATTTATTTATAGCAATCTCTTGCAGCCGTCAACTTCTTCTTGATAGTATCCTGAGTAAAGTTGTAAAGTTGAATATCATCTTCAGTTTTAATGGATCGCAACTGCTATTTATATATAAGTTTTATTTTATTTTATTTTAAATTATGACTTCTGTATGTTGTTGAGATGTAGTTGCAGTGTTTACATATTTATTTTTAAAATAAATAGATAAGGGTGTTTACATTTTTTGTTGCTAAATTTATTTTTTTTAAGTGTAAGATTACAATTTGTTTTCTTACTACGAAGATTATATTATTTAATTACTATTTAATTTATTATTGGTGTAAATAGAGTTTTTGCAATAAAAGTAAATACAAAGCATTTTTAATATCAATTAATACTCTTGATTCTAGTCAAATGAAAATACGTTATAATCTTATTTATTAATCGATTTTTGTAACTGATGTTCTTAGAGTATTTGTTAAAATAATAAATAAAGAAATTTTATATTATTTATTATAATAGTTAGGCCATAATTTTAATATTGTATAATAAATGATTTACTGTTTTTAATATATTTTAAATTTCAAAATTTATTTTATTACACCTTATCAAGTGTCCTTAGGATACTCGTTAAAAAAACTCTTTATTAATAGTGTAAAATTCTTCATAGGGATAGTAAATCAAATTTTTATTTTATTTTTAGTAAACAATTCTATTACTATTTCAATATACCAAAACAGAAAGAATATTTCAAAATAAAGAATATATATTAATTACATAAGAAGTAAGGCTGATAAACCACCATGCTTTTTAATTTTTTCCCAAAAATATATTAAAGTATATTTTTCATTTTTCATTTTTTTTGGTAAAAAAGTAATTTGGTAAAAGTTAATTTCTACCAGATTTCTTCTATCTTCCTAATTTTATGACATTTTTGTCAGCTGGAGCTGTTGACTTAACCAATTGATATTCAAACTAGACCAGCCTAATTTTCTTTAATCCTCATGTTAAATTATCTTCTATAAGCCTAATTTTCTTTAATCGTCATGTTAAATTATCTTCTATAAGTTCCTTAAGTAATTAGAAAACCTCACCAGCATTTCATGATCATCCTACCATAACTACCCATCCTCTCTCTCTCTCTCTCTTTCTCTCTCTTCCATAACCAAAACCTTATACACAAAAAAATAAGTTTCTCCTTGAACACAATTGGCCAAAATTACTCTCCAACTACAGAAGTAGAACAGAGAAAAACAAAGAGAATCATGGATAACCCAAAACAATCTGTTGCAAATATTGCTATCCTCTCCCTTCTCTTTGCTGGGTTTCTTTACCTATACAATTGTTCTTCAACTCTCACAAACCCATTAATCTCATTCCAAAACCAATCCATCTGCAATCAAACAAACTTGGTAAGTCCCAAAATTTTTCGTCAATTTCAAAAACTGGGCATTCTTGATATTCCAAAAAGTTTAAATTTTTATTAACTTTTTAACCCATTTTATTTTGCAGACCACCATTGATGATGTCTCTGTTCCTGTTCAAGATGAGCTTGACTCTGTTTTAGCCAAAACTTCAATGGCAAACAAAACGGTGATTATAACAATTGTGAACAAAGCTTATGCTGTTGCTGATCAAGATGTTAAAGCTGATACCTCCATGCTTGATCTTTTCATTAATAGCTTTTGGTTAGGAGAAGACACAAGGTCACTGCTTGATCACCTTCTGATAGTTACAGTTGATCGGACGGCCTATGATCGTTGTCAGTTCTTGAAGCTAAATTGTTTTCAATTGAAAACGGACGGTGTTGATTTTGAAGGTGAGAAAATTTTCATGTCTCAAGATTTCATCAAGATGATGTGGAGAAGAACTCTGTTTCTCCTAGAAGTCCTAAAACGCGGGTACAACTTCATTTTCACGGTATGTTTCTTTTTTTCCTTTTTCTTTAATGTTTTCCTTTTGTTGTGATTTGTTTTTAATGTGAACCGTTGGATGAATTTTTGGTAATCGGAATCAAGGGTTGTGATTAAAGGTTGTAGATTTCTATGATTGGGATGCTGAGTAGGGGACAATTAGGTTGAGGATTGTTTGGATTGTGGAGAAAATTAAGTAATGGGGCTTTGACTTTTTTTAGGAAATTGAGGAGGAATGGATCTCACAACTTTTTTTTTTTTTCTTGTTTGGAGTGTTACTAAGGGAAGTTTCATGTAATGACAAGTAGTAGTATGGAATTTTCATGGTGTTTTGTTTGTCTGGTGACAATATAGGGGTAAATAGGTAATTCAATAGTATGAAAGTAATAGATTGTTGGCTTAATTAACTACTAATTTTTACAAAATTAATCAACTATTTTTGCGTAGATTGAGGGATTTCCTTTTGAGTTTTAAAAATAATATATGTTTTTTTATTGAGAGTATTACTTTTTTAAATTTTTACAAAAATTAATATTTTATTATGTGTCTATTGAGCATAAGATAATATATTTGTCAAAGTATTATTTATTTTCTTAAAATGAAGATACATGAGTGTAAGAGTGAAGAGTAAATAGACAAATAGCTTGACATGAATGGAGCTCTCAAAACCACAAAATTGAAAGCAAATGCTGTCATTGTATGGGAAGTTTATCATATTTTGGAGTCTTATCTCGAAAAATTCTTCAAAGAATTCCTCTTTTTATTTATTTTTCCTATTTTAGGATTTTGTCCCAATTTATTTTAGAGGTGAAATTTCTGTTTTTGGATTATCCTATTTTTTAAGATACTCTTTGATTATTTTACAACATAAATAAATTATTTACTTAAACATAAGTTCTTCTTAAAAAAAATATAATTTTGGATTCATATATTTATAAAAAGAGTGTTTTCGGAAAGAGATTTATGCTTTAAAAGAATGAATATTTTAACACCTTGTTTTAGTAAGACAATTTAGTGGGTGACTTTAATGATAAAAAAAGTAGTGACATGAGAATTTGCTTGTAAAGAAGGGAGGAGCCAAAAGGAGCTTTTCAAGCTGGGGTGTGTCAGAGATTGTCTTTTAAATTTCACATCTCTTTCATCCTTTCTTTCTTTTTGTTTTCTTTTTGTTTTATAAATCAAATAATTATCAATAATAATTTTTTTAATGAGTGTCACTTATTAAATTTTATAAATAAAAATTTATAATTTGTATTACTGTAATATTATTTAACGTATAAAATGTTATTCTTTACAAAATTTAATTTTCAAACCGTTAAAAAAATTTATTAATTATTAATGAATGATCATTGAAGAATCATAAAGATAAGCACGTTTGTATATAAAGAAATAAAACCAATTTTCTATACATGCATTGATTTTGAAAAACACTCTTTCCAATCTTTCTTGCTGGGTATTAGTGACCTCAAAATAAATTTTATTAAGAACCTTCTGATTTTCAACTTTCATAGAATATATTACTGTGATCTCATTAATTTCCAATCTTACTTAGCTGTCACTTCAAAGTATTTATTTATATGGCAATTATAATGTGATTGGTAACTTGAAGCTTGCTGTACTTTTTGTTGTTCCAATAATAATAGTAGCTTTGATATTTATGGTAGGAAACAATCATCCAATTATACACGTCAAAGTACAACTGATTCTTTTTGTTTTTTTGTTTTTTTGTCAGAAAGTACAACTGATTCTGCACATATTATCAACAAATACCACAAGATATGCATGTGCAATATTTCTACTTTCTAGGTTTCCAAACACTTTCTGTTGCCGACACTAATAACCCTAAGCTTCAATGTTAAATTTTATTTTCTTGGTAAGGTATATAAGACAACCCCTGAGATTATAGGGGAGAAATTAAAAAAATAAAACTTTCTTACAATCATCCTAAATAATTAAATATTTAATTTAGAGAGTCTAAATCGCATTATATAGTATTGTTTCGTATTTGAAGTCTATAAAAAATTGAAAATATATATATTTTGTTCACTTAGCACTCCTAGATTTATTGTCAAAATGTCCTTTTTCTCTTTCTTTGTTTTTTAGAAACCAATTATACTCTTTCACGTGCCAATATCTAACAAACTTGTGATTCTCATTATAGAATTGTCAAAACATGGGGCGGCCATTGTTGTTGTACGACTACAACCCATCATCAAGAAAACTAAATTTGATTTTTTTAGTGAATTGTTTTATTCAGACACTCAACAATTGCTTTCTTTTCTATTACAACTCTGCATTATGCAACTTAAATATTGACTTTTTCAATACTAAGTTGTTATTTTGAAAGTTCTTAAACCTAACTAATTTGAATCTAGAAATTAATAGTAGATTCTATTTTAGATTCGTTTTCTTGAAGCGGACGTAAGAGGAACTCATTTTACTAGACTTAATTTTTCTTTTATTACTCAGTGCAAGTTTATATGAACTCTGATATTTTGAATGAAGTTTACTTTTATTTATAAATATATATATATTTAATCGTTGATGAAAATTTACGTTAACTTGATTTGTTGAAGTTTATTAATTTTATTGACCTAATTCAAATGTTATCCATGAACATTTCACAGGATACTGATGTAATGTGGCTAAGAAACCCATTTGTAAGGTTGAGCCATAATGAAACCAAGGATCTCCAGATTAGCACCGACATGTTCTTCGGTGATACTTGGAATAAAAAACAATTGATCAACACAGGATTTTACTATGTTCAATCAAACAACAAGACAATTGCATTGTTTGAAACATGGTATGGAAAGAAAGACAATTCAACAGGAATGAAAGAACAAGATGTGTTATTAGACCTCATAAGACATGACATAATTGGGCAATTAGGTCTACGGGTAAGGTTCTTGCACACCCTCTATTTTAGTGGGTTTTGCCAGGATAGCAAGGATTTTGGAGCAGTCACCACTGTCCATGCCAATTGTTGCCGGAGTATCACGGCAAAGGTGGCTGATCTTAAGGCCGTCCACCGTGATTGGAAGCGGTACAAGAAATATACTTTCGTACAAAAGGTTGTCTGCGCTTAATTTGACTGAGAATATGAAATGGACTGGCCATTTTGGTTGTTGGAATTCATGGAAAACACCTATTAAAACAAATCCTTAGTTCAATTTGGATTTCATTATAGTTTTATTACATTATTGTTTTATAGAACATTATTCCAATTTTTTTCATATACATTTTATATATTTCGATATGTTGTAAAATTTAGGCAAAATGACATTTATTGTACCTGAAGTATCATATTTTTATCAATTTCGTCTCAAAAGTATTTTTCGTTCAAACTCATCTCAAAACTATTAAATCATTTGCAATATTTTTCTTAACTCTAGCATTGTCAACATTTTGGATGGAAATTGCTGGTGTGAATTTTATTTTATTTTGTCACGTATGTGCTAAGTTGACAAATTTTTTATTTTTTGTATTTATCTCATGCATGCTCTCTCACTCTTATTTTCATCATCTCTTCCTAAAAATCATACAATTAGTTACAGTTTGTGATGATCCAAATATTTTAAAAATTTTGAGCAATATGATAATATTTTTACAATTTTGGAGAGAGTAAGAGTTCAAAATAATTTTATGAGGAAAAATTGACAATAAAATGATAATTTGAGGACAAAGTTGAAAAAAAAAAAAAAAAAGGAAAGAAAAACTCACACTTATGAAATTGACAAAAAAATGATACTTTAGAGACAATTATTTATATATATATATACATATATATATATTTTTGATCAAATACATGTGACACCCAATGAAATATTTTAAGTCACATCAGTATTTTCCTTTTAAAATATTAACGGTGTTAGACTTGAAAAAAACATTACAAATGGTTTGAAAGTTTTGTGACAAAATTGACCGAAAAATATTTTTGCAATAAAATTAACAAAAATAATATTTAAAAAATTGTAGATACCATTTTCCCTAAAATTTAGTTTGGTGGTACATTATTGGGATAAAGACCTCATGTCTCATTAATTGTTTCAATTTCTGTCTCACCAATAAAATTTTGTCTTGTCATTAAAATATCATATAATAAATTGGAAAGGAGATTTCTATTCCATGAATATTATTGTTTCATTTAATTCTATTTGGTCAAATTCTAAGAAGGTAAATTACCATTAATTGTGTTGTTCGAGTAGTTGGCTTATATATAGAAACTAATATTATTATTATATCACTTAACTCGATGATGACGGATGTCACACCCCTCACTGAGATATGACTAGCCGGAAGATTGGATAACCAATCCACCGTAACATTGACTTCGAAACAAAATAACAACCTGACTCATGATCCTAACTAAAGAATAAAACCTAGCTTTTCTAAAACCGAAGTTCACTATAAAAATTTACTTCTTGTAATAGTTAACAAGTTACTGAAAAAAATTGGTAGAAGTTTTCTGCGATATGAAACATGCCTCAAAATACCAATACATAATCTCATGATTTTACACAACAGTGACATAAAATAACAAGGAGCTTCGCTCCTAACCACATCATAACCAGGACAAATAACTAGACACTTACATCTTTCAAAATTAGACACCCCCACAGTTCTAGTGTGACTGCAAATTTTCATCCTTTAGCTTCAAGTCTGAGATCCTGATATTACCTTGCCGTACTCAATCAATAAGTTGCAAGCTCGGCAACACCATTGAAACGCATTCCTGTTACTAAAAAAATTTCACAGAAGAGGAGTGAGTCCTATGGACTCCGTGAGTGAAAAATCGTACCCAAAATGTACTAGCATCACACAACACAAATATGTAACATATAAATTAACATCATATAATATTTTTCATAAAACATTTCACGTTACCCATATACGTCGTACATTTCACGATTTCACAATTTATATGACATACAGGATCACAATTTACATCAAAGCAACACTATCACATAAAGCAATCAAAGCGCCAACGAGTAACCCAGCCCCGCACACAAATATCACCCCCTGCCGGGCATGCTGGGGATTTACGCACCCGCACACCAAATTAATCTCCGTACACAAATCCATCCCACCGGGGCTGAGCACTCCAATAGTTTTTAAAATTATTGTCATAAATGAAAATCATTTTCCAGAAAATGTTCACAAGTTGGCCCTTATCAAACACAAACAATGTCAACACAGTAACCAATATCAAGTAAACCTTATGCAAGCAAATTACTAAAATACTCCACTAGCTTACTTTCCATGTATCACTCATATTCAAATAACCATATAATCACACATACTAATCTAGCCCCTAAAGGTATCAATTAACCACTCACATGTACCCAATTCTACTCGTCACTCACATTTGAGTCCACGTGTCTTATCGGTCCACAT